>JAABNX020000119.1:1816478-1839681 GCA_015163995.2 Mormyrus lacerda | reverse complement strand
CCCCCCCCCCCCCCACGGTACATAAAAAGCCAAAGATAAAACAAAACAAATGACAACAACAAACAAACTAGCCGTACCAGATTCCCAAACAAACAGTGTGTGACCGAGCCCCGAGTCTGGAAGGCTGCTGGTTCAGCTCACAGGGGACTGAATGATGTGTTGCATCAATAAAATCCTCAGCTGTATAGTTGTGCCAAATTATACATGGCCTTGGATGAAAGCGACAATCAAGCAAAACTTGATTGCAAATAACGAATATAAGCAGACACTGATAGAAGAAGTATTGAAGAAAAAGTCTCCCATTAAAGGAAAAATGCTAAAGTTCTATTTCTTGAAGTTCATTGTGGAATTTTCACTTTAATTTCTGTCCACGTGCAGCTTTATATCTCAAATAATATGCTGGCAGTGGGTTTAGTTTGAAGGGGGAAACGTGTTTTCCTGTAGAGCAGATGGAGAGACTGTGCACATTTTCCATGGTCAGAGCGTCTCATTTCGCTGTCTGTATTGATCCACACAGGCTGGGGGGGGGGAGGGGGGGGTATTGTCGGGCACCAGAGGCGAGGTCTGTTCCGGCTTTGCAAAAACTGGCAACAGAATATATATGAAGGGGGATAAAACAGAGCGGCGTGGTCCAGACATGGGGCTCAGGAACAGCAGAACCTCCCAGAAAAAACCGGGGGGCAACAGCTTATGCATGATGTGTTTGGTTTACAGCACTGTTTGCTGGTTGGCAGGGGGGGGGGTTGTGTTAGAGACACAGATCTAGGAAAAACGTGGACAGGAGCATCACTAAAGAGGAGTTACCGGCACTGCCAGGGAAACCCGACGGGGCTCTGAGGCGTGTATGTGTGGGGGGGGGGGAGACAAGGAGGGAGAGAGAGAGAGGTGTAAATGGGGAGGGGGCTGTGATCACTCTGCGTTCACAGCAGAACTGTGGGCTGTTAGAGAATGCAGCCACAGTGGGAGGGTGATTAAGAATCATTACATAATTACACAGAACGTGTTAATAAACAGAGCAGGGGGAACCGAGGCGCCAGCCGCAGCCGTCAGCCTCTCACCCCGCCCATGTGACTGCCCCCCCCACCCCCTCACCCCCCAGGGTCAGGAACAGCCCCAGCTACCTCCTGCATGTCAGCCGCGGGGGGGGGTGGAGTTAGTGCAGAGATCCGCGGGGCGGCTGGGAAGGTCTCGGAGCTCCTGCAGAAACCAGCCCCCAGTGCAATGACCCCCATCGCGCACCGAAACCAAAAAGCCTGCTGCCCTGATTCAAATAGCCCTCAGCCTGGCATGCAGAGGGCAAACCCCCCCCCGTCACACCCAAGCACCAGCCTGAACATGGGCGGAGCTTCCTCCCTGAGCTCAACACCTTTAAGCAGAGCGCCCCCTGCTGGTGCACTCACAAGGGCAAGGTGACTTGTGGCTGGCGAGGGGAATTATGAATGAGAAGAAGAAATTAAATGAAAAGTGCCCAGCAGTGCAGGGAGAGAGAGGTGTGTGTGGGGGGGGGGGGCGCACCGTGTGCTGGATGAGCTGGGCATAATTACTGCTAATAAAACATAATGGAATTTATCCCCCATGTCAGGTGTAAGATGATCTGATTACCAGGGAGCGGGCTGGGAAATTGGGAGCTGATCCGTTAATCCGGGCACCCTCACACTCCAGACAAGTGTGTGACTCTGAAAGACTTGGAAAGTTTATCCCAGAGAACTGCACCTGATTGGCTGAAGGGCTTTTGGTCATGGGTGGAGTTTGTGGGACTGTGTTTATCTGTGGTTTATTCTGTACACTGTGGTGTGTGAAGGTGATATATATATGTGGCCCCGCAATATAATAAAAACCTTTTATTCTGAACTTCTTTTTTCAGTCGGAAGAATGCAATTTTTTTGTGAATGCAATCAAAAAACTAAAAATGCTAAAAGTCATGTATTTTGTTTGGTTACTCATGGTTAAGGTTAGGGCTGGTTAGGGGTTAAGGTCGTCATTGTTGGGATTAGGGTTTTACCCATAGAAATGAATGGACAGTCCCCACAATGATATGAATGCAAACATGCCTGTGTGTGTCGGGCCTGTGTGCACCGGGTCAGTGTGTGTGTCAGGTCTGCATGCGTCGCCCTGGTGTGTGTCTGGTCTGCGCGTGTCAGTCCGGTGTGCGGCGGGTCAGTGTGTTTGTTGGGTCTGTGTGTACCGGGCCGGTGTGTGTTGGTCCTGTGTGCGCTGGGCCAGTGTGTATAGGGTCTACGTATGCCGGCCTGGTGTGTGTGCCAGGCCGGTGTGTGTTGGTCCTGTGTGCGCTGGGCCAGTGTGTATAAGGTCTACGTATGCCGGCCTGGTGTGTGTCCTGGGCTTGGCGGAGCACGGCTTCTCACTGTTGGGTCACTGGCTCCCGTTCAGCTCTGTCTTCAGCTGGATCACAATGAACTTTTCAACCCGTGTGCTATTGTGTTCCTCAGGCTGCACACAAGCTACTGACCTTGGGTGAATAACACAGTGCAGAGCAGATTGGGAGTGTGTGAGTGTGTGTGCGTATGTGGGAGGGAGGTATAGAGAGAAAGAGAGAGAGAGAGCTCTCTGCCATTCCTCTCTCCAAATAGGGCTTGCTGTGATTATTTACCTCCGTATTTATATGGTGTACCATTTGTTTGCCTGTCGGTCGGATAGTTATTCGCGGCTTTAAGCCCAGTGTCTCTGGTTCAGATTTTCCAGGTCCCTGACCACGCCCTGCTTCACATGGACACGTGGATGGATAAAGACGGCTGGGAGTTTGCTCTGGTGGGTCCAGTGGGGGTGTTTTACTAAAGGTAACTATAGGCGGTAGGCTATAGTGGGGGTGCCCATGTTCAAATTTCTGCTGCCAAGCTAATGCCTTCAGCTCAAGGGCCTTTGTATTCACACGGCAGGACATTTCTCTGGGGCAAGTCAGGTTAACTAGCTCCTCAAGGGTCCAAGAGCAGGGCCTCCACCTGCGGCTTGTACCAGTTACGTACCAGCACTGGTAACTAAGGTCCCAAGCTGAAAAAGCTCATGATTCAGGCAGCCTCAAATAGAATCTCCATTCATCCATTCATCCTCCAATCCATGTTATGCAGTGCAGGGGAGCCTGAAGCCGTGAAGGAGGCACGCCAGCACACCACAGGGCTTGCACAAACACACACTCACACATTGTGGGCTATTTCAAGATGCCAGTTGTGGGTGGAAGCCAGATCGCCCAGAGGAACCACAGGGGCACACAGCGGTGGCAGGACAGAAGCCCCAGAACCTGCTCCATGTCTCTCTTCATATACCAGGAGAAAGCAGATCTCCTTGTCACACACAAACACGCCTCTCACCACGGACTCGTAGACCTCACTCCCGGGAAGCCGTCACCTCCAGAGGACCGGCTACTAGTCCTCCCCAGCATCCATCCACGGTGGGAAGAATCCCAAGAAATAAACAACCCGCCAACTCCGACCACCTCGATCTGCCAGTGCTCCGCGGCATGATGGTGACGGTGTTGTTTGGGGGGAGCAGCACGCGCAGCGGACGCATCGTAAGCTGTCGCTGATGTCACACGTGGCATGGGGGACGGAGGGCAAGTCACCCTTTAGCTGGGGACACAAAACCCCGAGCCACAGTGCCGGGGACGGGAGTGCCAGTGGGGGGGCTGGCGACAGGCCGGGGCAGTTTTTACAGAGGACAGTCACGCAGAGAGCAGTGTTTACCCGGCAGCGGGGCACCTGACTACACCCCCCGCCCCACCCCACCCCCTGCTGAAGCCCGGTACACGTCTCATCCAGAGAAAACACAGCCGCACATGCTGGAAAAGGACCCCCTCCTGGTCACAAGCAGGCCTCTGGAATGGACAGAAAATCCTCCGGAACTTGGGGGCTCGGAGCTGCAGAGGAATGCAAACTAAAAGCAGTTTCTTTTTTTTTTCCTCAATGTGCAGTAACCTTCCAGAATGGCCTCCCCTGATGGCAGGAGTGGCCGGGGGTCTAATCGGGTTTCTGGCTGCTGTGGTGTTCTGGCGTCATCCTGATGGTTGTTGGACTGTCTAAGCGATTTGGACATCAAACACCAAGAATTCTGAAAAGTCTTACAGTTGGGGGACAACTCACAATTAAAATTTCACTCTGGGTATTTTAAACATTTATTGCAAGATACATGGGAAGTGGGAGGATTGTTTCAAAAATAAAAGGTCAGTCTACTTGAAATGAGCTCGTCAGGTTTTGAGAAAGTCTGCCAGCTCATCAGAGAGCAAAGGGGAGCTGAAAGAGGTTCAGGGCAAACATTTTATTCTGCTCTCATGGGCAAATACTGCTTGTTTTTCCAGTGCAAGAAAAGCACGCACACGCACAGCAAAGTCAATTCAACCCTGACTTTAGAGCTGCACAGTACGTCATAGAACTTCAGGAATGAAATGCGTTTCCCAAAAAAAATGTATGTTTTGTTCACTTTGGTGGTGAACTGAATTTAAAATGGGGCAGAATGGGGTCACAGACTGACTGTGGACACCGGACACAAAGCATCACATGAAGGGAGTCTCTGATTGGCTGCCCCAGGAACCCCACCCACATCCTGCCAAGACTTGTGTGATTCAGACTTATTGAGGATCCCATAAATATTTCATAATGAAACCCCAGGGTTCTAAAACAAGGGACTCCCGGAAATTTTACCGCGCACAAGGGCAGGGTCCGATACGATCGAAACCTTTCTTCTGCTCCTCCTCCAAACTTTCCATTCCATGATAAAAGAGCCCCTTCCTCATCCAGAAGCCAATCACCTGCTGGAATCCGGGCAGGTCTGGGAGACTGGGGGACAAAGACCGAGTCCACAAGTTCCACAGGCCCCGATTCCACACTCTGCGTCTGGCCTAGACTGAGCCAGGCCCAGGCAGATCGATGCTCCCTGAACGTTAGGCATCGACCCGCTCCTACAGCATTGCCTTTTCACCTAATGATGGTTTTAACAAGCCAATTATCTGACAAACGCGAGTCAAGCATTTTTAAACCATTGTTTTCTCTCAATTATTATTCCTTAATTAGGTTGAATACATTTATAAGTCTCCCAATGTGGACATTCATTATGGTGACTTTTGTGTTTTTCTTTTTTTTCCCCCATTTAAAAATGGGGATAATTGTTCATTTTAGACAACAGTAGTTCCTCAGAATATCTGTTTTGGACCCCCCCCTCCTAATGACACCTCCCTCTGGATGGCGCTGTCTTCGCTCTTCGATGGGTGTGAGATGTCTCAGTGTGCATGTTAATAAAGGCGTTAATTATTAAAACGGGATCATTAGCGTGACCTCCGCCAAACCGGCCTGTGGATGGAGGGTGGGGTACCTCTCCTGAGTGAACCTGGGCTGTTTTGTGTGACTCACCCCCGCATCACTCCTGTCACAAGACAGCCACATCAGACATAGCGGGCGTGGCAGGACTGACTTATATGGCCTTTCTGCCCAGCATGCACCTGGGGTGCCTTTTATAGAAGATCTCCCCTGCCTTCCCCAGTTACCCTGTTATTGATGGACCAGTTTATAAAAATATGTTCAGGATCTCTACCTACGGAAATATCTCCATGACAGCATGGGGAGTGAACAGATGTGAGATGCGAGACTCCGGCTGCATCCTGGGTAACACATTAGCCTCAGAGTCACCGCCTAGCAGATTAAAGAGGAGGTCTCCTTTAAAAGTGTGTGTTATAGGCGGCCTGGAGGCCGGCGAACGTGCTCTGGGTTAGTTACGCACCCCTTCCCCGCCACACGCCCTCCCCCTGTTAAATAACATGTCTGATATGAACACCTTTTTAGAAAAGCACCTTCTGGCCATCTAGAGAAGCTTCTTTAGCCCTGCTGTGAGGGGGACAAGCTGGGGGAGGGCAAACACACAGAGTGAAGATATCTCTGTCCCTCCATCATCTCACAAACACAAACTGTGTACAGAGATATGGGACCCAGCGTTGCCTGGCGAAGAAGCTCTTTATTCTGGGACCAGCAGGTTCGCCCTCCTTTGTCTTTGTGGGTCATGCGTGATGCGATGGGTGGCAGCCATCCAGTGTGCTGCCTGGAAGCCAGTGGAGAGCAGGCCGCTCGATGGCCCAGCTCCTGCCAGCGCAAAGGGATCCCCTCCAGTGTCTGGCCCGGCATCTGGTCCGCAGCATCGAGGCAGTCTGAGACACGGTCACCTGTAACGGTGACAGCCAGAACTGGCCACGACCAGAGGTGACATTCCTTGGCGTGACTCCAAATGCCTTGGGTTTCTCAAATTAAAACCTCCGTGGGGTGTAACCGTTAAGGATATAGATTATTGCTGTGGCTGTCCTTTCCCAGGTGGGAAAGAAGCTAAATTAAATATCTACAGTGAAATAGATTCAAGATTGAAGAATCTTTATTGTCATCTCAGCAGAAAAAGGCAGGGGTGAGATGTACGCTGCTCAATAAAGGGCTCAAGTCAGAAAAAGGTGCAGGATAAGCCACACAGTGATAACAGAGGTCTGCATGGAGGTGAGGCATGTCGACTGTCCTGCAGGTGAACCCTCATCACAGCGTCAGTGCAGTGACACTGGCAGGGAGAATGCGCGCTCGCCATGCAAAGAGCCACCCCTCCGTCCATAATTAGTACTGCAGTCAGCAGTAAAACATTCTTTTGCCCAAAAACATCCTTTCTGACATCCGCGGGTACAACCTTGTCCCTCCTACTCTGGTCCCCCGTGGAGGCCAGTGACAGGACGGGACGGGCGTTTCAGCCTCACGGTCTCCCTCCCCGTGCCTCCCCATCACTTTAACTCCCTACCCCCTTGCTTCAGTTTTGACATTTTTAATTGTTTTGATTGCATTCACAGATTTTTATTAAATTGAGGTTTAAACTGTAGGGACCTGAAGAAATGAACCCACAAGCTGAAAAGTAAAAGGTCTTCCCACATTGTGAGGACCTCTGGTAATAGAGTAACCACCCCCCCCCCCCCCACACACACACACACACACACACCTTCCCTCAGTGTACCTGCAGCTCTTATTCCTTTACGGCAAATTGAACCTCTCACTTCGAAAGAAATAATTACTCTCCTGAGAAGGGAGGGGGAGCAGGGGGGGGGGGGGTAGGCACAGAATGCTGATATGACACACAATGTCACCTTGCCACTCAGAGCCAGCTTGTGGGGGGGGGGGCATTGGACACAGAAAGGGAGGCGGTGAAGCAGGGAGCCGTGATACAGATATGGCTCAGACAGTATGGAGGAGGGTGTGGAATGGGTCAGTCATTTAAACTGCCGGCCTTGTGCCGTTCGGGATTTCCGGGGTTCCGACAGTGATTCTAAAGCATATACCTCAAATATTTCCAGTCAGGCATTTGACTTGAATCACTTTCATGAAAAAATGTGGGCTAACAGCAAAATCATAATTACATTAGGACCTTAATTATGCTTACAAAGTATGTATAAAAAGATAAAATCAAGTCCCCTAATGATTAAGGTGACTAAGCAAATAAAAAACAGCAACAACAGCAGCAGAAATAATAAACAGGAGCCCAGCGATCTCAGTGTGGGACTGGACTTCACAAATGACCCTTACTCTAGAAGGAGGAACATCCAACTAAAAGCTAGGGTCATTTAGCCTTCCTGTGGTGGCACCTGCTGTTACCCACAATCCCTTGCAGCACTCCATGTAATTTATGGGAAGGGGTGAGGACCATATACTGGAACGCATGGTAGCTGTGTCTCCAGCATCATAGGGGGGCTCAGAGAGGCCCATACTGAGCACTGAGTAGAGGAGGAGCACCTACTCTTATGCACACCGCTGCCTAACGCAGACCCTCCTGAAAGCAGCCAGCGGCAAGATAACGGCACAAAAGCTGTCAAGGCCGCAATCCTGCGTCAGCTTTGGGAAGGCATCCAATCGACTTTAGCTCCGCCCATTAAGACCCGTGGTAGCCTTACAGGCACCGCCGGTAAAGAGACGCCTGCTAGAGGTGTGTAAAAAAAGGAACAGGACAGGGGGAGTAATTAAATTTGACAGGGGGAGAAAAGAAAAATCTGGGGTCTCTGCAGCTCAACAAATTTCTTTTGTGGATAAAGGAATGACCAGGCTTCTCCGCCATTAATTCCCAACATGGGACGGCCGGCTGTGAGGAAACAGCGGCTGCCATAGCTTCGCACCCCTGCCCCCACCCCTCCCACCCCTAAAAGAATGAGAAGCCCCCCCTCCCCACCCTTCAGCCCTGCCTGTAATGCCCCCTTTTATCTCTCTCCCACCCAGCCCCAGACGACATCTCCATGACGCTGTCAATTTTATGCTTTGTGCCTCTGTGCTTTATGGGCCTGCGAAAGGAGGCGGGGGGGGGTGCCATTCAGATGTGTGGAGATGTGTCTGTCCTGCTCCCCTGCCCCCGCACCGGTCTCCCGGGAGCCTGGGAATCTGGCCAGAAAGCCGTCCGATCAGCAGCCACTCTGAGACACGCCAAAGCCAGACAAACCTGCACACGGCATCCCGCTATTAATAAATAATCACGGCGCGCTTTTGTTCAGTGAGAATCGAAATGTAACGAGTGTGACGGAGAGCTTCTGGTTCAGAGCAGCAACGAAAACAAAAATAACAACAATAACAAAGATATCTGCAAGCCGTGAACGATGCATCCAAATTCGGAACATCGCCGACAACTCCATTGACCCATTAGTGCCACACGTGCTGGGTCTGCCCGCAGAGCCCATGTTTACTGGCAGGTGAAATATGAGACGATTTGGCAAAAGTATGCATAACATACAGCTGATTGAAATGGGCAAGGTCAGTATAAGATTTGGGTCTGGTTGGTGGTCGTCCAGTACAGGAAGGTTAGCAGAAGGTTTTCTGATAATTAATTAAGGGATTAGTCTGCTGATTCAAATTATATTAGATGTGTCTAGGTTGGGTGGTGTAAGACTAGTAGAAAATATGTCTTTTTCACAGAATTTATGGAAATCACTAGGAAATGCAACTGGCTGGCGCTTACATTAAATATATTTTGATTTGGAATAAGTCACAGAATTCAAAGTAGAGGAAAGAAATCAAATGATGGTCAAAGAGGACTGATGAAGATGTCAGTCGCACTGGTTTTGCCTCCTATTGAGCATTCAACACCAAATTTGGAGAGTCCATCCACACTGTCCTACTACAGTATATGTTCATTGAGGATTGGCTGAGTATGCATGAGATATAGGTGTCTGACAGAAATAGGTGTGGCACTGGCATAGTTTAGGTGTGGATGGTGGTTGTTTATGTGTACATAAATGGTAAATGGATTGCATTTATATAGCGCATTTTTGCTATTCTGTCGAGCACCCAAAGCACTTTACAGTTATGCCTCACATTCACTCATTCATGCATGCATTCACACACCGGTGGCTTAGGCTGCCATGCAAGGCACCAACCAGCTCACCGGGAGCAATTTGGGGTTCAGTGTCTTGCTCAAGGGTCAGGAGGACCCTCTGGTTGCTAAACGGTAGCACTACCTCCTGCACCACCATCGCTCCAAGTTTATGATTTTTAATTAATTATTTATGGTGACAATCTGCTGATTCTATTGATAACCGATTTATGTAGGCTGGGTGAAAATCCTAGGACTAGTTCAAAAAAGTTTTTAGACTCATGAAGTAGGACAAAATGCAAAGAAGCAGCACTAAATTTGATATGTTGTTTGATTTGGCATGACAAAGTAAAGTCAAGGAATGAAATTTCAACAGACAGTGTAGTAAAAATAGGCAGAAAAGCAAATGATGCCACTGTAGTGCCACCATCTGGCAGACAAGGGTGCCCTTGCCATGGTGGGCTGAGGGTCTGTAGAAAAAAGGATGATCCATAATAAAATAATAATAATAATAATAATAATAATAATGAGAATAATGATTATGATGATGATAGATGGTGATGATTTAACAGCCCAGTGTTGCCTAGGACAGACTCCCGTACCCCCACAACCCAGACTAGAATAGGCAGTTGGAAGGCGGATGGATGGATGGATAGTATAATAGCCTCAGAAATCCAGAGTGAACATGGATTTTCGACCCAGAATTCCACTCACTGAAAAGCCAGTTCCTGTTAAGGCCTTTATTTGCTACTTCTCACCTGACGATTCGGCTACAGAGGAAGTCCTCTACAAAAGCCAAAATAACGACAGACGTTTTTCCTCGTGTTTTCCTACATGGAGTTTGCACATCTAGTAAAGACATCTTTGAGAAAGCTGGCGCTTGCAGGAGCATGACTATTTGACAAGCTCATTACACCACATGCTATCCAGTTGTGCAGCTGCTATGCGGAGGTGAAACTGCACCCCTAGAGGCGAGAGGAGAACCTGCCGGTTGGGTCCTGGGTCCACCACGCCTCCGGTTTAATAAGAATGATTTCCTTGTCTGCAGGTGAATGAAGCTGAAACAGGGCTGTGAGGACAGGCCAGTGGCCCAGCACGGCGAGACCATGATGCATGGCGATGCAGTCTGCTGGTCCACGCCCTCCGCTTAGCGAGCTCCTCAAACATATTGCTTATAAAAGCGATGAGTCCTGGCGGCAGCCTAGTCCTGTAGTTTTATTACACCTTGGGGCTACATCGGCCTGTCTTCTGAGAGATAAGGTTGTACCCTTTTCATTTTGTATCCCCCGGCCGATATTTTAAGCGGCCTTGTTAAGGGCAGGCGTGTCCGGCACCCGAGCAGAGCCCTGATGCATCGCCACGAATCCCCAGGCCAGGCTCGTAACGCTCACAAGCCCATCATCACTGACCTTAGCCGTGGCGCTTTTGCATCGGAGCTTGATTGATCATGCCTAACGGGTTGTGAAATTCGCCATCTGGACGGAGAGGGGTTGAAGTTGGGAGGCATGAGCCCCGTGACATCAAGGGAGCCGGGGATGAAGAGATGAGGCAAGAATGAGGCCAGGGCATGATTTGAAGCGTGGCAGCAGGGGGCGCCGCTGGGGGGATGAAGGGGATTGCCACGGAAACACCAGCCCAGACACAAACTATGACACTTGGTGGGGAGACAGAAATATACAATATTACTCCAAAAATGGCAGCCAGATATAGGGAAGTTCGCTCAGGGTTTTCCTCATGATCTCAAATGAGATCCTAGCCTCGTCCCCTCTCTGTATCCCAGGGAACTATAATTTTTTTTGCCAATCCCCCAAATGGAGGCCTTGCCTCTACCAGAACTCTGCCCATCCTGGATTCACATGGAAACCATCCCGACCTATTCAGTCCAAGAAAATTAATTAAGATGATGAAAAAAAAGAATAGCAAAGGAAAAATTCACAGTGACCTCTCCCTTAACCTCAGTTAATTAAACCAATTACTTGGTTTATTGGACCGTTATACAGTCTTTTTCCCTCTAAGGTCAACAGAGAACAGATTAGATTATAAAAAAAATATTAAAACAACAAAACAGTGGCCAACAGCAGCAGGACTCAGAGCTCAGGTGTGAAAAATGCGCACAGAGACACATACATTCTGTACATTCCATATAATAGCAGCAGATGGCGTAGCGGTTAAGAATTCTGCTGAACTGCGGAATTAGGCAGTTGACCTTACTAGACTAAAACAAGCAGTACCATGGACACATAATAAAGGGGGTCGTTCTGGATAAAATGTCATCAAAAGCAACATAAACAAGCTGGCATCTATAGCTATACTGCCTGACATCAGGCTGCGTGGGTGGGGCATCTGGTGGGGAGCAGTTGTAGCCAGGGGGGCACCAAGGGGGGAGGAGACATTCTCCGAAAAGATGCGCAAGCGCGTATGTGTGTGTGTGTATGTGTGTGTGTGTGTGTGTGTGTGTGTGTTTGGAAGCGGCTGTCACAGTAGGGAAGGTGCAAAGGACACCTATGGAGCTGACTCAACATTCCTCCCGTTTTATGACCAAACTGTTTGTGACAAACAGCGATGCCGTCTCGCGCCACACGAGAAAGTGCCGGAGCCTTCCGGGGGGTTGGGGCTGGGGGAGGGGGCTCCAATGGCACAGAGGCCGGTGTTCCCTCAGTGCGACGCCAACGGCATTACCTTCTGTCATGTCGGCATTGCTGTGCCACTTACACTGAGGTATAATGAAAGATAGAGGTTTTGATGCAAAATCCCATGCAGAAAGGCTCCAGGTTACCAGCATGCGAAGATGGGGTCCCTCTGCCACACTTCTCAAACATCAATAGCTAGGCAAGATGGCCGCCTGGTATCCCAGGATGCCTGTACCCCACTGCAGGGGCGCCGCTAGACATTTTGGACCCCATGAAAGCATATCATATTGAGCTCCCAACCTAAACCAATCCAATTGGAATTGGAATAGCCTTAACTTTCCCGGCACCTGTGCCCCACTGAGTTTGTTATTTGTTTTCCTCCTCGGCCTGTACACCACCACCCAGCACCACCCCTCCAAACAGGGCCTAATTTCCTTCGACGGCGCCTTATCTGACAAGGAGCATCACTGGCGAATGTTAACTGAGCCAGGGCAGCAATCTAATGGGGTTGTGAGATTATGGGGTTTTGCCGGGAGAGTGAGACCGGGTCCGTTTATAAATTACGACTGCGCAGTCACAGGCGATAAATCTGCAGACAACCGCTTGTGAATAAAGCCGCAAGCCAAACTCCTAAAAACTCCCCCCGACCCCCCATGCACACCCATGCACACGCATGCACTCGCACAGACAGCGTACTCCTCCAGGGCCCGACGTTGCGTGGAGGAAGTCAGCAGGTATCGATTTCCAGCTCTTAAGTGTTATTTGTTTAAGAGGTGTACTCTTTCCTTTTTTATAACGAGCCCAATGGATCCTGAATGCAGAAAGCGAGAAGAAGCGAACGGGGAGACATAAATAATGCAGGAGCAGGAAGTGCAAGGATCTTCTGCAGATTGGGGGGATCAGCGTGGCGCGCGGGCAAATTCCCCCGCTAATTAGAGCATTGAGGATGGGGCTGGGAGGGGGGGGAGGACACGCCGGATCGCTGGCCACCTTGCCACCATTGCCACCGCCACCGTCGTGCACACTGGCCCCATCCTGGCAAAGAGCCCCTGGCCCCCTCGTTAACGGGGCCCGACAGCTTGGCTCGTTAAGTGTCTGGTCAGAGTGCAGGGCCATCTGAGGCTGGACTGGCCTGAGAAATGAGGTGAACTACCACCACCCCCCCCTCCCATCTCCCTCGTGATTAACAGGGGTCCTTGCAGATTAGTCCGTCTAGCAGACAGCCCGTTAATGACAAATTAGCTCAGGAGGCAAAGCCAGGGTGAGAACAGACAGATGGGCGTCTCGGACAGCGGAGCGCCCCCATGAGGGATGTGAGGTGCCGGCAAGTAGGGTAATTAAGGGAAACACCCCCAAGCTGGACCTGGGCACGAACCAGGGAGGCGGAGGCAGCTTAGATGCAGGTTTCGCAGGGTCCAGTTGCCTTTGGAACATTCCAACTTTTGGGATCTTTGCCTTTGCCTCAGACTGGGAAAAATTCAGTGACAGGCAGTGGCGGCACCATTGAGAGGAGAACGACTTCGGTTTCATGTCAACCTAAATTCACAAAAGAGGGACAGACAGCCCACTGGCGTCTGGGGTGTTCATAAGGACGAATCACACCAGGGCCTTTAGCGGGGGTGGGGGGGGGGGGCAGGCAAGCTGCCCGTCCTGGTGGAATTTGGGATGTGCCGCGTGCTGTCAGAGTGGTCTACAGAAGTCCCTTGTTAAAGGAAATGTCATTCCGGAGTGGAGAGAGAAGAATGAGAGTGAGAGAGAGAGAGAGAGAGATATGCAGAACACAGAAGAATGGAGGGAAGTCTGCACCATGCTTCCTCCTTGGAGACACCTCCAGCGTTAAGTAATTCATAGAAATGTGAGCCGGCATGGTGCGATTTAATGGGAATGCATGTCATTAGCGGAGATGCGGGAGACGAAAGGGGAGTGTGTAGCGTGGAGCATGAGGTGGAATACCACACACACACACATGCAAGCATGCATGCCAGAAGCCACACACACTCATGGATGTGTGCTGCAAGAATGCACAGCTTAGCGTCCTCAGCCTGTGAGCAGTTATCTAGTTTATTGCGGATTTTGCTGCATACATTTGCATTGCATTTCCAGTGTGTTCTGTGTATGGTGGGGGAGGTCACAAAAATGCTTTGGCACATCTGTTTCCGAGCATCCCAGACCAAGTGCCCAAGTGCCTCTGCGTCCTCCTCTAGGGCCCCACTGGGCTACTCGGGCGACCCGGTGATGCGCAACCCGGAAGAGCTTCACCTGATGGGGACGCGAATGCGGCCGCCAGCTCCGCCACCCCATGCACTTGTGATTTATGCCTCCGCCACGGACTGTGGCTATAATGACGATAATTAATCACGGGCCGCTCCTGCACCTATAGGATCGGTGAGTGACCTGAAAAAAAAAAAAGACAGGCGTCCCGCTTTCGCCCGTCGCGCTGCTGGTCCGGTGCCGCTGCGCAGGAGCGCCTCCATGCATTATCCTGCCACCGGCATGTCTATTTATACTGCGCCGTCCATCACCGGCGCTTCCTGCTTGCCGGCTGACATTCGGTGCGGCTCTCAGTAAGGCAAACTCCTCCCTTGGTGCGGTGCGTGGCTCCATGAAGCCAGATGCAGAGCGCGGCGGCCCTGCGCGAATTTACGGCCCTGCCCCCTGTCTGCTGGGACTTTTCCTCTCACTGCACTGGACATCCGCAGGAGATCCGGGGGTGGGCGCGGGGGTGGGCGCAGGGCCAGACGCAGATAAACACTGAGGCGGAATGACATTTGGAATTCCTCCATGTGCATCAGGAGATGGGGGTCTAGGGTGATTGAAAAGTTTGTCTCACCTTTGCTTTATCCCCCCACCCCCTCGCCCAGCCAAGAGGTACGTGCCGCGTATGATGCTGTCGGCCACCTGCCCCCTTCTCCTTCTGTGCCGCGCTATATTTTCTCATTATTATTATTTCATGCTCTCTTCACACACTGATAACGAATGACAACAACAAGCCTCTTGCCATGCGCACATTATATCGATAAGTCCCGAAACAAGCAGACCCCCTCTGATGGCTGTAACAGACACTGCTACCCGCCCTGGAAGATCAGCACTCTAGCCGGTGCCATTCGGCTCTTCTCCTCCTTTTTGTTTTTCCTCTCGCTGCTCGGATCCCGAAATTACTGTGGCTGTGATCGGTTTAGCAGCCCCCTTCCGCCATCGAGCTGGATGCTGTCGGCAGCAGCACGCAAAATTACTACGAAAGCCATGACTACAACTGCGCAACAGGAGACAGAAATTTACATTCAGTCACTTAGCGAACATTTCTGCCTGATGGCTTACACGTTAGACGCTGAAGGATATCACAATGGATCACTTCAGGTTACCGTTCTGAAGAGCTGGGCCCTGCTTGGATCAGGCTAACTTTAGGCTGCCGCCCGCCACTGCAGTACCAGCTGCACTTTAAAAACCGTAGCAGGAAAGGCGGGCCAATTCAAAGTTGACTATTTCCATGCATCTTGTATAACTACCCAGTGCGGGGTCACAGGGAGCCTCCAGCATATTATGCGGAATGGGATGTGAGTCCATTGCAGGCCAACATGCTGACAAGCTACGGGCAATTTGGAGAGCAAGAGGAAACTGAAATACCTGCAGGAAGCCCTCACAGATGCAGGGAGGAGATGTGAACTCCACACAGAGAGCCAGAGACCAGGATTGAACCCACAATGCAAGACATGTGAGGCTACAGTGTTACCTATTACAACCCATGCATCCTAAACAGATACATAATTCATGCATTGCCAGGGGACTGCAGATTTGGACCACTTATTACTAATTTGACGGCTTCTCATTGCATCAGTTACACCATGCAAACAGCATACCCCCAACACACAGAATATGTATTCCCTTTAAACTCCCAACTGCTGAGTTTCCCTATCAACCCAGGGTATTCTGCAGTAGGTGTATCCAATGCTGATGCATTTTTAAAAAATATTTTTAAACCGCATATTTGATTGCATTCCATATGTCAGCGTGTCATGTTAAAATTGTCAGATTTGTCAGTGTTTAAATGTGATATTTATATTCTATTTATCACGGTTTTTCTTGCAGTATGACCAACGAGATTGTAATTTCATCTGAACCTGTGACCCATGGATTGTATAGTCGAGGTGACAATAAAGGTACTTTCACTTTGACTTGATGTGGCTTGATTAATGCCGGGATCCCTCAGTCACAAATGTGGTGAAAAAAATGAGTATGAAAAATGCACATTGTCTCCTAACTGTAGATTAAACCTGCAATAATGCTGCAGGAGAAAATCCCGCAGTCAGTATCTGAGTCAGAGAAATGCAGGCTGGTGCTGGAAAGGCGCTGTAATGCCCCGCAAAGACTGTTGATACGTAGGGTAGATCGGCGACAAGGTGTCGGAAGACACTGGAACGTCTAGACTGCAGACGCAATTAGTGGCTACGGCTGGAATGCCAGTGTGGAAAAATGAGAACTGGGAGAGCCGAAGCATATGAAAGGCGCAGCGCAGCCCCAAGAGGAGGAAGCCCAGGGCTGCGTCTGGAGACACGGGGCTCTGAAACAGAGAGCCCCGAAGTGAAAAGTGCGCACGTTCCTCGGGGCTTGTGGGTATTACAGGGAGGCCAAAGCGGAGGAAACGCAAGAGCCGCATTAAGCCGGGTAGAGGGTGTGACACGGGACATGGGCACTCTGTGAAGCAGGTCTGGTCCAGCCGGTCCGCTCTCATCCGGTCCATAGCACTTTGCCATTACAGTCCAGTAAGAGGAGCGGCCGGGGATGGTGCCTACGGCTAAATTCCTCACATCCTAAACTTGTGGATTTTTCATTGCAGCCTAAGGTCACCTTGGGGAAGCAATCAGATAACATGCAGCTCCTACATTACAAGGAGAATGGGCAGGAGGGGGAGAGAGGGGGGACAGGGAAAGCTGGAGAAAGACTCCAAGAGGAGCGGGCCGTTCACGAGAAACACGGCTGCACTCACCGTAACATGAGGAATAATTTATTAAATTATGATTTTCTAGGTCAGAGGAGAGCAGGTGAGGGACAGAGATGAGTGCGGGGGCAACAGCTTGTAAGGGCCGACCGTGGAGCCGCTCAGAGCTGCGCAGGGCTGCACAGGTGCACCCTTGCTGCACATTCGCTGTTTAGACCTCTGCGGGGCATTCATTAAGGAATTAACTACTCTAAATTGGTCCGATGTATACACAGGGCTTTCGCTGACTAAAGCAGATTTTTCCCTGATATGGGCACATGGACCAACATGCATGCAGTCGCATTCATGTATGTGTGTGTTAACTCATCAGCACTCAGGCAAGCTTCTCTACAGTGATTGGGGGTGGGCGTAGGGCCCCAGGAACACGTCTGTGCTTGATCTGTGATCTGCAGCAGGGTACATCAGGAAGGATCCACCATGAAGGATGTTAGCTAGCCTTAGCCATGTCAGCATGTTAGCACATGACAGGGTTGGGGCCATTCCGGAATGAACTCATCAATTCCAATCCAAATCAGGAAATGGAACTGGAGTTTGGACTGGAAAAAAACTATGGGGAACAGAATTGAAATTGAATCCGAATTACAGGGATATTTAAATTCCAACTCTAGTTCCATTGATGAGTGCATTCCGAAATGGCCCCAACCCTGGTGCATGAGTTAGCATGTTAGCACATGAGTTAGCATGTTAGCACACGATATTGCACTGTCTGGCAAGGTCGCCCAGCAGGACTCCAAATGGATCAGACCCTCAATGTAATGCGAAGTCCTGTGTTTTTGTACGACAAGCTATCGTAGCGTGGAATTAAAAATTAAAAATCGATGAAAGTCAAACACAAGGGCATCGTGACGAGCACAAACACTGGCAGGTGGGATGATTGGATCGCTGACAGACAGGTGAGGTCGGGGGGCGTGTAATCTAACAGCGATATCGCTTATAACACAAGACTGATTGTTTACACGCCGCAAGCAGGAGCTTTATGACCGTGTCCACGGTAACTCAGACTTATTCACACGTTTTGGAGTCGAACACCAGCATGTCTACAAGTCTGCACTCACTTTTAAAACGCAATTTCAACGAACGTAACCCTCCAAATAGGACATAAATTTGGGACAGGTATTCTTAACTCCCAACACACAGAAGGGACTCAATAGGCTCACGTCCTATTTAAAGCACTGTCAGAAATCTCCTGGGAACTAAAACGTGTTTCTTTACTGTTTCCCAACAAATAGTGCAAATGAGAGACATCAGGCTTCTAGATCTCTTTTGTGTAAACCAATCATAATATACAAATACACAGATTCAGCTGGATATATTTGATGTCTGGGAATTTTCATTTGCCAGGAGTAGCACTCTAAACATTGCTGCATATTGGGTTTGCCACAAATTAATCTGTTTTCTTTCTTTTTTTTAGACAGCAGTTTCATAGCTTTGATGTGTCCTTTTTTGGTGTGTGTGTGTGTGTGTGTGTGTGTGTGTTTTGTTTGTTTGAGAGAAATGAGAACCGAGGAAAGACAAAAGTGAAAGATCGCTAATGCCTAGGTGAGCTGAATCAGACTGAAAAGACCCACCAACAGGCACTCCGAAAGACAGCCCGATTGGGTCCTGACTGACTGCATGTCAAAAAAGATGTCTGTCAGTCTCTGTCGGATTATGCCCTCAAACTCAAGCCTGCCCCAAGCCATTCCTGAACAGCCGATCCAATGGGCTGCAAATGAACCCAGTAATTTATTGGCTGGATAGCAAAAGATTATCAAAGAGTTTCCTCCAACTCTGCTCCTCATATGAAAAACTTGGTCCCCAGACTCAAGAATAAAATGACATTCCTCACCCCTCCCCTCCCCCCCCCCCCAGCCACCCCATTCACTTCCAGGCAGCCAATTAAAGGGATGATTAAAACCGACAAAAAGGCTTGCAAATTAAGAGGCAGCTGTGAGTGAAAGCTTTGTGCCCGAGCTTGTCAATTATAGTCAAGAGTGGTAATGATCAGAGTCCAGTCGAGGCAAAAAGGACAGGGGTGAAAGAAAATCAGAACAAGAGAACAAGGTGAAGGAAGAGTTACAGATAAAACAGGAGGCTGAGAAGGTGTGTGGGATGCCAGAGGGTGGGACTTGTAATTGGCCCTTCCAGAAATTAGCAAGTTTGTTTTTTTTTTCCCAAGTCATGCAGAGACCTTAAACGCTCCCCATCCAGCCTGGCCGCCCCCCCCCCCCCTCACTATCTCCCCTGCCCACGAGTTATAAGGTGGGTGATCAGAAAGGGCTCAGCAAAGACGAGACCAGCCGAGGGACCCTAAGGACCCAGTGACCCCACAGAAGCCACCCAGGGCGAACATCAGGGGCTAAAATATGGAGGGGCTCAGAACCCCATAAATCTTCTATTTTGGGGGGTGGGGGGGGGAGAGTCCAGGTCTCTTCAGCCTCATTAGAGACTCCCCCCGGTCCACTTTGCCTCCCATTTAAGCTAAATGTCAGCTAGTTTGGCTTTTCCCTGCAGCTGTCATTTATTCTAAAGATGAAGGGGACGTCTAGCAGCCTGGCCAGGACAGAGGCCTCCCTGCACTTGCACTGGGCTCTTTATGCTGCTCTCCGGCCCTGCTGTGCTAAAGTGTCCAGCAATAGGAGACTGGGGGAGGGGTCACACCAGAAAGACCTCATCTGCAGAAAATCACTTCTTCCAGAATTCCACATTCTCCATTACCCTAGGCTACTACTTAGGGATTTATAACCAACCTGCCGTTGCCGTGGTTAGCATATTTTGGACTAAGAACAAACAATTTAGCTAATATTATATCACATAATAAAGTGTTCTTTAATTCCCATTAGCATAGTAAGGTGGGTACTGCCATTCAGCTAATAAACCTGATATCTGAGCATATGGCTTTATTTATCTAAACATTTGCTGTTTTTTTTAGCAGTAACCACCTCTTTTTTCCACCTCGTGTGACGGACAGAGGAACGGATTCCCACAGGTGTCCCGCAGGTAGGAAATACGGTATTACAGAACCCGTGCAAGCAAGCGGAAGCTTCCGGACACAGCGTGCGAAGCTGGTTGCTCCTGCCCACTCTGCTCTTTTCAGGGCTGCTGGAAATCACAATTGCATGGAGCCTTAAGCATCTCTCAATCCTGGTCTCCTCTCAAAAAAAGCCCCAGCAGCACCGGATTGTGCAAATAAAGTCTAAACTGGACGTTGGCTGGAATAATGGGTGAGGTTTCAGGGAAGAATTCCCTCCACCTTGAGAGCAACGGGCCAGAGCCTCCCAGTCGCCCCCGGCCACCCATTTAACCGGCATCTGGACAGCCCAGCTTCATGCCCCCCTACCTTCCCAGAATTCAGCAGTCAATGCATTGGGGAAGGTAGCTGAGGAGGTTTCACAAGCGTGGCCCGCAGGATGTGGAGAGACAACAATATTAGAAAACAAAACCCGAAATGTTCCCTCAGATGTGTGCATGCTTGCCAGTCAGGCCAAAAAAAGACACGGGTGTGGATGAGGACAGGCCGTTCTTGTCCGCCCACCCGATGGGAGAGCCACGCCGTAGCAGAACGAGGCAAAAAAGAGGTCGGCGGCTGACTCCCCCGACGGGCCCGAGCTGCTAGGAAGGGAGAGCGGGTAGAAGAGAGCGTCAGAGTGATGGGGTGTGAGCCACTGCTGGCCCCCAGCCTGGGCCAGAGCATGGCACCTTCTAAGCAGGCCTTCAAATCAGCCCAAACACCTCCCGGCAGCTCTGGAAAGTGACACTGGAGAGGACCTATGTGATGCTTGTGAAATGTCAGCGGTGTGGCCTGTCACAGCGCGGCCTTTCACGCAAACTGAGCCTCCACTGTCGCCGGCAGAGAAAGCCCTGGTTTAACACAGCCCCACTATGTGCCGCCGTTGTATGCTGAGGTCCGCTGGGTCCTCACGCCAAAACGTGACCTGCCCGTCTCACGGCAGCCCCCTGAGGCAGCCCCCGGATCCTGCATGCCCCCTGGGGCAGCCCCCGGATCCCGCATGCCCAGGACGGCTGTCCTTGAGGACTCCTTAGCTGAAAGTCGTGCTGATTCAGCTTCTCCTCACACAGGCCCTCCGGGGCCTCCTCACCTGCCCAGAACCTCCCCATCTTGTACCATGCAGGACTGGGAAGAAGGAGCCCTGGTACCCTCAGTCATTTCGAAATCAACTACGTAGGCTAAGTTTTAACAGCCATGTCCATCGTAGTGAAAAAAACTGTATTTTGATCAAAATGTTGGTCAGAAATCGCCAATGTCAAACCCAGCAGCAAAATTTCAGATAAGTGCGAAAATTCCAGTGATTATCCACAGAAAACAACTATAAAGGGTTAATGTGTGAGGATGAGGCGGATCAGTCTCGTTCCACATGGCATCCTCTCGGCTGGCTCATTGTGGAAAAATTCCCAAAATTCCTCATGCTCTCTGCCACCACTGATTAGCTAACACTTCCAAAGAGCCATGGCACTTATTGATCCCGTCACCACAATGATGTAGGCTTCATGGAATCACTCACACACTTACGCTTATGCACACACCCTATTCTGACACGACCCTCAGCACCGCATGCTGCCGGCTTGGCGAGATGCCTTGGGGAAGTCGAAAACGGAAAATCGAAGAAGGGCGACTCCGGGAGAAACTCAAAATGATGATAGATCCTCTAAACCAGGGGTGCCCAACTCCAGTCCTGGAGGGCCAGAGCCCTGCACATTTTTGGGTTTCCCCTCATTTAACACACCTGATTCAACTCTGTGCTTACCACACAGCTCTTAAGCTGAAGCATTTATGGTGGAACAGGTAAAAAACCAAACTACACAGGCCCTGGCCCCCCAGGACTGGAGTTGGGCAATCCTGCTCTAAACCTTTGTCAGGCATTTGCCAAAAAATGTTTTCATAAGTCCCCAAAATTCTTTTCATCCGAGGAGTGTTTACGAGAACCATAAAGCAGGATGCAGTAAACAGGGAGCCCCCCCCCCCACCTTGCAGGGGCGCAGCGGGGCAATGTGGGAAACGTACCTGCAGGGGATGCGGGGGACGAGGTCACCGGGAGGTCCAGAAGCAGCTTCCTGTGTGCCGCAGTGCCCCTCCCCCCGCTGGTGTGACGGAGAGGACACGGGACACCCGGGGACCGCGCAGCCTGATGCCAGAGCGACTGGGAGCAGGAGGTACTGCAACGATGCAGGCAAGCAAGCAGCTACATCCCCTACATGCACCCCTATCTGTGCTGAGCACCTGAATGACCTGGGGTCAGCGCATGATAGTCCAGCCGGGACGAGACGGGGGCATGACCGCAGGGGCGGCTGAGATGGAAGCTCTGGCCCCCACCATAATACGCCACAATTATGCAGTGAGCCTTCTAATCTGCATCTTGTTAGTGGCCGTTTCCATTATGTGAAAAGCAGAGGAATAATTCTCTGACCCCTGGTACAGAAGGTGACCAAATATGGCTTGGAAAATATTGTACATACATTATATATAAATGTACAAGCCGGTGCTGTGTGTCTGCCTTACTCCAGTCACTTTCTTTAACATATGTTAATCACTATCATTAACTTGATTAGCAGGTTCCCCTATACAGGGCAGTTATATTAATTTTCGCACAGCCCGCAATTGGACACATTCGGGTGCGAGCAGCTCTGCGTTTCGCTTGGGGGAGCATACTCAGCGCACCCAATCGGGCGTAGAACCGCAGTGTCACTCCTGGGACCGACACACACTTTGGTGACAGTTCCAGGTTCTTAATGCAGGAGGATCTGCAAACCTATGCAGGCACATGCAGGAGCACAAGAAGCGGCAAGAAGAAGAGTGTCAGACGAAAGGGGCGCCGGTGCGCGTGGTGGCAGTCGGGAGGCTGATAAAAGCCGGTACTTAGTGAACATCAGATACATCCAGTGGATGAGAATAATGAGATACGGATTTGCGGGGCGGTTTGCCCGTTTTTCATAAACAGAAGATGTTGAGCTGCAGATGTGGTTTCCCGGACGACCGTCCCCTCAATCGTGTCCTTGTAACAAGCCGACACCAGCAGAAATATCATAATCGCCACCGACGGCACCGATTTCAGAGATGCTGCGCAATAATTACACCCCGGCGTCGATTTAAGGCCGAAACGCTCGATAGCGGATGGGCAGCAAGAACGGGCGGCCGGCGCGTGTTGCAGTGTCAATGGCGTGATTAGTGTCGCACGCTTTCCGCTGACACCGGCCTTCTTGCTTTTTGCCGATAACGACATTCTCAACAGAGACATCAGCGCCCCCCTCCCCCACCCCCACCAAGTCC
>JAABNX020000119.1:1778414-1801777 GCA_015163995.2 Mormyrus lacerda | reverse complement strand
GGGGGCTGGACGGGGGGGGCAAGTGGAAGCTCCCAGAGACAGCAAGCCTTGTCCTTCTTTACACCTGGCTCCACAATCTGTTGATATCTGTTGCATCCGACAATTCGGAACATCCCTCGTTCTTCATCAGCCCACGTATCAGCAGGTGGCTGGCCAGAGAAGACACGTTTTTTTTCTTTTCCTTTTTTTTCCCATGGATGCTACTGGCAGATGCCTTCCTGCGTCTGTTTCAGCTGCGCATGCACAAATCTGCACCGGAACGGTACGTCCGTGTTTAAAATAACACTGGATTGTTCTAATATTAAACTCTGCTTGGGAAAAAAAAAAAGCAAAAACGTAAGTCTGGGATTTAGAGGCGATTCCTCGTCGATGGGGAGGAGCGGGAGTGAGGTACACTCACAGAGGTCACCCTGCACATCGTCTGCTGGCCACGCATCTCCGGTGCCAGCCCCCGTGCCGCGGAGCATGTGCTGCAGGCATTTTGACATTTGTCTTCATTATTATCAGCGAGCAGAAATGATTGCAGCCTGCGCATGCTCCATTACCCTCCTTCATTGCGCGGTCGCATGACTGAAATGACGCACTTGATGGATTTGCCACAAAAGAACATGGCAAGATTGCAGAAAGCTGTCTAATTATTGACGAGGGCCTGGGGGGAGGGGGGATCGTGGCGGTACTGGGACGGTCGGAGCCATGAGGAAGCGGGGGGCAAGATTCCCCCTTTCCATTCGGGGACCCTCAAACCAGTGACACACCCACCACCTTCCAGTTGACAACAACTTTTGTTGTTACCACACCCCCCCCTACTCTGGCATCCTGCTGACACCAGTGATGCCCCCCTCCCTCCCGGTGAAAACTTGGACCCACCTGTCAGATTCATTCTGCCGCTTATCTGTAGTAATGAAACATGCGGCTTCTGCCTCCTCCGCTTAAAGGAAGCTCTGTGTGTGTTTAGGTGGATTATTAAAGATCGGCGGGGTGCCGAACCACATATCCGATAAGGCGGAGGGGCTCGTCAGAAAGAGGGGCCCTTATTAAGAGCTAATTAAGAAAAATAACGAAAGTGAGGCTGTGCTCCTGAAGGCTTCTGCCGGTCTCCTCCAGCCCTGAAGTGCTTCCAGGACGGTATCCCGCAGCGCTACCGCAAAATCGGGCGACCTCTGCTCCATGCCTCGGCGTGAGGCTTCCTTCCCATTCGCTCCCCAGGAGGCCAACACATGCCA
Organism: Mormyrus lacerda; assembly: GCA_015163995.2. Lineage (NCBI taxonomy): Eukaryota > Metazoa > Chordata > Actinopteri > Osteoglossiformes > Mormyridae > Mormyrus > Mormyrus lacerda. Next base: position 1,800,554 of record JAABNX020000119.1, on the reverse strand, counting down.
GTGGGCGAAGCGACAACATCCCGAGTCGTCTATGAGGTCCTGCCCCGTCTCCACGCCGGCTCCAGGTTTACCGAGAAGCACATATTAGTCGATCGGGATGTCGGCCGATTCTGTGACTCACGGCGCTTCCGTAAAACCACACAATGAGCAGTTGGCGCCTTCCCTTTGTTTCTGCATTTGTTTAATGGCACTTTTTCAGTTTAATTGTAAAGTTAACTACAAGGCACATTCCAAGGGGAATCCTTAATAGGCTGTCATAAAGAAGTTATCCCACGCTTCTATTTAGGCGCTTATTTTAGTATTTGACTGATCAAAGGTGGCATGTAAAAATTATTCATGCTGCTGACAGGAGAAAGGTTTACAGGACATAGTTTCGTAGAGTTATGGGGTGAAGCATCTTTTACAGACAGACAGGACCCAACAAGTGCGGGATCCTGAACCAGACAAACAGCATTAGTTATGGCTTCAATACTGAGGCCATAACTAACAGCTCTGAACATGTGACTAAGTGGAAAATAAGATGCGATCGGTCCGTTCTTTCAAAATGGAAAACATCTAATATTAATCATTACGAGAATGTGGATGGTTGACCTGAATGTCTGATGTGGCCGCTGGCCATGGCTCTGTATGGAAGACGCTGTCTTTCCAGCTCTTCTCTCCTGTTCACCGTCCATCTACTGCACGAGGGGAAGGATGTCTGTCTCGGAGGCAGCTTGCTATTTCACGGCCTGCTAACTACTAGTGCTGGAATGCGCTCCCGTTCTTAGTGGACAATGAGCCGTGCCGTCTGCTAACCCCTAACTCTGCAGCACCAACCACCCACCCTCGCTCCGGCGTCCGCTTCCTGGTGGACGGAGACCGACGGCGCCCGCTGGGCCTCCCCGGCGTCGGCTAACTGCTAATAACACCACACATGCTAGACCCTGGTGGGTGAATGGATAAGGAGAAGCCGACACCTGCTAACGGCTAACGTGGCTACACTGAGATACTGGGGGAGGGGGGCGGCATTTACACGGATGGGTGAGCCAGGGCAGCAGACGCGGGCCGGACGCTGGCCTCTCCAAACCTTTCCCCCTCGCTGTGCCACCCCTTAAAAAACTCCCCTGTGCCTCCTGCACGGCCACAGTGTCTCCATCTGTGCCGTCCCAGGTCCTCGGCCACTCAGGAGGCCTTTCTGCTCAACAAACCCGGTCCAAGTAACCATCATTGGGTGACTAATAGGTTCTGACAGCGCACAGGCTTTTGCAGCCCGTTTTAGAGTACATGGGGTGGCTCTGTTCCTGTAAAATCCCCAGTGTACTCATTAAAATCATCCCCCTCCAGGACCGACGGAGGCAAATGTCAAGTCATTTATTTGTGTTTTATGTAAACAAGGCTGACATAGTGCGATAGGGGAAGGTTATTACACCTCATTGTGGCCCCATGATTGATTGCCCACCCTGCAATCAGAAAAAAAAAATGGGGACACCAGTTTGCCACAGCAGGATTGCGATGCATCCATGACAGCGGGGGAGTGGGACAGGAATTCAGAGGGTCAATGGTGACCAAACCCTGAATGGGTGTGGGTGCTGGGGCATACAAGGGCACTCCCCCCCCCCCACCGGTCACGTGGTATCCACTGGCAGCGTGGCGCTGATTTGCTCGCCAGCCTCGTCGTTACGCCCCCCGGCTGCAGCAGCTGCCTCGCCACCCTGCGGCAATTAGCACTGTGTAAATTGAAGCAATTTGCATGGTCTAAACAAACCCCAGCACCGTCAAAACATCAGCCTGCCAGACGCAGATCGGAGGGGGGGGTGCTGAACCAGAGCCAGGAGGCGGGCTTGCCATGAGGGGGCGGGCCCCCCCCCTTGGTGTAACCCAAACTCCAACGACCGTGAATATCTTTGCTTCCACTACATGGGTTGTATTGATGTTATTCCGGAAAAGAACATCCTGCACCTGATATCATACCTCTGGACCATTGGACTGTAATGGCAAGGCTGTAGACTGAGACCAGGTCCATTCGGCCATGACGGTAATGTGCATGGCTCTGAAAACACACCGAGCAGGCTGTAGACGCGTAGATGTCCCATGTAGCGAAAATAAGCTGTTGATTGTCACATATATAGCAAGTGAAAGAGAGGAGAGACAGAAGAGATTGCCAGAGGAAACAGTCCATGAACATATGAATGTACTTATTTCATACTGAAACTCAAGAGACTCATGCAGCAGTATCTGTGCATCACACTATCATATAGATGTAGTTCCCATTCCTCCCATTAGGGGGTGCTGACCCAGAGGGATTGCTATATAGAGGCTCAGAGAGAGAGAGCAGAGGAGCGAGCCCACATGGGCTTGTGGGGTCCAGCACTGTCGCCACAGCAACATTCCCCCTCTCCTCCCCACCCACTAATCACCACTATGCCAAAATTGAACAAGTGCCTGTCAAAACTAAGGAGCAGAGCTCCACCCCTTTGGGCAATAACTAGGGACAGTATGACAGCGGCGCATCCTCCTCAGTCTTGAAGTGGCCGAGGGCCCCGGGTCCTCGCAAAGTACCTGCTGCAGCACGGATGCTTGTCGTGGGGAAAGATTAATGCGAGCTCCTTGGAGCAAAGGTACCTTTTGGTGCTTAATAAGGTACAAATAAATTGTTCCTGCTACACTGCCTTGTCAGGAAAAACTGTTGATGTGCTGTTTATGTTATTCCCTAGCATGCGCATGTACGTGTCCTCGCGCACCCGCAGAGAGCACATCAGGGGGGCTGGGGGAGGCGGACACACGTGTGCCTGACGCTTACCTCCACACCCTGTACTTTCAGCTTCATGTGATCCTCCCGCGTGGTCTTCCCATCCTTTCTCTTCTTCCAGCAGTACCCATCTTTCCTGTACTTCACCTTCTTTCTGTTGTACAGTATCATCGACCCATTCTGTGGCCTGGGAAGGGGGGAGGGGTGGGGAGAGACAGGAAGGGTATCAGTCAGAGCCGACAGACGGCGCGACGCATCGCAGGACACCCGACCTGCGTCGATATCAGCTGACCCCAAACCCCCTGAATGTTGAGTGTCTTCTCTTACTATGTGGGCTGTGGACAAACTATAGGATATAAAGTAAAACAAAGGGACTTTAATTTCTTGCGTGCTAATGGATGGGTTAAATAAAAGCTAATGTGAAAGAACCTCCTCCATAGTATTTTGTCTGCCCCTTTTATTTAGACCTGCTCTGATTCTGCCATGTTTTTCCTTTTGATAAAGGCTGTATCTTTATTATACTTTCATGAGTGGCCCAGTGGTAAATAGAGTTGCTCAGGGAGCAGATTTTTGCAGTCCGGCTCGCAGCAGAGGAGGGATCCGGCACCCATGCCCCCCACCTGTGCAGGCCGTACTCCCAGTCTGGCCCTGGACCTCGCCCAGCTCTCCTGCAGCTCTCAGCACCTCCGCTGCCTGGAGGACGGGCCGTGGACGAACCTCATTAGTGGCTCCATGTCTAAGGGGCACAGCCCAAGGCATGGTTCTCCTCCCCCTTACCCACAATGCCATGCAAAAGGCGGCACACACCTGCCCGGGGCATCTGCTCGTTCCGGCCCTTCAAGCTGTCACTATTTGTATAGATGGCACCCATCATATTTTGCCAGCTTAACACGACCACGTATCTCGCTGGAGTGACTCAGCTGGAATCCTCCGCTCCTCCGGCGGTAAAACCGGCAGCCCATTTGGACAGAGTGGCAGCAAGGCACCCCCGCCCCCCGTGACACCTGGCTGCGACCGTTTTCCGTAAATGCCACAAGCCACCGTCTAGATCCCAGCCCGCAGGGCCTGGCTCCTGTTTATCTCTCCGTCTCTCATCACTCACACCCCAGGACTAGTGTTGGGGGGGCCTGACAGGTGGGGGCGGAGTCACAGACAGCCCACTGTGGAGCCCCCTCCGCCACCGCCCCATGACAGGGCCTTTTAATTAGATGCTTCACGCTAGCTCTGCATCCGCATCTCCTCCCTTCCCAAACAGTCCACGCTGCCCCCTCTGTCTAAACTACATTTCTCTGCAGCTCCCTCTTTCACTCTGTCATCATCCCTCTCCCACGTTTTTTTCCTGTTACTCCCCTTCATCAACCTTTTTTATGGCCAGCCTCTGCTTCTCTCTCTCTCCCTGCAATGGGAGTCCTTGACCTACCCATTGTACAATGAGACGGAAGTCGGGTTTCCAGTGGAGTGACTCAACTTCCCGCGATTTCTGTGATATGCGTTATCTTAATAGGAGCAGAGCTGCCCCGGGCATTTCCCCTTCTGTTTAATAATATTATCTCAGACACAACATGACCATCAGATACAGCCTGGGGGGGGTTGTTCACTCCGGCATGTTATTCGGTCCTTCTTCATGCAGCTGATGCAGGCGCTGCTTGAGTCATTATTGCTTACAAAGTAGCTTGCATGAAGGATCCAAACTCTTTTGGAGTTTTTTTGAAAATTTTGTTGCCATGTGAACTTGGGGGGAGGCGTATTTATTACCAATTAATTATTAAGACATTAAGTAGCTATTAGAAAGCAGAAAGACAGGTCGGTCCAGATGATGAAATAGTAAAAGAAAGATCAGAGGATTCTTTATATGAAAGAAAAGGGGATATTTAATGACTGCAAACCGCTTGTGGTGCTGAAGCAAAATTAATTCACGTGCCTAAAATTGCTATAACGAACATGACAAGTACAATGACCTTCGTCTGTGAGCAGAGAAGGTAAACGGGCATCTCGTTCCAGCCAGGGGTCGATCGTCAAAAAGCAAGGAGGTTTCACAATGCTCAGGGGAGAATTCACTAAAGAAAAAGCAGAGACACGGAGACGGCTACAGACACATCATGAAGAACTGGAATGTGCACCGTTACCACCCGAATGCCGGCTAAGATCAGGCCACCACGGATGAAACTGCTGAGGGATGACACTGCGAGACCAGAAGAGCTATGGAAGTTCACCGGCAGAGATGAGAGGAAATGTGCACCAGTCAACACCTTCCAGAATACACAAAACCAGCCCGTTTGGCAGGACAGGCAGCAGGGAGCGACAGCTAAAAATAATCCATCTCAAAGCCCGCGCGGAGTTTGGAACAGAACTCCCGAGTGGAGCCAAAGGTGGGGGCAGAAGTGGCCCTTGTCGTATGACATCAGCTGCACCTTTCAGTCCAAACGAAGAGAGTTAGGTTTGACTGGGGATCAGCATGGCACCTCACCCCATAGACACCTTCCGGAAGGTCACACGGTGGCAGTGGAGCCACTGTGTTGTGTCTATCCCCTGAGGGAGCTGGGGAAGGAGGAGTGCATAGAGAAGAGTGCAGAAGAACACAAGAAGGAGAAACTCTTTCAGTCTGCCGAAATCTGAGGTGAAAATACACCTTTCAGGACAACAATCCAAAGTATAAGTCAACACTGGATTGGCTTTGGAATGATATACTGTATGTACTCAAGTGGCCCAGGCAAAGTCCTGCCTCGAATACTACTGAGACTCCGCAGGAAGACTTAAAAACAGCTGTCAATAAGCGATCCCCAAGCAACTGCAGAGAGCTTTAGCAAATCTACTGAGAAGGATGCGTCCAAAGTTAGCACAGAGTGTGAGCCGGCCTGGAAAGTTAGCAGACTTTCCCAGAAAGACTTAGGCTTTAATTGCTGCCAAAAGTGCTTCCACTAAAATACTGAGTTCAGACATCTGAATACTTACGCAATCAACAATTTTCACAGTTTTCTTCCCCCCTCACTTAATTTACAACAGCTAGCAGTTTCCTATGGTGCGGCATTTAATGAAACGAGGTACCACCCAAGTGGTATGAGCACTTTTGCACCAAATGTATATGTCCAAAGCATGATAATTTTTGGCCAGGTAGCGCAATCACAGTGGTGTCCCTGGTCATCCGCCTACCCAGTACAGGATGCCATTCTATCACAGGGCATCACCCACATACACACATAGGGCTATTTAGAGACGCCAATTTGTGGGAAGAGTCAGCAGCACCTGTAGGAAACCCGCACAATATGGCGAGAACATGCGATCTACACTCAGAAAGTGGGGGTGGGATACCAGCCTCTAGCGCTAGAGGTGTGAGGTGACAGTACGACCCACTGAGCCACAGTGCCACCTACACCAGTACATGTCACACATACATTTGAGTGCAGTTTGTCACCACATTACAGATGCGTTCCGTTGACTATGGCTCCATTGCTATTAAAGATTAATGAATTGTTTTTCCATTGTCTTTTTAGCTGTTAAATGAAATGGCTTATTTGGAAACTCTCACACACACTCATAAAACTTGGCTTTACATACACTTATGGCCAAAGCAGGAGGCCAAATGGCAAGAATATGAGACAAATCAGAAACATATACTTGCATGGAGGCATCAGAGAACCACTGCACGGAAGAACGACAGAACCAGGCGATCTGATCGTCTCAAGGAGCGTCTGAGTCAGGCAAAGCTTTTCTGTTAAAGGTTAATAATATTTATATTAAAACAATTTTTTCAGGTGGGTCTATGTGTCAGACATACAGAAAGGTTGTTCTCAGCATATCTCCTGGGTCTGTTTACTTAAGCACTCCCATTAATCTTATCAGAATTATACATATTCAAACATGAAGGGAAAATCCCTACTACAGTCTTATCCAGTTGAGAACGAACAAGTGAAACCAAAATGGGAATGCTGCACTTTTGAACCCTGTGCTGATTGTTTCTGCATGTTTGTTTGTTTGCTTTTTTCGTGCTTAAATCGGTAATTAAGTTTTGATTTGGATAATCAGTGATTGCGCAAACCAAAGGCATCTAGGAAGCATGTTTTCCTTCTCGCACACTCCCGGCACTCTTTCAGTCAGCTTGCTGGGGATTTATCGGCCATACGTATGTATGACTCTGAGGCACATATAATTGAAAATGAACCCAAAGCAAAACATGCACATGTTAAATGCCCCAGCTCAGGATTTCCGTCTAGATTCATTCATAATTTAACATTTTCATCTCCCAGTCACTCGGAGGCATCAGGAATGGTTCCCAGGACCAGAGCCAACGCGAGAAGGCACGCCATGCGATAAATCAAATAATTTTAGCAATGAAGTGATGTAAAACTGGGGAATGGCCGGGGCCAAAAGTAATGGGGACCCTCAAGAAATGAGCTTTGAAAGATCAGCCACATTTGGAATTTATTATGGCAAGAGAGACCCTCTATCTTCGATAAAAGAGACGGGAAGGAAGTTTTGTGCAAGTTATCCAAACTCCCGGGGGGAGCACAGAGATTAACAGGAGCTTGATGATTTCTTTGGGAAAAAAAAGAGCCTGAGTAGAGAATGAATTATATGTCTTCAGAAAATGACCTATCAAAAAAAAAGTTGCAGGGATGCTACAGATTTTTGTTAAGGGAGAACTATACAAGTGAACGCCGGAGTGCAGTTATGAGCAGTTACAGGGGAAGGAGGGTGTTTGGTGTTTAGTTTAACATGGGCTCCCGGGGTACAGATGGAGATTGGGTATCAACATAAATCAGTAGCATGTTGGCATGGATACACACAGCTGATCTGCACCATCTAAAAACCATACACGCACACACATGCAGGCAGGCGTGAGCACGCTCTCTCTAATTTCACATGGTAATAATCACATGGGTCAGTGGCTCCCCATAAAACCTTTCCTGCCCTCGCATCCTTCCGACGATCTGTCATCACATCCGTCACTGGACAGAGCACGTCCATGCCGCTGCGGGCTGGTGAGCAAGATGGGTACACGTTGCCAGATGACGTGTTCCCTGCAAACAAGACAATCCTCCTTCACCTTATATCTCACTTGTCTCGTTAGGTGGAGAGAAGAGCCGGCAATTGCGATGAACCCTATCATACCGTATCTCACGGCGGAGTGACACCTTGTGAGCAGGCAGCTGACGGCCGACAGGCAGGCCACTCCTTGGCATGCGGCGCTCGCATGCGCGCGCCTACTTTAAATGCAAATGCGGCATCTCGGGAATTGAAATTCACGCCGGGCACACTTGGACCCGACAGCATTCCCGCTGTACGGTGCGAGGCATCTGAGCTGGCACAACCTGGAGGACGGGAGGCAAACCAAGCCTGCAGCTGGATGTGGTGCGGTCCAGCGGTGACGGCACAGGAGCCGGCGTCACATTTACCCGTCTGAGGAACCCTGGGGATGGGTCTGGATCCAGCTGGCTTCTCAGGTCTTTCCAAGGAAGCCATCCAAAGAAAGGCATTCTGGGTAGTAATGACAAGGACTCATATCCCAATGAGGGGCCCTGCTGTCACACTGGTGAGGAAGATATTTAACCTAAACTGTTTCGGCCATAAAATGAGTTTCCAGCTGTATAAATGTATAACTTACTGAAGTGTGAACTTCAGCAAGTATGATAAACAGAAATATTTGGAGACATCATTGCTGTTTTGGGCCATACTGAGCTGTACCTCATATGGATGGAGATCCTGCCTTCCCTGAATCTGTACTCCATCTTCACTCTCCTTCACTGTTTTCACTCTACACCTCACTCGTCAGGTTTCAGATAACCTTGGGAGCCTTTCAACAATATTTTATCATTTCAGCGATGGCATCTGTAACCCAACATCTGCTGGGTCACCGTGGATACAGAGGGCGGGGGATGTGGGAGGTCTAATGGTGGCTTGTATCGCTTTGAAACTATAGCGATGACCAGTATTCTCTAACCTCATTCTTATTTAGTGAGAAAAAAGCACATGGTAGGTATAATGATACAAAATTTCCTGCCTTTCATGATTTGTATGAGTCTTTTAGAAGTCATGTTATATTTAAGGAAATTTTTATGGTGTCGGTAACTTTCAAAATTCAAAAGCCTACTTAATTCACAAACCAATTTACCCCTCCTTATGTCCACAACCTTTCAGAGGATGAATACAGATAAAACCCAGAGAGGATTTACAGCAATGGAAGGATATTTACCAGAGTAGAATACTGTCATCTCCTGATTTTTTGGTATGCCTTGTCAGATATAACCCTTTTTATATTTTGTTGGGCCTCATTCTTCATTTTCATCTTCTACCCAGTAGTCACTGGATCCCAGCATGACATAAACTAATTTCTAAGTTCTTTAGAAACCTCAAAGGACAAGTTATTTTAAACGGAGAGAGTTGTGTGTGTGTGCCACTGTGGCATGTATATACATCTTTATGTCAATTTCCTCAGTCAAGTGTTCTGTTCAATCTGCTTGTATTTCGTAACTATTGATTTACTATAGCTGTTTGTGCAAAATATATATTTGCATCACAAAAAGGTGTTACGATTGACTTTACTGGAAGGTTGCAGATTGTGTTACATAAGGACAATGTCATCTCTCTTAACTTGGATATTCTGGCCATCTGCAATTCAGTTTTTGCCAATAGTTCTACAACAATTACTAAGTACAACATACTGGAACAAGAACACTTTGTATACGAATTTGTACGAAGGCGTGGGGAAATCACATATTGCATAATTTTTTTTCCGAAGTGACACTGAAGTAGACAAAAGATCTCATTACTCTGTCGACGTATAATTTTCATACAACTAAAATAAAAATAATTAATTCAGCATTCTTACTAGATAACACGTCCCCAATTATGAATCTGACAAACAATTTTCACAGATGATTAACTTTAAAAAACACTGGGGTACAACATTTGTGCACCCAAGATGGTGTCAGGGCCATTTGCTCAAAGTTGGAGCCATGATGGTGGGTGAGAGAGTGATGGAGAGGATGCTTATTAACCTTGAGTTGTGCTCACTGCTTGCACGCTTCAGGTTAATAACTGAAGAGTGACACAACAACGTGTAAAAGATGATTTGTGGCAATATGCTGACATTTACCAGCATTTAGCATAAAAGCTTTGCAGCCAGCTGTGACAGAGTCACAGTCTGCCTGGGATTATGTTTACTGCCCTCGATTTTCCTTCACTGGTTTATCTCTGGACTGCTCTCACAAATTAGTTTTTAATAAAGGCCATTTTGTACAATTGCTTTTTTAAGCTTAGCAATTTAAAAAACTAAACATACTTGTAGAAATTGCAGAAAATACATTTGAAGGATTGTGGGTTGAATTAAAAAAAATACACATCCTCCCATCCTCCATATCCACTTGTCCAATGCAGGGTTTACTAGGACGTAAATAACAAGCTCTGAATAATTATATCAATATAAAATGTAAAGCAAGGCTTTATGGGGGAGATAACACCTACTGTACTGCAAGTTGTCCGGGATGCTGTTACCCAAGGCATTACAGAGCTTACAGTTTTATACGTGATAGACTTATACAGCTCATATTCTTACTAAGACTGCTAAGGTGGAGGATCTCAAAGGTTCCATGGGGCTTGAGGACAGGATGGTAATTTAGATGAAATTCAGTACAAAATACTGAATACTAGCTTGCCAACTAGTGAACAAAAACATTTTTTTACTGAACATGCCCACTTAGCTAGTAGCAAACATAGTTAAGTTACAATCCCTGTTTGAAGATTCTTCTTGAAGTTGAGACCAGCAACTCTTTGATTACCATGTTTGATTACAAATCCATGCTGTATCATCAATGCACTTTTCCATTATCCTACTGAGTACACAATTTGGCCAGAGTCTAGTTCTGTTCCTGGGGGAAGGCCAGAAGAGCCATTCTTACTATACCTGACTTGATGGACCTTAAGGGAGAAGCACTTATCCCTTCATTGGGGGGGCATCTTTCAGCAAAAAAAGCAGCAGCCGGAGTGAGCCCTGTCCATACAGGGCTGCCATACAAGGGCAGCGTATAATCACTCTTTGGTCTAGGCGACTGGCCATGTGATCCAAGCCTACAAAATCTTCAGGGGAGTGAACAAGGTCAGCCCTGATGTCTATGTTTATGGCCAGTTCCATGACTGACTATGAATCGCCAACTAGATGAAGACCCATTTATGTGAAGACAAAAATGGGAAGGATGATGGGACCTGGATGAGGCTATGAAGCCTACAAGTCCACGCTTGATAAAATGTTACTGAGTTACATTGGTCCCAAATCAGCAGCAGACTGTTACCTCACTGACCGTTTTTGGAAAAGGTAACTGGTCTGTGCCACAATGTGACATACCTCTCCATGTGACTCAAGACCTCACACTCATGGAGGGTCAGTTTTCAAAGAAACAAAACAAATAGCTCCTTCTATATAAAGAGAGAAAAAACTTTTTGAGGGTTAGAGATGGACTGAAGAAAATCTCCCCTTTGAACTTCAAACCTTTAGCCTGCACTTCCCAGCTCCCAACCCCACCCATGTGTGACCCCCCGGTGTCAAGTGCGATCATGCCCCACAGTTACTAATCAGCCGGCAAACAAAGACTCTTCACATCTGTAAAAAGGCTGCAGTCATCTGTTTACTGGCCACATATCAGTGCCTGTTAGACTGCAGATAACTCACTGTTTTTTTAAATATAAATTAAGGATGCAATAATTTAAATAAAAGGGTTTGTTTTGCTAATTCTGAATGTTATCGTGATTTTATTGAGTCATGCATCAAAAGTCTCTAATGAAGCAGTAAGGTCCAATTCTTAGGCGTCGCTTTTAATTAAAGCTCTGATGTTATCGGCTAAAACGCAAAGGGAGAATGCGTGTCCCCAGACAGGGGGGAAGCAATGCTTGGGCGGGACAGTGCAGCATCAACGGTCACCCTGTGCAGCTAATAGCTGCTAATTTAAACGTAAGGTAATCATAGTGAATCACTTATTGTCCCTGTTTTGTGAAAGAGCATGAAATCAGGCATCTATTTCTAACTGTCAGTTGCGGTGCCAGCATGGTGCCCGAAATATCTTGGCCGAAAACATAAATCAGCACACCAGTTATAAACATTAATTTTGTATAGGGAATACAGAGACACTGCCTTTCTTCTTCACTCTTCTTACTTTTCCTCTTGCACGAAGAAAGCAGGAAAGTGCCAGCAGAATACACGGCTCAGAGGTCACTCGCCTTTGCAACATCGCAGGATCCAATAATGGATCGCAGTGCCATGCTTTATTTTGAGCTCCGTCTAAATAAGTGCTCACAAAAAGCCGGCGCTTAAAGCTTGGAAAAGGGTTCTGGGACTGTGTCGCTCTGCAAAGATGCTCCCAAGCTGCTTTACTGCTTTCGGCTTGAGCGTGTCCCTCCTGGCATGTGCTCCTACATTCAGCTGGCAGAGGTGGGTAGTTCAGGCCCAGAGAGTTAAAGTTCAGTCCAAGATTTTATTTCAAGCAACCAACTGCATATAAAGAGATGCAGCCACAGAGTTCTCAGCTGGTTGACTGAAACAAAATCTTGGCCTGGATTTTTACTTTCGGGACCTGGACTACCTACTTCTGCCAGCTGGTACTCCTTCTACTTACTATTTTTTTCTGTTTGATAAGGGACTGACCACATGTTGAGAAATAAGCATGAGAGGATTTGTTTCCCCTGCACCCCCTTCAAAATATTTTCTCTTCTTTTCCACCTCGAATCGTTTCATGATAAGGTACCCGTGAAGTATACAAGAGGCCTGCAGCCATTTTGGAGAAGATGGGGATTGATATTACTGCTCGCCTGGATGTGGGAACAGGAGGGCAGGGGGAGGGAGGCACTCACCAGCCAACAGCTGGACAGCTGCATATCATTAACGTGCTCATCCGCCCAGAGGCACAGTGCATCCATATCATAGCTCAACAGCTTGCCTCTACATGCCCAAATATAACAAGTCTTATTATTCTAATGGGCTTCCTGTTGCCCCTCCTCCTCCTTCAAGGGAAATGATGGGAATGATCAGGGATTTTACATGGTCCATGTGCCCTCAGGACAGAGCAAAGACACCAGTGAAGATGGCAACAAAGAGTGGAGGAATCGCTGGAAGGCACGAGCGGAGAGAAAACACCCGCCTCGGCGGAGGACACGGGGCAACGCGGCGCCCAAACGGGCACAGAAAAAGAGGAGAGTATAAAAACAGGGGAAGGCCGCTGCTGTCGTGGGGAGAGACACACTAAAGCTGAAATCCCAGACACTTTAAGACTGTCATTTAACTTTCCCCTCTCTTCCGTTTTATGGCCGCCTTTGCGCGACAGATGATAACGTGGCTGTAAAGCACCTCTTTGTCTCGACAAAATCGATTTATTGTCTTCGGCGGGGCTGCCGATAAAGCCGACATGCGACGGCCTCACACAAACTGTAAATATGGCAGCTTGTCCTCTTCGCTTATACAGTTTTGTTCTTTTAATTGCGCATTCCTCAGGTTTTAAGGCGGTAGAGGAAGCGAGGGCCCAGAAGATCAATGGGATGTTTTTACCTATAACATTAAGCTTCCTTTGGACCATGATGTGTTTCTCTTCACAAATATCAGTCTCTGGAGGGGCTGACTGGCTTTTTTTTTTAGTTTCTAACACCTTTCGAAGTAGCACACAGATCGTTAAAGGGGGGACGACACGTCTCCTTGTAGTCATCTGTTATTTCAACGGGCTGTTTTTAAACACGGCGCTTTTTCGGCCTTGGACAGCTCTTTCTTTGAGGACTCAAACCTGCCATTGTCAAAGCACGATGACCCCCCCCGCATTATAAGCACCATAAAAATACACAAAGTAAATGGAGGGGTCTTTGGATTAAGTCCATCACCAGGAAAGGTGAGTATATGAATGAAAGGCAAGCTACAGTCTCGGTGCATTGGTGGCCCAGAGTGTGTGTGGGGAGGTGGCAGAACGGCGGGAGAATCGGCGGCGCGTGCTGCCGATGTCTCGGCGGAGTGGATAGAGCAAGGTGACCTACAGGGGGTGGGAGGGGGGCAGAGCTGAGAGGCCACCTGCTGGCTGCCGGGACGGTATGACAGCTGCCCACCTGTCCTAGCACGCACTCTTACACAGCGACCCATCTGTACCCCCCCAGCACCCAACACCCCCAATGCTCACTCTCCCTGATCTCACTGCCTCTGCCAGTGTCCTGAGCTATCCTTGGTTCCATATAGGTATTGTGGTTCCTTTCATAATCTGATGCTCTGTATAATTATTGGGGCTCCTGTCCTAATGTTCGTTTCCACAAAGATCTTTTGGTTTCTCTCAGAAAGTGTTTTCCCTTACAGGTATTGTGGCTCCTCTCCTAATGTTTCATACAGGCATTGTGGTTCTTGCTATATTGTGCTGCTCCATACGGGCATTATGGCTCCTGTCCTAATGTGCTGATCCACACAGATATTGCAATTCCTGTCATAATGTACTGTTTCAAACAGGCATTGTAGTTCCATTCCCGGTGTGCTATTCCTTACAGGAATCGTGGTCCTGTTCTATTGTGTTGTTCCATACAAACATTGCAATTCCTCGCTTAACATACTGTTTCATAGACATTGTGGATCCTGTCCCAGTGTGCTGTTCCATACGGGCATTGTGTTTCCTGCCCTAAATGTACTGTTTCATACAGGTTTTATAGTTCCTCTCCTAATGTGCTATTCCATATGGATATTGTGGTTCACCCCCTAATGTATTGATCTACACAGGTATTGTAGTTCATCTCCAAAAGCGCTGTTCCATACAAGAATTGGGGTTCCTGTCTTAATGTACTGTTCCATACATACACTGTGCATCCTTTCCTAATGTACTGTTCCGTACAGGCATTGCGGTTCCTGCGTTAATGTGCTGTTCTATATGGGTATTGTGGATAATCTCCTAATGTTGTGTTCCATACAGGCACTGTGGTTACTGTCTTACTGTGCTGTTCCATAGAAGTATTTTAGTTCCTCTCTTAATGTACTGATCCATACAAGCATTGTGGTTCATCTCCTAATGTGCTGTTCCATACAAGCATTGTGGTTCCTGTCCTAATGTACTGTTCTATACATACACTGCACATCCTATCTTAATGTACTGTTCCATATGGGTATTGTGGTTCATGACAATGTACTGATCGATACAGATATTGTGGTTCATCTCCTATTGTGCTGTTCCATTCAGGTACTGTGATTACTGTCCTACTGTGCTGTTCCATACACGTATTGTAGTTCCTCTCTTAATGTGCTGTTACATATAGATATTGTGGTTCATCACCTAATGAACTGATTCATACACACATTGATGTTGCTGTCCTAATACACTGTTCCATTCAGGCATTGTGGTTCCTCTCCTAACGTACTGTTCCATATGGGTATTGTGGTTCATCTCCTAATGTACTGATCCATGCAGGCATTGTGGATCCTGTCCTAATGTGCTGTTCCATATGGATGGATGGGTTCATCACCTAATGAACTGATCTATAAAGGTATTGTGGTTTCTGTCCTAATGTCCTGTTACATACAGGTACTGTAATTCCTCTCTTAATGTGCTGTTCCATATGGGTATTTTGGTTCACCTCCTAATGTGCTCTTCCATACAGACATTGTGGTTCCTGTCCTAATGTGCTGTTCCATATGGGTATTGTGGTTCATCACCTAAGGTGCTGATCTATACAGGCATTGTGGTTTCTGACCTATTGTGCTGTTTTTCTTCTCTTAATGTGCTGTTCAATATGGGTATTGTGGTTCATCACTTAAGGTACTGATTCATACACACATTGCGGTTCCTGTCCTAACGTATTGTTCCATATGGGCATTATGATTCCTGTCCCAATGTACTGTTCCATACTGGCATCATGGTTCCTCTCGCAATGTGCTGATTTGTACAGATATTGTGGCCCCTCTCACAATGTGTTGCTATATCTCATCACATGATCATACTCATACTGAGGCTCCGGGTGTGTCTAATCGCAGGTCCTCCACCCCACTCTCCCTTCTCCTTGCCTAGCTGTGGTGGAGCCAGCACCATTGACAATGTCACTAAGCCTCCCACGCTGGGCCTGTTGACGATTTTACAGGCCTTTGCATGAGATATATTCTTCTTCTGATGTTCCAGCTTCTGGAGCTACTAACATCTCTTTCCCCCCTTACCCACCCTCCTCCTGCCCAAACCCTATTACTCTCCTTCATCCACTTCTGCTCCCGGCCCTGACCTGGCCTTTGTGTGTAGAATTGGCTACAGGGTGGTTTAACTCTCATGCTCCTCGGTATTTTTATAAGATTTGCAGCGTCTGATGTCCCAGGGGGATGCCATTGATCCAGGTTCCAGCCGTGGCAGCTGTGTCAGGTATTAGCCCAAGGTGAACATTATGTTAGAGAGCCTGCGAAATGTGTAATGAGGCAGCCTAAGTGGGCCCCCGTTTCCCCTGTCCCATCCAGGGCCACCATCCACCCTCCACTGTACGTTCCAGCTGATGGCCTGTTGATTCCACATGTATTACTGTTATCCTCACCGTATCCTTTGAAAGTGCACAAGGATATCGCTCCCCATTCGCAGCACTCTGTTGCTGGGGGGGAACTGATTAACTGGTCCAGTGATTCACCCTGTGAATGCAACTTCCCTCTGGAGAAAGCTCCATGGCTCTAACAGCAAAGGGGGAATTCAATTTTGATTAGAAGGGTTCAGTACAAGAAAATGCATGGGCTGCGTTACTTTCTAAACCTATTAGATACTTCCATCTTTTTGCATGTAGTGATTACGTTTCTTCTTTCGTTTGTACAAGACAATGTTGACTAGGGCAATTTAGCAAGGCTTTCCATCTCAAATTTTAAAGAACCTAAACGACTCAATATATAGAGTAGGGTCTTATGGTCACTCAATGGCTAGTATTGGGGAGTTTGAATCCTGTGCATGGGGTCTTCATATTCTCCCCATTGTGTGCAGGTTCCTATGGGTAATCCAGTTAGGTGAATCAACATTTTTGTATTTCCCATACTCTTACTCAGATAAACTCCAGACTTGCCATGAACCTGAACTGGATAAGCGCTTATGAATGATGCATGGATGGAAAGAGAGCCAAAGCAACCTACGGACTACAGTGTGGAAATTAACCTGCGTACTTCCAATCGTAGTTTGATTTCATGACCAACCAAAGGAAGCCATTTGATGGTTCATGCTTAATACCTGAACAAAAATGTCTTTAAAGGCCTGTAAGGAACCAGGAACCACTTTCATGCACATGTGATGAGACGATGTAGATCTTAACAAACAGGAACTATGTTGTACTGCAAGCAACAGCGGGGGTGGTGGCAGTTGATGTCTTTGGCTTGAATCACACACAGGAAGAGTGCCTACAGCCTGTCCTAGGAACATTCCCCAACAAGACGTATTTATTATCATTATTATTGAAATATTAATCTAATGCACTCCCTGAAGAAGAAGGAGCAGAAGAAACATCTCAGGAATTCTGCCTACATTAACTCAAGCCAGACCTAGCTGAGTGAGGCGGATTACAGTTACTAACACTAGGTCACAGACTTAACACAGGTCACTTGATCAAGAAATGTCCAGCTGTTTAACTAAATGAACGGTAAGGAGTAATGTGTTATTTTGTCAGAATGCGTTGGCTGAGGGCTGAGCAGCTAAAACAAGCTTGTTGAGTGAGGTAAGACCATATAGAGGAGCACTTTGCATCTGGATGAGGGTGCTTCTTCACAGTCATTAAGGGCCCTTCCCTCACAGAAATGAACATTTTCCATGTTTGCCAGGATCTATAGACGATTCTCCCGTATTCACAGCAGCATGAGGACAGGCACATCCTCATAACAACACAAGACCTTGCTGGTATCTTCTCAACGCCAACACATTCAGTTCTCAGGTCTATAGGGAACCTCTAGAATGGGACGGGGGTGGCAGAGGACTAACAAACCATATCGACAGACAGCAGCACCCAAGGAGCTGCAGAGGGGAGAGCGAGCCCTTTGCATCTGCACCCTGAGCTCTCCTTTTCTACAAACGGAGGCACAGCTTTACAGTAATGTAATAGGTTTCATGAAATACGCAGGTCATGCCTGCATTAGTCTGTAAACTGGGGTCAATGACCTGCAACCCACTCCCTCCAAAATAAATAAAAGTATGGAACATCCTGCAATGGACTGGCATCCCGTCTAGGGTGCCCCCCCTGCCCTGTGGTGCCTCCTACCGTGACA
The DNA here is from genome assembly GCA_015163995.2 of Mormyrus lacerda. Taxonomy (NCBI): domain Eukaryota; kingdom Metazoa; phylum Chordata; class Actinopteri; order Osteoglossiformes; family Mormyridae; genus Mormyrus; species Mormyrus lacerda. Next base: position 1,782,624 of record JAABNX020000119.1, on the reverse strand, counting down.
AGTGTTTAGAAGACTGATGGATAAAAGTAATGGCATATTGTACAGGTGGGGGTAATAAAATATACCACAAAACATATCCCATGAGGGTACAGGTGTTAAGAATATAGAGCAGGTCTGTGGGGAGGGGGCAGGACTGGGGAGGAAAGGGAGGGTGATTGAATGCGAGCTCTGAAAAGGCACAGTCACAGTGGGATATCCGCTGATCCTGACACAAAACCAAAGCCAGATTCAGGTCTGATTCATTTATACAGATCAATATTACATGTGACAATCCAGGATAAGTAACCCACTTGAAGGGGCCACAGAGGGTCCCCCCAGGAACTGAACCAGCAAGCCTACATCCTTAACCAGTAGGCTAGCAAGTGCACTACACGCTGGGGCTGAGAGGTGGCGCCACTGAGGAGGATGTCATATTGCACAGAACGCCCCTGCAGTGCTCAGATGGGCCGAGTGGTAGGAGAGAGGGGCAGGTCTCATTAACTTGTTTTTGTTAGAGGTACACACTTCCCTCTAGGCATGTGGCATGACCCAGCTGCTTGGCTTTGTATGGGGGAGGGGGGGATCATTAAGGTTTAATCACCGGGATGTTCTGCCGGCAACCTACTGCTTCCGTTTCCCCCCAGCCTAGCCGCCTCCTTGTCCGAAGTTCCTGACCATTGCCATTGCCAACTTAATTTTATTCCGACTGCAGAGACGGCTGGCTCATTGTCTCCAACCCCCTCTATATATTTCTCTCCTTCCTTAACCTTCGTCATCACTTCCCCTTGTTTTTCCCTTCCTCCTCCCCCTTTTACACTTATCTTTCATGCCCTCTTTCATTCTCTCGCTCTCACTCTCCCCCGCTGACTCCGTCTGTCTTTGGCTCACCTTCTGCGTTCGCTGCGGTCGTACGGGGGCTTTCAAATTGCAATTTTTCCACTTCCATTAACCTCACATACCTAGCGACAAAACAAACACCATCCGTTTTGCCTGCCAACGGAATGCTGGCCTGCAAGCAGTGGGATCCAAGTGGAAAGGACACGCAAGGAACCTGCAGCTGTTTCAGTAGATGAGCTTGATGCTTGAGAATCACCACACACACACAGACACATGCACGAGGTTGCCAAAATAAGGAGACTAAACCTCCCAGTTGCCCTCTCAGGGAATCCCTTCTGCAATGGCTCTGTCTCTGCTCGTCATGCTAATGTTTTCGGCACACACCTGTCCCCTTGGTCAAAAAAGCAAACTAAACTGCCAAGGCACAAATAAACGAAAAAGGTCTGAAGCAGCCTGCCTGGTGATCGGGGCCCGTTAGAAGCTGCCCACTGCTGCTCAGTTTGCCCGGTGTACAAGGTACCGCTGGTGAGCCGGGTGCGAGCTACAACAAGTATATATCGCGAAGGGAGCTTGGTGTGTTGTATGACATTAAGCAGATGAATCAAATCAAAGGGATAAATGATTCTTAGCATTGCTGGCATCCAGCAAGTTCCTCCACAAGTTCAGTGTTATTCAAGGCAGGAAAGACCTTCAAGGGCACTGTTCTTCTCAAGGGCACTGTGCTGTCCAAGGGCTCTAAGCTGAATCAATGCTCCCGGTGACCTAGTGTACAGCTGATGAGAAGCCCTCCAAAGAAAACTGTCATTGCAGCAATAGAATTCCATTGGATGATGCCCAAAAGTCACAGTGACACAGACATTTCTCATTGACTAACTGCTTCTTTCTGATCCATAATCCTTATTTCCAAAAACTATTTCCTAAATCCAAATTTTAGGATTTAAACAGCTCCAGTGCATTTTCCTTATACCTGTGTTGCTCTTTGAATAACTCCAGAAGTAAGCACTAATTACTTTTTAATTTACTGACTAATGGCCTTTGCTGACAGTTACAATCGTCACGATGGCTGCATTCAGATTTCAAACCAAAACACCATATAATTACAATGGTATTAAACTGAAAACTACTGCTATCCCCAATCGCTAGCTCAGGTCTTATAATATCAGCTGCCAAGGTCACATAGCGCTCCATCATCACTCTTGCTAACACGAAACAATGGAAAAAAGTTTCTTCATAAATGAACCGAGGACTTTGCTTTTCTCAGTGGAAAGAGGATTAAGCAACACAGGAGGAGCCAGAAGGCTGATGCCATTGTACCAAGGCAACGTTTTTCATGAGCATGATCTGACAAGGACATGGGGAAGTGTGTCCACATGGCGGGGAAGGGGTTACGTCTCCATGGCAATCAGATCACTCTGCAAGTAATGCAAGAATTAACTGTACTTAGTCCCTCCAAAACACCCGGGCGGTATGCCAATCCCCATTTGTTCTCCTCTACATCACCCCACACTCCTCTTCCCCCAGTTTTTTCCTTTTATTTTTCTCTGCAGATGGCAGATTTCATAGGCTGATCAATAAACTCCAGCAGGCAATGGCTGAAGTCGGGGGGAGGAGGTGGTATGCAAGTGGACATGCCCCTAGGGAGGGGTGCTAAGGACATAACGGATTAAAGAGACACTATGGAAAGAGCACATCCTGTCCCACCTGAATCCATGACACATACACACACCGTTTGCCCCTCCCAGCAGGAATGACGTTAGACCCTATTTAAGAGACAGCATCAGGCACAGTGAGCCTGTGATTCGAGGGAGGGGTGCTTCAACACAGCAGACCGATGTTCAGAGCCAATCAGACGACCCGACCTCTGGCCAAGGGTCAAACGTAATGCGGATGTCTCAAAGACACTCACACGCACATAGAAGGAACCGCAGGCCTAACTTAAATTCAGAACTGTAATTTAATTTGGTAACGCTTTACATTAACTGCATCTTCATAATGCATTGATTATTCATTCACAGAACATTCGTAAGCAGCCTGTAAGAATTAACCTTAACATGTCTTTAAGCATCACCTTCGTAATATGCTCAATGAAAAGGGCATGTCAGCTATAATATACAATAATAACAAATATTATAATCATACGACCAAATAGCAAATGTTACGTTCCAAAATACTTGGCGGGCCCTAACCTCAACCCATAACACTCTGTTAGCCTGAACACTAACATAAAAAGTCTACTTATTATCAATTTCTACACAAACACTACTGTACTGTACATTTTGTATATTAAATGACCTTATTTCTTATCTAGACATTTTTATAATATACAAACCATCTTAGTTATGCAAAGTACAAAGTTACTTATGTACACACTGAATGCATTGTGTATTGTACCCAGTATTAAAAATGCTAAATTAACAGCACTGAAGAGTTTAAAAATTGTTGGTTGCTGACACAAAGATACACAACAAAACCATAAGATTTTTCACACTAATGATATAAGCATGCACTTACACTAAAAAATACTGTGTATTACTAATATTTATATAGACCTATTATTAGTGGATTTTATGTGGTCTAAATCATTTTCAGAATTGGGAGTTTCTATGATATTTCAAACAGCTCCAGAAATATTCCCATTTAAGGGCAAACTTGCGAATAACCGAAACTGCACGTCAAGTCCGCGAATGTGAAGGGGTTACTGTAATGTATATTACAGCTGTCATATCTTGTTCACTGAAAGTGTTATGAATGCAATACTTTAAGACATGTTACGATATACTTACATGCTGCTTATGAATGTTCTATAAATGCATTATGAAGGTGCAGTTACCTTTTATTTTCCCATTTCCCTTTATCGCTAAAACCTGTCATCCAAGCCATTTAGCAACCTGAATTCTTGGAACGAATATTGTAAAACCACATTTTCAAGCGCCCAGATGAGGGTGTGAACACGCAGGCGCATGCAGAAAAGGCAAATCTGTTAATGGAGAGACAAGCCCGAGAAACAGCCGGTGCACAGGAACCAATCGGGAAGCGTTCTGATTCACAAACGGACACGTTATCTGCCAGCCTGGCCCAGGTCATCCTGCTCGCTTCCAGGAAGCCAGTGACCATGAATGAACTTACTGAGCTGGCGAGCTCCTGCAAACTCATCCCCTTTTATTAGGCCCGTGCCCACAGCACAGGACCAGAAGGGGGTAGAGGAGTGGGGGCCAGCTCTTTGTCATAGCGCATTGAAAATGACAGAGACAAACGGCTGCTTTCTGCCAGGTACCTCAGGAGCGCAGAATCCAATTCGGGGGAGCGTAACAGTACGTCGCAATCCGTGCTATCGAAATTGAAACCTCCGTTTTGAAAAAGCCAGAGAGCAGATGACACCTCCTTCTAAGGAAGT
>JAABNX020000119.1:1764038-1776498 GCA_015163995.2 Mormyrus lacerda | reverse complement strand
GGGTGGCCATGATTTATCAGATGTCACCCACATCGCCGCGTGACGCCGCGCAGTCTCAGTAGGGGGGGGGCCTGGGCAGGGAAGGTGATGGTGTCAGGAGGAGAGGATTCTCTCTCGGAAGTGTCAGGGTGCGAGAGATGTGGGTCTGAGACAGCGCTACGATCAGTGCAACCACCAGACAGCACGTGCCATCAGTGCATGCCACGTAGTGTGTGCTGGAGTTTTTACCATCAGTTCTTACATGAATTTTATTCTCAAATCCAGTTATACAACTGGAAATTACTGGAACAATGCATAATATGCATTTTGCTCTAAGATACAAAAGCAAAGCCCTTTGGAAACCAGCGAATATCCATATCCTTTACCATTACCAATACTGGTTTCCTGTCAATAACACAGTCTGTATTATCTGTGGGATAATGTAATTTTATGGGCTTTGTCAGAATCTGTCATTCAGTGCAGGATGGCATTCTCTGTTAGAGTGTGCTGGGTATGGATAGTGTAGGTCACATGACACACAGGAGGTCAGGGGTCACCTGTTACCTCCCCATCTTATTTTCTCCGCCATCCTGCTGTTCCTGTTACTGAATGGCTGGAGATCCTACCCTATCCTTGCTATCGGGCATGATTTGTTTGTTTGTTTAGTGAGACCATGGCGGCCATGGCCCCGTGCCAGGACAGGGAGGGTGGAGATGATGTGGAGAGGAACCAAGAGCCTCTGTCAAGCGTGCCAGTCTTTTCTGCACCTCACTCCCTCAAAACATCCTGGAACTCCGAGTGTGCCGCCCCCACTGCTACAGTCACCTTTCATCTGGCGGCAGAGTGAGTGGGGGCCAGACCCCAAAGCTCCCAGCTTCCTTCAAAGGCAGCTCCCCCTATGCTTGATGGCCCGGCAGCAAACTGCCTGCACGGGGGCGGCCCGGCGCCACCCCACGCCGTTCTCCATTAAGCGGCACGTATCGAATCAAAGGCCCGTGATTAAGCCCGGCTAGGCCTAAAAGAAGCAGGGGGGCGGATCACGACCAGGGGGAGGGAGTGGACGTGTCAAACAGGAGCTGATTTCTCACCGGGGCGGGTCGCTACTCATCGCTAAGCCCTCAGACGTCAAATGGGCGTGAGGATGATCCGAAAAGGTAGAAGGGGCATCGAGCACGTGCAAGTGCGGCCGCCAGCCTGCCATTCTTTTCAAGCTCCGTTAAGCTGGCCTACTGGCCCCGATAGAGCATGTTTTGAAAAAAATAACAATAAATACACACTCACGCCAATATGCCGGCTCCGGTGTGCGGCTATGGAAACCCTCAGCCAAGAATACACCTTGCTGGTGACTTCGCAGCTTCTAAACCACTACCAGTGTTTATTAAATGCATTCCTCGCAATTGTTGCCCCCTCCCCAGCTCCAAAAATCAGAAAGCGCATTAATGAGCGAAACGGCAGCAGAGGGGGAATCCCAGAGTTATCATCACCCCCAGAGCAGTGCTTTTTGGGATGCATTTTTAATCAGAGCCTGGCTCGCACATAGTGCACCAGGTGAGGCAGCTCCATATCCCAGAAATTACCAGGGATAAAGCAGACGTCAGCCGTAGCTGAGTGACAATGTCGCCGCCCTGGCGGACCGGTGTATTGGAGAGGCCCTTGATTCTCCAAGCCAGGGATTCCAGCCAATATTGTTTCTCTCCTGGACTCTGCTCTGCGGGCGGATGGCAGAGGGCGTGAGTGGGAGACTCAGTCAGGCCGGCATTTATTGGACGCAGTTAGCGTTGCCCCGGGGAATGTTTTGGGACATGCAGCATTAGCAGGAACTCCCGGTCATAACACACTAACCCTAATTAACTGCTCTGATAGGAAACCGACATTGATCCCTGACGAGCGAGAAAGGCGCTACACTGATTTCAGAAAAGCAAAATGTCTAAGGGTGCTAAACAAGTAAAACGAAAAAATAATAACCAACCATAGTGGGAGCAAATATGCCAAGCTGACCCCATTTATTCCCAACAAGGCAATTAATCCAATCAGTGGCAGCTTAACTGAAGCAGGCGGGCAATCAGCCGCCCCGGTTACGCGCAAGACCGCTAATCCTGCGCCATGGCCACCTCTCCCCGCAGCACTCTGTACGTAGTTCACAGAAGTTCACAGAAAAAGGAGGACTTCTCAGGTTTGAGCAAAAACACTTTAAACTTTTTTTGTGCGCTCTTCACTGGTAAACACCTCTCCAATTAACTTCTGAAAACAAAGCCTCGTGGCTAACAAGAGAGCAGTGCTGTTATAAGATCCCTCAGACCTGCGTCAGCTGCCAGCCAAATGAATTGTTTTGCTCTTTTTTTCCTGTTTTCCCCAGAAACACTGCTCTCTCCTCTCAGTTCACACTTAATCAGTTTTCCATTCTATTTCTGCTGCTCCCCCTTCAGAGGGAGGCCTAAGCGATTGGAGCGCCGGTCTGGGGGGGGGCAACACGCTCTCCCGACGCAAACAAAAACAGCCCCCAGCCGCCCGCGTTAAGCCTTCCACGGCCTATTTGCGGAGCCTCCCCCCCCCTCCCCGCCACCTCACGTTAACTTCCTCCCCAGCGCAGCCACTGCTTGGCTTTGCCAACTTATCGCGGTGCTTACGTAAGCGCGATTCGCCTTTGTTAGGAGATGCCGAGTCGGTGGGCGGCCTTTTCTCTTATTTTTCTTCTTCCTCTCCTATAAGGATGCCTAAATAGTGACAGAAAAAAAATAAATAAAATTAAAAGACAGACAGGGGGCGGAAATCTTCCACGATTTTCCCAAATTAAAAGAGGCCAGGCTACGTCTAGCGTGCCTATTGTGCTGGTGAGCATGATGCGAGCGAGCCAGAGAGGAATTTTCCACCCGTGACGAAAGAGGTGCGTTGTCCGAGGTGTTGAGGAAGAATGTGGCTCATCGAATGCCCGCTGCGATGCTGGATGTCACGGAGAGATCCGGAAAACATCCTCCAGGAAACCCGGGAGAGTTTTGCAGCATCACCACTGGGAAACCCACGTGTCGGCGGGATGCAGGGTTAGTTGTTGTGCTGACACGCAGCCGTCGCTGGAGACACTTTAAATTGGGTATTAAATGGGTCAGGAATTAATTTCTTTTAATTAAAAAACCCATCAATCAACACAGTGTGACAGCCCCGGAGCCTGGCTACAGCTCTATCAGTCCACCTTGCGCACTGCGCGAGGCAACAAGGGGAGGCCTGGTAGTCAGCGGAACAGCCTGCTCCATGCTTGGCTGATTGCCACGGAGGGGTGCTGGGCACGCAGCAGAAGAGCTTAGCATAGCCCCCGGAAGCACTACGAGCACCAGCAAGACTGCCGCTGCCTTCACAGGGGAACAGATGAACATTAAACACGAGTGCTATAAATGTGTCGTCCAAATGCCACGACCGTCTGCAAAGGCGCGAAAGCCATATGTGCAAGGGGACGCCGGAAGCTTCCGGGCACGACCCTGTGTAGCCGTGCCCGCAACTTCATCTGCATCCGCTTCTTGAGCACTTTGTCGATTTTCTCAGCGCGGACCTGTTTCAAGAGCAAGATTTATTTTTCAGCCAAGCAGCACACACACAGATCAGAAGCCGGAATGCAGCTATCCGCTGCTTCCGTCTTTGGACACCAGGTGGTGCTGTGGTTATGGGTGTGGCCTCGTAACACCCTTGTACATTTTTTCAAAGCCTAGCTGCATAAATCTGTAGTTAATGTATAAAAGACTGCTAGTTAATTACATATGCATGTAGCTACAACTTCCTGCTAGCTCACCAGTGCGATTTTGACTAGCTCTCTCCTCACACGAGAGAGAGAAAAAAAAAACACAATAAAACCATCAAGTCCGAGAAATTCCAGAAAGAGTTCCAGGTTGGCTGGACTCTCCAATTATTTCCTTGAAGGGTTGATTACAGGAAGATTAATTTACAGCTGTCCTCATCGCGGATGCGCAGAGCCCATCACCTATAAATAATTGAACCTCTTCATGTCCGAGACAACATCATTACAGTATATCACCGTCACATTAATGCCTTTACTACACTTCACCGGAGCCACTGTGAAGAATGCGTTTGAGCTCGGATGTGCCAGCCTGGCGCTGCCATGTTTTATTTTTTAATCACCCATGTGCTTGGCAGGTGGACTGGCGTGGAGCAGGGGAACGCTTAACAAAACAAATAAAGAGGTTAAAACATTTGACAGACAGGGAAAAAAAATAATCTAAGAGCCAAAACAAACATAATAAGATAATGAATTATGAGAAGGACGTAATTTGTAAACCTAATATTGTGCCAACACCAGCTCCTTAATTCCATATAATTATGCCTCTTGATGCCTCCTCACATTCTAATTCTTTGTATTTTAAATGATTTATTTAAAAACATAAATATATAAGCATAGCAAAATGAATCAATAAGGCCGTGAGTCTCGTTGCCGGGGATTTTCTTTGACCTCTCTGTGGTATGAGAGCTGTCTGCTTCTCCTAGTGTTAATTAAACCTTTGTTAAACCTTGAATTGATAGCCATTTTTAGCCCGGCTTAAAAAAAAGTTATGAATATTAATTTTCCAATTTGAAATGACTCTAGCTGCTATTCTCCCATCCCCATCCCTAACACACACTCCAAAAGGGCTTGAATAATTTATCTATTAATTTTTTATATTTAAATTAATTAATTCAGTGATGCAAAATTAATAACAGGCCAGTCGGCCCTTTGTAATGAAGCATTTAAGGAAGCCTTCTTGCCCAGAGTTGGAGTCTTCAAGAGGAGATATGCGGAGTGTATGAAGATATATCTCGAAAACCCTGTTATGAAGCAAGCGCCCCTCCCCCACCAGCAGTGATTGCAAAGATTGTCTGAGTGTTGAGAGGTAATTTCATCTGCCACTTCATTAGGTCAGGCCAGTGTCAGTGGCTTTACAGCAACATTCCTCATGACATATATACACTCCGATTTAATTTTATTTATATTTCTTTAATTTGCACATGGTTGTCTGTCAGAACCGTTTGTAGCGCCTCGCCATTGTGGGTTCACTCGCGGACGACATTCCAGATGCCTTTCACCTGTTTTATGATCTGCTGTTAATTCAGAAGGTGGGCGGGCTCATGCAGAGAGGACCGCCCTCAGAGAGGGGCCCGTCGTGGCAGGGTGTCTTATGTGGGCTGAGTGAGGCACGAAGGGGCAACAGGGTGACACGGGTAACGTCGCCCCTACAGTCATCGCCAGCGCTAAGGAACGACAACTGCGTGGCCTCAAACAACAAGGATAAGACATTTCCGTATGGCACGATCAACAAGCAGACTGTGCTAGGCTTTTATTTTATTAATTCATCTGCCTATTGACCTAGGTGCAGAAAGTTATAGAACTTTAAATCTGTCAACAGGAGAGGTAAATAATAGAGTTGATCACTGTGCTGTAAGTGAATCTTCCCTCGGACGACGACTGAGACACAGCACAATGAGGTGTTAGTGCAGGACCATTTTTTGGGGGCTGAGAGAGAGTTCAGGTCGGGCTTCCTTTGGCTGGGAGGTGGCAAAGGGCAGGAGGTTCCTGCCTGGAATAGCTCAGCTGGACCCCACAGAAGGCACAGGAGCGAAGTGGTGCCTGGATCCCATCCACGGCCTGTTCCCTGCACCTCCTCCCTGCATAGTGAGAGCCACTCTGTGATTCCGGCATGTTCCCTCCAGTTAGGGGAAGCACAGGCCAAATGCGTTCTGCTCACAGAAGCCCAAGGCTGCTCTCTAGGAGGACTGGTGCTGTGTGGGGATGACATAGAGCGGCGGGGGGGGGCGCAGGATCCGCATGCCCAAATAAGGACCACACCAACCGGAGCAGGACGATTCGTGAATGGGATCACTGCCTGCATGTCCCCGCAGGAACAGAGATAACGCTCCAAACAGAGTTTTCCCAATGCAGAGCAACAAACTGTCCAGGCTAGAGCCCATTCCACTGGGAAAATGCTCAGTTAGCCTCAGTTGGGACAGGCCAAGAGCGACTGGCGCAGCCTGACTGCTGCTTCACTCGCCAACCATCGGGGCATTAGAACTCAAGAAGGGAGGTTTTCCATACAACCTCATTAAACTGGCAAGCCACTCATTCCAAACTCACTGGATGAACAGAAGCCTCATATCAATCTTCATGAATGAGCAGAGCCCTCAAATCATTCGATAAGTAGACATCTCATATTGAGCTCATTGAACAGTTCATTGAAACTCCTTGTGCGGAAGTCATTAAAGCAGCGTTTCCCAACCTGGTCCTCAGGGACTTCCAGACGATCCACGTTTTTGCTTCCTTCCAGCTCCCTACTAGGAACTTGGAGGGAGCAAAAATGTGGACTGCCTGAGGGTCCCCGAGGACTGGATCGAGAAACACTGCGTTAGGGGAATAGACTCCTCGTGCCGAGCCAACAGAACGAACACGCTATGCACGGAACGCCTGACACCCACGTGATGACAGGCGAGTATGTCATACAGGACAGCAAGGGAAAAGGTGCCATTTGTGCTAATAGTCAAAATGGCCGTCCAAGTGGTGGTGTCAACCAGCATAGGAAAACGGCTTGCTCCCTCCAGTAGAGGGAGCAGTGCTCAGCACTGTTAGCAGAGACCAGTATTGAGTCACTACACTGGTGATACGCTGGTTGAGTCCATGCCCCTAGTTCCCCCATCTAGCTGACACTTTCTCCTTCAAACACCACATGATAAGAACCCCTCGACTTGCACTCCCATCCTCCGCTACCTAAAGCCTCGCCCATCTCCGGAACCAGGATCTCTTTAACTTTGCCACGATGGCCGCTATCTGTTGTCATTACCTGCTGCTTCCCCGTCGCATTAACCTTTGTGCCGGCTCTCATTTGCGAGGCGGTGGCTGCGTGTTATCTCCCTCCTCCGCATTATCTGCGGCACAGATTGGGGAGCGTATACATCAACGCTGGCTTGACATATTCCGCCACTGAGCCCAAACTACAGTGTTGACAAAAAAATGCAGATGCATATTGTTTGGGGGACAAGGTGACGGGTGGGGACAATAAAGGTGCTCGGGGGAGAGTCATTTATTAATGAGCCCATCTTCCCCCCCCCAGGCCCCCGGCCTTTCTGTGGCTGTCAGCTGTGTCGCTGCCTCTCTCCACACAGCCCGCACTCAGTGTCCCTGCGCTTTGCTACGTTCTTCATTTTTCTCACCCCCCCCCCCCCTTTGTGTCACGGCATCCCTCGTTATTTGTCTGCATCCATCTTCCCCCATTTCAAAATCGCTGTCTTTTTCAAGTGCACTCCTCCCACTATTTTTCTGTATGTGCATGTTTGTACAGTTTTTTCTCTTCATCCCCATACTCTCTTGAAAGCCTTCCCCAGCACACCCCCCCCCCCAAGGTCTCCGAATGGGTTCCTCCATCCCCCATTGTTCTTATTGCCGTGAGAGGGTACCAATACTGCTGACCTGGGGTGGGCCTTTGAACCAGCAGTGCAGCATGTTAGCTAAGATGAAGGAGGCAGAGTGTAGGGGGTGGGAGGGGGGGTGTTTCTCACGGTGGATTTTAGTGAGTGTGACCTCTTATGTGCCAGGCTAACAGCCCGTTATTGATGCCTGTCCATAGTGCAGAGTACATAGGCCTGTGTCAGCTCCGAGACTCCCAGCGCACACTTAAGTAGGGGAGCGTTTGCTGGGAGATTTAATACTGCCACACGTCTCAGTAAAACACAGAGGTATAACTAACACCTGCAGAAGACATGTGGTACCATTAGCATGACTACAGCTGGCTCTCAGAAGGTTAGCTCTAATGGGGAGCTACTGACACGCGTAATTCTCTGCAGTCCAATGTGGGGAAAAAATACCTAGGATGGCTTAGTGCAACTGATTTCAAAGAGCAAATGGGTTCTATCAAAGCAGATGACAACACATCTTAATTATATTCATATAAATGATTAAGACATCACCCATTGGTGACAACAGGCGACAGATCTAACCAAGCAGAAGACTGGTACCAATTAATGAATTAGTAAATAAATCGTGAGGGGTGTCAGTGGCTAAAGAGTGCAGCTCTGTGTTTGGTATAAAAGGCGGCCTGGCGCATCTCTGAGACCCCACACAGCCCATGCTGTTTGATATAGAAGGAGGCTGGTTGCATCTCTGAGACTCCACCCAGTCCGTGATGTTTGGTACAGCAGGGAGTCGATCATATCTCTGAGACCCCACCCAGCCTGTGATGTTTGGTATAGAAGGGGGCCGGTTGCATCTCTGAGACCCCACCCAGCCTGTGATGTTTGGTATAGTAGGGAGCCTGTTGTATCACTGACACTCCGCCCAGCCTTTGGTGTTCAGTATAGAAGAGGGCTGGTCGCTTCTCTGAGACTCCGCCCAGCCTGTAGTGTTCAGCCTGCGTACAGATACTAGACAGCTTCAGATACTCACTCCCGGTGTGCTCTCAGATACACATGCTGCTGTGCGCATGTGCGTGTGTGGTTCTGCGTGTGCCTGCGTGCATGCATGTGCGCTCAGCAGGTGTGGCATCCCAGCAGTCCCAACAGTGCTGGCTTCCGTCGTTTGATGGCTCCAATATTGTGGCACCCTGGGCTGTACACCAGCTGTACACCGGGGAGCTTGGTGAGATCAGCCGGAGACACGAGCGCTGTCCCGCAGAGCCGCGCCGTTTGCCAGAGGTACGCCACACTCGCGTCCTTAACCGGGCCACAGTGTGAACTCTCTCTCTCTCTGTGGCCAGCAGTGGTGGGGGGTCCTGGGGAGGGACAAGGACAGACGCCTTCTCCAGTGCTCCGGACCTGTGCTGGCCAAGCTGCTCGGCCGCTCGCCTCTGCAGTGTTGATACAAGGTTCTGCTCCGTGCTTTAATTATTCATGAGGAGAAAGCAGCAGCTGATGTGTAAGACAAAGGCTGAGGAGCTTTGGGCTGATTGAGGCCGTTTCTGGCTGCAAGCAGTAACTTGTGAATTATTAAAAAAACATTTGGTGCAAAGTAAGGGAAATTGAGAGAACGTATGGCAGAAATATCACTGTTTTCCAGGTGTGGGAGGTAAATAAATACAGAAAAGGCATGGCTGTTCGGATAATATTAAGATGCAAACAAAAAAAGAGCATGGATACATGGAAATGATGGAGGAGGGACAAGCTGGATGGACCAAGCGGTCTGAGACGAGCGTGCAGCCATATCGATCTGCAGGATGGCTGTGCTCCCTCTATAAATGGAAAAGCATACATTTCATGCTTAGCCCGTCACGGTGCACCTGTGTGCATGCGTGATCACGCGTGTGATTGCGTGTGCGTGCCTGACTGCACAGCCAGGACAGGTGTCTCAGTCATCCTGCTGGTGCAGTTTGCATGCGCCTTTCATTCTAGGCAAGCTCTCCCCATTGGGGACAGGAAGCGTGGAGTCAAGTGTGGAGGCCGATCTTCTTTGGTCTTTACAGGCCACTGATGGAAACTTCAAAGCAGCTAGCCAAGCATCTGAGACCAAGATGCTACCTTCCCCAGACCCTACACCTGCCGCCATCTGCCCCCAGTGTCCTCCAAGATAAGCCTTCTCAATTATGCAATAACGCCGCTGCCTAATTCGTGACCTTTAACCTTTAACCGCATACAGATGGGCGACCCGAGGGTGGATGCTGAGTAGGCCCGTGGGGCCTGCCGGCAAACGACCTTGGCGTCAGGAAAGTGAGCTTGGCAGCCACCTTGATGGTGCTGCACCCATATCGCTAATTCTTAGAAGACTTTTCCTTCTGGAAATTATGAACCAGTTTATAACCTGCTTGCGGCAGACTTACGTGCCAGGTTGGACTTTCCTTAGCCATGAGTACTTAACCTAATTTACCTTGGTAAAAAAGTCAAGAACTACAATTTCTTGGGTAGGGCATATGCTAAGTAATTAAACCCCGTTAAATGAATCAGTAATGAAACAAAGACCGCAAATCCCTGCCATTTCCAATCACAAGTACTGGTCCTAACAGTATTATCCAGCAGGCTGTCACGCTGTGGGAAGAGAGAGCACCATCAACCAAGATGCAGACGATTCACTCGGCCTGCGATGGACTGAGAGATTATTGTCATCCCACTTTCATTAAATGTTCTCAGACTTTACCTGCGGCTTTGGGGCGGGGGGGGGGGAGCTTTGTTTAGTAAATTCACCTTTGGGCTATAATGAAGGGGGTGGAGACGCTCCCCGTCGCTTAGCGGATGAATACATTAGGCGTTTGCCACTCGCTTAGGCCGTTCCGGCCTCCCGACGGGCCGGGAAAACACTCTCTGGCGATGCAAAGGCGCCCACTGGTTAATGACCAGTCAGGTGAATGGCTGCTGTAAATGGGCTAGAACTGGGGTTGAACAGGGTGCAAGAAAAATGCTAAATATATGAGAAAATGCCAGTAACAAATGGACAAATGCATGCGTGTGTATCTGTATGCATGATAGATTGTGAGAGGAGTGAATGATGAGCGGAAGCTTAGTTTATGTTTTTTTGTTTGCCTTCACCTCATCACAAATTGCCTGGTGGCCCTGGAGAAATTACATCACATGGTAGCCATTTCTCTATGGAACTGGGACCGTCCCTGGACAACGGAGAGTTCCTGAAGGCCAGAATTAGCAGGGTGCCAGGAGGCCACTCCCAAGTGATGTGGCAGTACCCAGGAGAATGAGGAATTCCATGATTCCAGCAGGAAGGAAGACACAGGTCCAAACTGGCCAGCATTAGCATGCTATATATAAACACACACTCACACACAAACACACACACCATCATTCACACAGACAATAGAGTGTTCCTGAAATGAGGAGCAATCTAGACTGTCTAATATGATGAATTCACAGCAGCAGAGCGGTCAGGGTAGTTCAACAAGCTTAATCTGCTCTCAGAACAGCAGAGAGGACAGATCTGGTTATTGGGAAGTGATTATTGTCAACTTTTATTACCATTACAAACTCTAAGGGACCTAGGTAGCTGTATGACAGAGACACACAGGTACAGGGTGCTAAATAATATACCACTGATTCCTGAGTACAGAGTACTAAATGGTATGCCACTGATAACTGATTACAGCGTATTTAAACAGTAGGACACTGATACCAGAGTAAAGGGAGCTAAGCTGGGTACCGCTGATACCTGAGTACACAGTACTAAACAGTATGTCAGCGATACCTGGATATAGGGTATTAAACAGTAAATCATTGATAACTAAGTATAGGGAATTAAACTGGACGCCACTGATCCCTGAGTATAGAGTACTAAATGGTATGCCAATAATACATGAGCAGAGGGTACTAAACAGTAAACCACTGATAGCTGAATATAGGAAACTAAACTGAATACTACTGATACCTGAGTATAGGGAACTAAAATGAATACCCACTGATACCCGAGTACAGAGTACTAAACAATATGCCACTAATACGTTCCAGAGTATAGGGTCCTAAACAGTAAACCACTACTAAATGAATATAAGAAGCTAAACTGAATACCACTGTTACACGAGTACAGGGATCTAAACAGTATGAAATTGATACCTGCATATAGGGTACTAGAGTGGATAAGATGGATACCTGATTACAGGTGACTAATCTGAATGCTACCGATACCCAAGTAGAGGGTACTAAAGAATTTAAACTGACACCTGCGGACAAAGAAGTTAACTGTATGTCACTGGTATCTGTAGCGAATTAGTGGTGTCACACTGATCTTCTAAGTGCCATCTTAACCTAAAACCAGCTTAAAAACAGAGAGCATTTGTCCCGAGACATGCACAGCCTGTAATGTTACGTCACAGCCTGGAAGAGAGCGTGGGAATTTACTGGGGAGGAGGGGGGGTTACATTGCCCCCCCCAGCTCAGGCAGGGCCTGCACTTACTGTGACCTCCCATAGGAGGCCTGTGCTTGGCTTTTATAAGATGAAGGACGCCTTGTTGAATGAAACATCCAAGGAAAATCATACTTTGCAATTAGTTCAATTATATAAGTTGGCCCTGGGATCTGAGCCCTGGGCGGATGTCGGAGAGCTGCCAACCAGGACAGGACGTGACGGTTTGGTGAGCACAACATCCTGCGTGGACCAGCGTTTCCATCTGTCCGACGGAAAGCTGCTTACGTCATTGGCCCTGGGCGGTACCAAGCACACTTGTGTCCAATCAACTATCAGTGCAGGGTCCCTGAGTCTGAGAGCAAGTGTAGGCATTGAGTATAAATAAGTGTGAGTGCTTTGTGCGTTTGTGTGTGCGCCCACAGTGAGAGTCTGAGTGCTGAATTTGACTCTCTGTGCCAAATGTGAGTCTGAGAGGTGAATGTGAATCTGAGCAATAAATATGATTTTGTACAGAATGGCAGAATGGTCAGAGAGCTGAATCTGAGTGCTGAATGTTAGAGTGTTAAATGTGAATGTGAGTCAGAGTTAAATGTGAATGTGAGTCAGAGAATTGAATGTGATTTAGAGAGCTTAATGATAGTCATAGTGCTGAATGTTAGTCAGAGAGTTAAATGTGAATGTGA
>JAABNX020000119.1:1721990-1751957 GCA_015163995.2 Mormyrus lacerda | reverse complement strand
CCCACCATGTCCCCCACGGAGCCCCTCCCCCTTCCCTGTCAGTGCTGACACCCCATTGAGTGATCTGTGTTGCGTATGCGTGTGCATGTGGTATCGCCCGGGGCATCAAACTACTGCCCATCCTGCTTTGTGCTCCTCGCAACTCACTCACCCCCCCCCACCCCCATGCAGTCTGGTGCCCCCCGGACTGCTGGGCCCTTTGTGTTGACATCACACTGAGACAGACGTGTGGCTGTGAAGGTCACATTCAGATGGAGAGGGGAAAAATATATATATAGAAAGAGAAACGTGTGAAAAATGCTTATAGACGGCCAGGCTCCTTTTATTTCTGCCGTTTTGTGCCCCCCACCTGCACCGTGGACATGATCTTCTCCGTCTGAGTACCACGGTTAAACTGCTGTCATATTACCTGCGCCTGATGGCTTGATCCGGGCTCCGGGGCAACTCCTGCGCCATAAAAATCTACCATCACCCGCTTTCCAGCTCATCGTGCTCCCCCCCCCCCCCAAACGCTGCACAATGGACCGCCTGCCGCGAGCAGGACCTGCTCTTCCAGCCAGCGCCGGATCAATCAGCCAGATGGGCCAGCCGTCGCCCCCTTTGTTGCGCGGGGACCAGTCTCATTGAATCGTGGGCACGTTTGTTTATGGGGCCTCCCCCGCGCACTTAATTAAACGCGTGGAAGGCTATTAATTGCAACCTGGTTTGGCGTGTTCCCCTGCCACGGCCTGAATGGGCCTTTAGATGAGACTGCCACTCAGAACAAAGGCACTGGATTCAGGTGTTAATACCAGCACAGTGTCAGCTTTAAACAAAGCTGTTGGCACAGCCCCCGCATGTCTGCGTCCATTGTTTTATGCCCTACCCCCCCACCCCAGGACTGAGGCATCTTTTAGAAAGGCAAGAACAGCTAGATCAAAGCGTCCCACTTAATGTGAGGTGTGACTTTGTGATATGGGGTGGGGCTAGCGACCTCAGGGGACGCCCTTCAAGTCAGATGACCTTGGAGGCAATGACCTCCATGTGACTTTGCCTATGCGAGGAGGTCGCACGGGCAGGGTGGTGCACTGGACAGCAAGATACGGGGACACTACAAAGAAAACGGGGACTTTGTTCAGGTCCATGAGCCACTTTGGGGAAAATAGGATGAGGAGCGAGACAAATTAAAAGACAGCAGAAGAAAAACTGTGGAGGGTTTTGGGGAAAAAGCTACTAGAGAAACTAGAGATTAGTTGTATATGAGTGGCATCGAGTGACAGGTGAAGTGAATGAGTCATATGACCTCTCACAAAGAGCATCCTGCTTCCAAACCCACCCACCCACAATGCAGGCAAGGAACAGCAATAGTCATTGTTTAGTTTCAAATAACAATAAATAATAATAATAGTATGAAATATATTCACAATTGCTCTCTGAGTATTTTCCCAAATATGTTTTGAAAAGTTTTTATTTTACCCGTCGAAAGCGCTTCCGACAAATGGCATAACTAAAAAAATCATTGGGAACAGAAATGAACCGGGGTGGTGGGGGATGGGGGGCTGCAAGCAGCTGCCATGCCAAAATAGAATTCATGGCCATGCATCAACATAGCAAGAAGCACGGGGTACCACAGCAAACTCCTCCCTGAACTCAGTCAAGGAAGGCCCCCACCCAGCCCGAAACAGGCCCATATGCTGCCAAGCGGTTCAGAGTTTGCAGCAATGATGAGAGAAATGAGGGTGGGAGGGGCTTTCATGAATCGACAACAAACGATTGGTTTGCACCACTTTACACCTGTTACTTTATGAGCTCACGAACAGTCAAACCACTAAAACAAATGATAGAACACGGTAAATACTGCCCATTACTAGTGCACAAGAATTGAGTGTCATTATGCAAACTGTGCTCAAATCATGCTGCTTTCATTCACGGGTACAAATAGTCCAGGGACTCAAACCCTCCAGCATCAAATTATGGCTGTTTCCTTAACCACTGTGCTGCCTAGGGCCTTTGACTGTGGGGTCTGTATGGCTCTTAGGTGACCAGGTGATTATTGAGCCATAAAGAGAAAAAAAGCCCCCCCAGCACATCCTACCTGAACAGTTGACTGTCTTCAGCCAAAGTGCCAACCATTCCATTCATTACCTGATGTACAGGTGTCTGCCAGCATGCCACTAGTGTCCCCTGACGCGAGGGCGTGGAGGGGGCCCCAGGTAGGCTGGCCCAGCACACCAGCTGGCCCAGGAGCCCCCAATCCATCCAAAGACAGGAGCTCTGCCGAGTCCCCAAGTCAGACAGCTTGCCTGCCGGGCCCTGAGCCACCACCTGCCTTGAGATCAGCTTTTCCACCCAGGGTACGACTAATCCCCAAACAAAACAACAAAAAAGCGATCAGTCCCACAGGGGGCGATGAGGGTGAGGATATACAGCTATCGAATGATGATTTTACAGGTCCGGAAGGCCAGCAGACCGGCACATGTTCTGATGGCGTGCCCGCTTTTCGCCAGAGTGACTGGGGATTACTAATTTAACAGATAAAGCTCTGTCTTAAGTCAGCAAAAAAAGAAAGAAAAAAAACAGCGCAGCCCTGTTTATAAGAGCATAAAACCAGCATAGCGTGAAATCACGGGTCACCCACAGACAAATAACAATAACTCCGGAGCGCAGGAGTTGAAAGATTTTCTAAAAGAATCTCCCCGCAATCCGCAAATTAATTAGGCCCCAAAAAATCCAGCACTGTGTTTCCCCGCACAAAGAGAATAATGCCATTTGTTTTCTGGAGACTACAGAGAAAATAAACACCCCCTCCCCACCCCACCCCACCCCCATCAAAGCCTGTGTATATAAGCGCGTGCAAGGGGAAAAAATGATTTAATGTTTTATGAAGGCTTATAAGAGTCATTGATCTTAATCTGCCTGTCTGATTCCTCTTTGATGCTGCGGCATGTCTGCTCCGCGTTTTATAATAAGCGCGTAACCCCCGGCACTGTGTTAATCTGGGGTATTTGAAGGTGTCACTTTCTGCCTCTGACCGGCGGATAAGCTTAAAGCAGGGGGATAGAAACAGAAGCCCTCTGCTCCGTGTCTGTGTCAATCCGGCTGGAAGTCAGGTCAGTGTACACAGCTGGGGGCGTCGCCCTGTGATTCTGCATGGCTCCAAGCGGCCGCCATACCGCTGAAAGAGCAAATCACATCAGGAGTCCAAAAGCCAATATGTCAGCGGATGTGGCGTCAGGGAAACCTGCGGCAATCAAGCCGACTGATCGTTTGACCCCACGGGCTACACCAGCCCCAGATTCGCTGTATTTAAATCTCATCTTAAGCAAGTCCGCCACCCTGGAAATATTACAATTTAATGGCGGGTGTTTTGCTAATTCATCACACGTAGCACAGAGGGAAATGTCTGGACCTGCAGCTTCCTCGCGGTGTGCAAAATTAAATCGAAAGCATAAAACATATATCTTTGGGGGGTTTCGGTGTTTATCTGAGGCGGGGGTGGGTTTGCAGGATGGGGAGGGTTAAAGGCGGGCAGTCATTCGTGCCAGGCCCCGGTGCACTACAGACGGGGTGAGAGACCTGCAGAAGGTCGATGTGAGCCCCAGCCCTGATGCAGACCCCATCCCAAGCAGCACCGGAAAGCCAGGGAAGGCGGCAGCTCGCCTCAGTCTTGGTGCCGCTCATCTAATTAAACATGTTCGTTCCCAAGGTCTTATGCAAATGAGCTCCAAGGGGAATGAGGTGCCGCGCATACAGAAAACACAGGGAAAAACCAAGAAAGAATTGAGATGTGCAAAAATATCATCCGGTGAATCAACTAATTACGAGGCATAGCTGGGCCGGAACAGGCTCCAGAGCGACTGTAGCACAGCGCCCCCCAGTGGCACTGTTGGGGTACCTTTGGCTCAGTTGAGGTCCATTGACTTTGAGCCCTGACTGTACCTTCAATGAGCCTATCAGCCACACAAAGCACCTATACTGCAACAATGCCCTGACCCCAATAATGCCACAGGAGGCAGGTGCAACAGTGTACTGAGGTGTGATATAGGTCTGCACTACACATACTAAGCTACATCCTCTTCTTGTTTAATGTATCGTTCTGGGGGAGCAGTGTAGAAGGTTTGGCAGTTTAAGGTGTGGACGCCATGATGTTCCACATAAACAAGCCTTCTGTCTGTCAGTGCTGGGTTATAGCTTACAGAAGCCGTTTCTAAATGGCAGAGGGCAGAATGGAGGTCAGAGAATCCCACTTCAAGTCTCAGGAGAGGATTTGCAGTTGGACCCTCAAAGTAAAAAAATGCAGCCTGAATTGCTCCAGTGAAATGTCAAGTGAAACAAATTTCCTGAATTGTGTGTTGCTATGGATGAAAACATTGGCTAAGCTGATTAATGTACTGAGTATATTGTCTCCAGTCATTCTCAGTTAGAAATATATAAAACATAAAGTAGATCACCAGTGATATTTCAGTTAACAGTTTAAAAATAATCACATAGTGTGAGCTGGATGTGGGTTGGGCTGTAAATGGTATGAGCACTGACACGTAAAGGGCATGTTTAAGAGCCATGATTGTATCTGATCGCCCTGTGATGGACAGTCATCCTGTGCAGGGTGCTCCCCGCCATGTGACCTGCACGTTATGGGATTGGCTCCTAGCTCCACGTAACCTACGCTTCCTGGGATTGGCTCCCGGCTCCATGTGACCCTGTGCTGGATAAGTGGTTATAAAATGGAGAGATAGATGGATTATAGCTGCACACCTCCAGAATGTGTGGATGTGACGTCACTGGCCGCAGCCAGGCTTGCACATGTCATACACTGAGCCGAGCCTCTGGGCTGTGCTGGTCCTCTAAATAAGGGCGGGGCTGTCAGTGTGATGAGCGAATCCAGGGGTTGGAGAGACATGCTGTTCCAGGGTGTCTCCCTGTGCCATAATGACTCGGTCATGCTCCAGCCCCTCATATGTTTATTTTTAACCTTATCTGTATGACTCACTTGTAACCGGGGCCGCATGCATAATGCGATGACGGCACGCTGGGATCGGCGAAGCTCACGGCTGGATTTATGCTGGGGAAGCACGCCTCCCTCTGGAGGTCTGGGCACACGGCTGGACACGCGCGCACACGCAAACAGACATGGATCAACAGACAGGTGCCTCCCACGGACCTCGTAAGCAGAAATATGTGACAGTTAGTGGGCCAAGGATCCGGTCTGGTAGCAAGACACACCTGTGCACGCACGCACACACGCACACACACACACACACACACACACACACACACACACACGATCCCGCTGCCGTTTGACCCGAACAGGCTAACTGCACTCGCTGTTCTCACAATCCTTCCTCTGGGATTGGAGTGTAGCCTCTTATTTAAAAGGACATTTAACATTTTTAGGGTATAAATTAATTCAGCAGTAGTACATGCGCTTTCGTTGTATAAATAGGTCTTCAGTGTCCATTGTCTTGTCTTATAAACCCTCCCCCCTTGCCAGCCTGATGCCCCCCCCCAATTGTGGTAAATCTGTCTAACATGCCTTTTACTGATGTTCCCCCCATCAACCATCGGGGTGTCAGACAAACAGTAAGGAGCCTGACCAGCAGTAACTGTACAGTTCTCCCGGACATCCTTCATACGCCAGCATCCCCTTCAGTGACTGTCTGATACATGTCAGAGTGGCGTTTGGCGCTGCTCAAGCGTGAGTCCTCCGGGTCATTAGCCGCTGCTACGAGGAGGCCTCCCGAATCACCGCCATGCCGGGAGATCGCCACAGAGGCGCCTTTTTGTTTCTGTTTTAATTAAAGTGAACTTTCTATTTCATTAACGTTTCAGACACAGTGATTTGTGAATATAATAAAGTGACGAGTCGGCAGACCGCAAGTGGTTTCACCATTGTCCGGGCAGAGGCGAATGCGTGGTGTTAAGGATCCACTTAAGGCCCAGAACAAGGGATCCCGCTTATGTGCTTGGGCTACTGAGAAAATCACGCATGTTGCATGGAAGGTCTCTCCAAACCTCTTAAAATACAACTTCAAAACTTCATACTAACTGTTACTCAACCTTAAAGCGTCACGAACATAACAGCGAGCACCAGTGCACCTGTATTTCTACGGATATATCACAGAAACAAAAAGAAAGCACTGGAAAATGCAGGGGTTTTTCTATAACATCGCTGTATTGCCTGACATTGCTCCCTCATTGAGAGCATCCGGTCAGCGCAAAGCAAACGGACGCAATGTCGAATTATAATCACGGCTTTGGCGGCCTCCCGCGCATATACAATAACGCGTGTTAATAATGGATTTTGTTTGGGTGGCGGTATGTAATTAAGGGAGCTGTTAACACTGTTATGAATAGCACACCTCCCACAATGTGCGGCTGCATTAACAAAGAGCAGCCAGAGTTCAGGCGGAGTTAGGGGACACGCCGGCTTTACTTAACGCCACTTAGCGATGCGGCAGACGCCTCAGGTTGCCTTGCTAAGCATGCCGTTAATGACAGGCTGGTGCCAGTGTTTCCTGGCTGAGCGAGTCTGGTTACAACCAGACAGCAATGGGCACACCCCCCCCAGACTATCATCAACAGCTTGAGAGCCCTCAGGAATGAGCAATAGAGGCTTCCTCTGCCTCGCCCCCCCCCCAAATGTGCTCCATGTATAGAGCTTTGGCCCACTGAGAGAGTGCCACATGACCAGAACAGCAGAACGTGCTATCATCCTCCTCCTGTTTTTTTTGACTCTTACCTTCTGCATGCGTGCCACTCACCAAACCCATATGCCAGGTCTGAAACACACACAGCCCTGGCATCGCTACAGATGTTTTTCTGAAGGCAAAGCATGCAGAAAGCTAAAAGAAAAAGCAAACAAGAAAAAAATGTTTGTAACAGATGCTAATCCAAATATATCCATTCAGGAACACGAACTCCGGCATGGTGGATGAGCTTAATTTGGATAAATCAAGCAGCGTTCATTTATAGCAATAATAATTAGCATGCTTCCCCATAACCGCTCATCCACTACGAGGTCATAGGGGTATACCCTGGCCATCAGTCCGTCATGGGGCACACGTACGCATACATTCGCCTACGGGTCATTTAGATCACCCCACAACAATTCCCATAACGGCATGTTTTCGGACTGTAGAAAACCACACAACGCAGGGGGAATATGCAAAGTCCACATACAATTATTATCGATCCTAGTTCACATTTAGCAGATAGATTTATTCTCATCAACTGAGAGTATTATACCCATTTGAACAATAACATGGAGGCTCAGTCGCTTTCTGAAGGCTAGGACTGTATGCCCCCCCCATATTCTTGACAACCTGCAGTCTTCACCCTTTACATTTATATCCTATAACACAGCACTGCTACTAGCTGCCAGCTACAGAAAACACTTGCAGGTATTCTCCAATGTCAATTGCTTTTTCTCTCTGGGAATTTTAAAATATTGCCCATTTAAAAATATATATTTCCCATACTGCCTGTTGTCATTGGCCTAGTTTATCAGCACCATTGCGGCTCAAAGTTTTTATACTCTTTATAAGGCGATAAAAGAGACCATTAGAGGGATGCCAGTGTCTCTGCGGACATAATGATATGCAACGGTGCCAAAGTCAAAAGGAAGATATTGCTTCAAACAAGAATCTATTTTTCATTGTCATGTGTGTCATGTGAGTCGACGATCAATAGTCTATTAATAACTGAGATATGGTTCTGGAGAATCGTGAAAACAGGAGAGTCAAGGGGCTCTGCGATGAATAGGAGAGCGTTCGATAGAGACCAATACTTTCCTCTGTTAACACTGAAAGTCTCTCAATCACCCCAATTTCCCATTGACTAAGCTTTTTTAAATAAAAAGAGCAGATATTTATCTGATCTTTTCACCTTGGTTTCCAGAGACAAGCTGACTCCACTAGGTGGAGTTTTGGCTAAGTAGTTAAAAAAATATTTTGCACTTCACCATCATGGTAGCCTCTCGGTCATGTCTGCAGAACAAAGGCCTGGTTTTGAAAGTACTAAAAGCACAGTACTTCAAGGTGTTGCTTTTCCACTGGCATAAAAACTGTTACTGGTGCCGAATGATATCACAATGCAAGCCGGGGTATTTTGTAATGAATTTAAAATATTATAGGGTTGGACTATATGCGATATGAACATGACCATCGCATTCAATTGTTACATCACAAGAGATCAGGCTTTCATACCATATGGACATTATAGCACAGGGGGTTTAAGTCTAGCTACATTTTTACTCTGTCATACAAGAAAGAATTTAGCAAGCTTTGCAATTTTAATGATTATCCCTTTAAACAAGTGTAAAGTTTACCTCCCCTGCTTTTGCACGATCGCTACATATTTTCTCCAAGACAGTCACAATAATTTTTATCCTCGCTGTTTAAATCATTCCTAGACAGGTTTGCGAGAAATTTATTTACTCCTTTGTTGCTTTACAAATACCCCAATATTTATTTACAATAAAATGACATCCTAATATTCAAAAATTTTCCATAACACAGCCCTAGCATATTTTACAAAATACTTTTTAAAAGTTCTTGTCATGGCACCGCGATCACCTTTATGTTCTTCCAGACAGATCACAAATAAGTTTGGGTCTCTTCATTTGTCCACGTATGCATTATTTGTTTATATTTTATTAATTTCTCATTGTTTTCTGAGTCTTTATCTTTTTTCAAGACACCGGTTGTACTGTGCTTCAGAGGCAGGCTATTGACAAAGAAAGTGTCTGAAGTGTCACCCCCCGGCTGGTTTTTACTTTGGGTACTGGGACTTCTAGTGCTGATACTGGACCGGAAGTCTACAGAAAAGGGGAAAGTACTGAAAGTATGATGCTGCAAGTATGGTACCTGGTGCAGTGGAAATGTATCCTAAGTCATAGTAACTGACCCACTGTGGTACCCATAGTTCATGGCTTCCAGCTGCTTCAGAGTCATTGTAAGAGAGCCCAATATGATGTCCAGTGCTTGCAGTAGCTTCTGAGACAATGTAACAGTGCAGTGAACAGCAGCGTTCACTAAACTAGCAATCATAACTGACTGCCTGAACTCCAAAGCATACTTAGCCAAACTTTTTAAGACCTACAAATGTTACAAAAAATCTTTGCAGCCTCTACAGGCGCTAGATTTTAAAATGAAATGGCAGTTGTCACTGTAGCATAGAAGCACAGCTTGGAAACCCCTGTGTTTGTGATTCCATTTGGGTTCCTGCATTTTTTTCCTTTAACTCTCAGTAACTGAAAGAAGAATATTATATATGATCAGTGCCACTGCCGAAATGCCTTACCCAATAAAACATTATGCCAAAGGGCAAAGCAAGGAATGCCAGGGGCCTGGCACAGCCACTCAGAAAGGGTCATTAGTGGTTTACTGAATAGTCAACGAGAGGGAAATGTTCCCTGATATGTCCACAGACTGTGGCCTTAAGCAATAAGCTTAATTTGGGGCTGCATCGCAACACAAAATGTAAAAGTACTGAAGCACACCTTTCAAAGAAACACACACAAAAAGTTTAAGCACTGTGGAGGCCCGGCTTTAGCGTTTAAGCAGAACTCCAGGTGTGGGAAGGCTGGAGGAGAGGCAAAACTCTCCACTACCCATCTGGAAAGACACATAAAAGGAGAGTAATGGCTGTCACCACTGACACCCTTTTCAGAGACTTTAAAAACAGAGAGCAAATTAAAACGCTGTTAAGACCCATGTTGCAGCACGAGGAGACTGCATTACACCAAGGCTACAGACCATCTGCAATCACAATGCATGACAATATGCACTTAGTGTTTATTAGCTTCTTATGTCGACTGTCTTATTTCATACATCAGAAATAGTGCATATATACACTAAATGATTTATTGTCCGTATGGGTTTGAGGTCTGACCCAAAAAAGGCCTCAATGCTGCATGGCTTTCTGCAGATTCCCTGTCATACCCTGAGAATGAAGCTTCTGCAGTCTCTCTCGAGTGAAGATGGGGGGGGGGGGGGAGGGTTCCCCCAGCTTCTCATCCTCCTCCCGCTGGCTCCGCATGCCTGTCCAGGTGCTGCCGCCAGAGGGTGGACCTGTACACTATAACCAGTCGCTAGGATCTCCCCCCCCCGGGGCCGCACGCACGCACACGCACAGGCACCCCCCCTGCCCCCCGGCCAGCGAGACGTGGCCCATCACATCCATCTCTGTCAGGGGGTGCCGCGCGGCTCGTTCATCACACTGTCGCTGGGGGCGTGGCCCCAAGGTTTTATACATACACGCAGGAAGCAGCGGCGGGGCCACTGGACCTGTTTATCAGGGCTTAGCGACACTCCCACCTTCACCCCCCCCCGCTGAAATTCACTCAAGCATGCCCTCGTTTCACTGATAGACGCACCTCCGCCCCCCGTCCCCATATCCTAGGATTTATCACTCTCCCGTCACGTGTTTGTCCCACCCCCACATTTTAAACAGGCACTCTGAGAAAGCTCCTGTACACAGATTCAAAGCAGAAGAAAGCATGCTGGGGGAAGGAGGGAATGATCGGAGCTCAGCAAAGCAGACTAAACTTATTATCGATTATGATTATTCCATGCATTAGTCCAGGCAGTGAATCCAGTGAAGTCTGCAGTGGTTACCAGAATAAATCAGAACGATTCAGCTGTACCCAAGTCAGCGGGTAATGAAACAGTCAACAAGCTCCTGTCTGAGTCAACCGCTCCAGTGCAGCACTGGACCCAAACGCACCTGCCACCCATCATCACTCTCTAATCCAGGAGGCACAGCCACTGGTAGGATGCCCCCCCCCCCCAAAATGTGGATCTTTCTCAGGAACAGCCTGCCAAACCCCAGCTTACCCGTGACAAATCCATGAAACATGTCCCTCTTGCCTACAACACCTACATGAGAGCCGTTAACACTTCACATTGTCGCATGACACGCTTCGTCTTTTCTTGCTGACTCTTTTGGGTTTTCCCCCCCAAGCCCGTCAGATGGAGATTTCCCCAATGTTTTATTTTACGTGGATGACGGACGATAGAGCGACAAAGGATCCTGTAAAAAGCCGGACATGGAACAGAGATCACCAGGGCACTGGTGCGAGGTAGTGAAACAGGCCGCAGGGTTAGACCAGCCTGCTGTTTGCTGTGCCTTGTATGACTCAGGGAGCTTGGGGTGCTCCCCCGCTGCTAGCTGGAACAGAAAATGCATTCATGACGATGTAAACGTAACACGACCCACCTAATGGCGTGTGTGTGTGCGCGTGCATGTGTGTGTACAAAAACAGAATAGCGAGTCTCCTTATTACAGCTAATATTCCGTCACACTGGCTTCACCCACAAATAAATGAATTCTAATCATTTCTGAATTCTCTCAGTGCGCTTGTAAAGAAAGGAAACATCAGGTGTGACATAAGTTTGGGGAAATTCGCCAGTTGCTACCGGTCTCGCTGGCAGCAAATGGCATTTTTTTCAGCTGTGTGTTAAAAAAACAAGCAAAAAAAAAAATAAAAAAATGAAAACACTCCGCACACTGATCCAGAGCTGGAGATTCAATGCATTTCAGGTTTTGCTAATAAACTGACTCGGCAACAGTCTTTGTGACAGCAATTCTCCCCCTTCTCCAAGGCTCAACCTCACACAGCATCACTGCTAAATCTATTTAGGACCGGCGCCCATAAGCAATTGAGTGGAAATAGACCTGCGAGCACCTTGCAATCTGCAGCTGTCATAAAAACACACGGCAAAGGAGCCGGCTGAGCGGCCGCGCGGCCTGCTGACGAGAGCGGGGCTCACACCGGGTGCCTTCCCAGCAGAGAGCGCGGGGACATGTGCGATCACTGAACAAGTGCTTACGGATTAACAGGAAAGCTGGCAAAATTGTGCGGCCGCACCTTGTTTCAGCTAGCAAGTGTAGCGGAATGTCAGGCCTGGAAAGGCGGGCTTCCCTCATGCAATAAGAACTACAAGTGCAGTTTGACCTTCACGGGCCACCATAGTTATTACTTCCATTAATGATTTTAGCTTTGTCTGACAGTCTCATTCAAAAAGAAAGACATAAAGAACTATTTATTCCTAACAAATATACCTCAGATTTCAATTTACAGTGGCCCGTAGGAGCCACGCTTTTAACACCTAAACCAGTTTCTTTCGCTCTCTTTTAAACAGGGGCTGTATTTTGGTACGGCTACCAAAGTCAGAGAGCCTTCAAGTTGCCTGCCGTGATAAATTATCTATCCATTACCGTTATGCCAAGGCTGTCTGTGGCTTTCGGCAAAGCCTCGTGGAGGTGAAAAGACGCGCCGACAGGGTAGAGAAGCCGACAGGTGAGACTCATGTGGTTGGGGCTTGAATTTCAATCACTGCTGCAGCCGTGGGCCAGAGGAGCCCAAGACAGCCGGTGGCAGAGAACGGGTGCCCCAGAATGCCGGGAATGGGCCGGCACGCGCCTGACCACGGGAGAGATGCCCCCTCCCCACTGACAGACAGGCAGATTCAGGGCAGAGATTAGCGGCCACTCTCTGCTCAATAGGCCGGGAAGATACAGTATTGAGAATGAATGATCTTGTCATTTTGTCAATGCTGTAACCTTGGCAACAAACAGGCTTCTATTTTGGGCCCCCGGCCGGCCACCGGGGATGCCAAGGTGGCTGAAAGGTTGCGCACAACGTTATTAGGTTCTCACTTCCCTCTGCATGGACGCCACGCCAGGGCCTGGACCTCAAACCGAGGGCTCTTATTGTGACGCTTCAAGGAAAAAAAAGGTCCATAAAAACATTTTAATGTATCAATAAAATCTGTCTAGTATCACCTTCCAGGTTGCCAGTAAAAGCGGCTCAGCCAGGGCACTCTTTTGTTCCCTTTAACCAATTCTCACAATTTCTGGATGTGACAAAGTGAACAGCCAGAAAAGTGACACAGAGGGCGCCAGAAAAGGTTACTGTGACAGCCTGCCTCTCCCAAACTAATTAATCAAACACCCTCAACATTTTTTATTCAATTTGCAGAACCAAGTATTTCTTTATTACGTTAAATAGACACTTGATGTTATTTTTAGTAAGTTGGTTATGCCAAAAAGTAAAACCCAACCTAACTTGCTCACTAATAATAATAACATCTGGCAGTAAAGCTTGCCACAGGAAGTATTTATAGTAAAATTGATCAGGAACCAACCTAAGACTGAGGCATAATTACAATACCGTTTAAAAACATACTTTGTAGCTTAATAAATAAAGCAGTCGAACAGATCACTCCAATGCTTAAATCATAGCACAGTCCAAAATACAATTCTAACACTGTAGAGCCAGGAGGAGCCAAGATGTATCATAATTATAGAAAGACTAACGTCAGTATTTAGGGACATTACCAACGGCACCCTTTCGCCACCAGCAGCGTGAAAATAAGCCCGATATCGTTTCTGCTACACATTCTCTGCCTTTTCGCACAAGAGGAAATAAATCAATTGTGTACTAAGTCGAAGAGACATTTAAATAAAAATTTCAGAGGATGATCAATGGGGCCCGCCAAAGTACACCGCGCCCGTCTGTTTTAAACACGACAGCGCGCCGTGCCAAGCGGGCCACTGCTGGTGCCCAACTTTCAGCTCGCCCGTAAAGCACCTTCGTTCTATGAGCTCACTTTAATATACTTTTAAACATATGCATATATGTTTATCACCAGCTGTCATGCAAATCCTAATCCGGTGTTCTGACTATCGAGCATTTTTGTGCAGTTCCACCGTTTGGGGGTTAGGTTTTAGGGGTTTGGATTAGGGTTATGGTTATGGCTATGGCTATGGATTAGCACTACGGTAGCCTAACTCGACAGAACACCGGCACTTCGAAATTTGGATGTTGCCGTTATGAGTGTTTTGTTAGGAATTGATTTTAACCCTACAGGATCCACAAAACCACAAACAAAACTACTGTTGTTAAGACATTAAGTCCAAAATCCAATCCAAGCGACAGATATTTATTAAGGCAGAATATCTAATACTAACCTAAATGATAATAAGAGCATAATTAATTGGTACTACAAACCCAAAACCTATCAGAAAAATACCGTTTCCTTTAGTGACTGAATTACAGCCAGAGTTTTACCGGACCCTGTAAAAGCAGCATTATTAAGACCCATTATTAAAGGGCAGTTCACCCCCAAACTGAAAAAGGTGTGTTTTAGAGGGGCCTAAGCGCTATATATCCAGTGCGATTGTTCTGCTGCGAGTTGCCTAGTTTTGGAGATATCGGCAGTAGAAATATCGGGCTTCTCTCGAGTATAGTGCGAATGGCATTCTTTACGGGGTGATTAAAGTGACAAAAAATACATTCTGATAATAATTAACAGCAATGTCTCTTACCAGAAATCATGACCCAGTTACTGAAGATAATCCACAGACTTTGTAGTGAGCAGTCTAATACAGGGACTATTTTCTAACAAACTCCACACACCCGTCTTATTACTGCGCAGCAGGTACGAGCACGAGCACCCCGACATCTCTACGGCCGATTTCTCCAATACTAGGTAACTCCCAGCAGAACAACTTTACTGGATGAACGGATAGATATATAGACAGCACCATAGCCCTTCAAACCTTACCTTTTTAAAGTTTTGAGGTGAACTGCCCCTTTAACATGGCTCCTCATCGGAAGGCCACAGCAACTCGGGGCTTCCGCCTTTGGGAAAACAGCGAGCAGACACGTCGAGAGGGAAGCCGGCTGCCATCATGTGCTGTTGCTTTCGTGATCGACCCTCTTGCATATCTTACACGCCGCCATTGATTTTTTTCGGCGTAGTATTTGAGGAAAGGAGTGAGAACTATTGTCCAGCCATGCAACGATAACTGCCCTTTTCGGCAAAAAAGGTAAACATATCAGGCACGGCCGGAGAAGGGCCTACAGACGAGGCATCCCTAAATATTTAAAAGAGAGTGTTTCACATCTCCGATATCCACGGCAATAAAGGCTGCTGCCATTACCGCAGTCAGTTATGGCCTGCAGCCGACTGCCCATGCATCTGTGCCGGAACGGCGCAGCACAGGTGGTCTGTTAAACCTCCACTACCTTCCATCCTCCCCGTTTTATATCCTAATTAATCACAATTTCTGGGTTATACCGCTTCAAATTCCCTAAACCGAAAAGCTGTGTAGCAAGTCAAAGCCGTTTCCCATTTTTAAAGCTAAGCTAAACTATCTGAAGCTACGCGTGAGCTACACGTTGTGTCGAGGGAACCTCGCTGCTGCTCCGCTGCACCGGGTTCACACCTCGCTTAGCTGATAGCAGAGCGGATCATTTACGCCGTTTTTCGCTTCACTAGATCTGGTTTCTCTTTTAAATAACTGAACAAAATATGCCTGACTCCCCAAAACGCATGTACAGCGTCTTGCCTGTGGTAAAGAACGAAGGGAAAGGGGCTTCTTTTGGCAAACAAACCGAGCTAAGTGCTTTAATAATGCATGTTTTTTTATTGACAGCTGTAATGTTATGTCGAGTCCAGGCAAGCATCTGTATAGCTGTTGTCTTGGTTAACATACCAAATGCTTTTCCAGATTGTAAAATGATAAAATATGGAAATGTGTTTAAAAACCAGCCATCTTCCAAGTGGTTCTGGTCAGGGCCTTGAGCCTATAGCAGGGGTTTTCCTGGAGCCCGTGTTAGTACACACACAGTGGGT
The DNA here is from genome assembly GCA_015163995.2 of Mormyrus lacerda. NCBI lineage: Eukaryota > Metazoa > Chordata > Actinopteri > Osteoglossiformes > Mormyridae > Mormyrus > Mormyrus lacerda. Next base: position 1,736,334 of record JAABNX020000119.1, on the reverse strand, counting down.
AATTCAAAGACAAGTTGTCCAAAACGTACAACTTCCGTGGGAAGAAACCCATGCAGCAAGTGGAGAACAAGAAAATGTGACATACATAGAGCAGAGGTGGGATATGAACCCCCAACCCACTGAGGCAGCATGCCACCCAAAACGTAATAATAATTAAAATTAACAATAGCTATAAGTTAATAATGCAGAGGTGCATCTCAGAGATTAGCCATAAAACGGCAGATTTCAAAGAGGGCAGTGTGTGCGCTGTAGCACCTGGTAAGGCCTAGTGCTAATGCGGTTCTGACTCACAGTTGCGTGGGTGCCTCCGTCACAAAAATAAAGATACCTGCTCCCCATTGCCCCCGACCCCCACCCTTTGCTGTACCGTACAAGGACGTGACCCAGGGAACTCTGCATCTTCATGAAAAAATCCACACGGCACGCAGGGTAGCGGATTTTTCCGGTGGAATCCTTCCTTTTGCCAGCTTCGTTTCTCGATCCCCCACGGTACATCGCCGAGGGTAAAACCGGCGGCACCGATGGGAACTTCAGCGGCGGAGGATGCTTTTATAGCTACTCTGACGTTGCCAGGGAGCTGCGCCAAGCGTGGTGGGGATTAGGCGAGGGGCTCTTCCAGCGGTGCCGGGTCCTCCAGTGCCAGCCCTGCCCACCAGCTGTCCCGGGCTCTGGGAGCTCTAGGCCGGAACTGAAGCTGCTTGTGGCTCAGCACTGAAGCCGGTTGGAAAGAGGAGCAGGCAGCCTTTGATCCTCCCAGAGGAGGGATGGGTGGGTCCTCACGGGCCGCAGACACCTCACGGGGGACCAAGTGCTGAACCATGAACCGGGGGGGTGGAGTACAAGCTGGCACACAGATCAATAAACAGCAAGCGCCCCAAACTGCCCACCCCCCTCGCTGCTGCTGCTGTTGCTGCAGGGGGCTCTGTGTATAGTGGAGGTCGTGATGCACCGGGCTGGCATGTTTTTTGGGGGGGGGGGGGGGCTGTTGTCAAGTAACAACCAGGGGCAGGCTGAGAAAGCATAAGCACTGATATAGACAGCAACACATCTGTGAGCAGATGAAATTTTAAATAGCGAGCTGCCGGCCTGGGTTGGGTTGGGCAATAGCGGCTTGTGTGCCGTTAATCATTTATCAATAACCCTCCTGTGGGTCTGCCAGCACACGAAGGAGCCAATGGTGAAAAAGATGTATAATTAACCACCCCTTCCCCCCCCACAATCGCAGTTCCGTGGCCCATATTTAAAGAGACCACATTGGTGTCAGGGCCTTTTTCCATGGGACCTGCGAGCCAGAGTCAGCCTGGGGTCACAAGCTTCAGCACAAGAGACGATGTTTAAATGGGCTAAGTTGAAATGCGTTGTCACGGAAACAGGGACTCTTACAGACAGGTCGCTTCTGCAGAACCGGACCAGCTTGCATCGTTGGCATATTCATTACGCAAACCAAAGACTCGCAATTCCGGAGCGCAGAAGTCAGGACACGTCGGGTTTTCCGTGCTACTTGAACTGGCGCTGTCCACATGGATGGTGCTGATGACAGTGCCCATCCCCCCCCTCCCCTGCTGACGGGAGGCACACTGCTCTGCATTAAATGGAATGGAATGATACTTTATTTACCATTTGTAGAAAAATAAGCACCGGTACATAGAAACAGGCAAGCAGCCAACACCATCCCACCTCAAAATTTGCCCCCAACTCTGGCTGTCAAAATCAGCCATGAGAGTCCCCTCCCCCTGAATTTTATTTCTGGCTGCAGCTCCAATGCAGACTCGTGTAAATGAAAGGGACTCCCTACCACAGCTTTATGGGGGGGGGAGGTTGGGAGAGTGAGGCGTCACTCAGTCACTACAGAGAGCGGTGACACATCCAGTGTGACTACAGAGTGTGTGTTTTAGGAAGTGTTGGGGGGGGGGGCACAGTTAAGAATGAAGAGGGAAACCTATTAACCTTGGTCATTGTTTTAAATGTCATTATTTTTAGCTGACGCCCACAAAGGAACAGCTAAGGGTTCTCTCCCGGCGATGCTGAATGTAAATCACTTTTTCTCAAAAGGAAATTACTTCCCACGGCTGAATGTTATTAATCTAAATTCTCTGTTAGTCAAATTGTTGCACATAATAAATATGGAGCAGTTTGTGATGCTTATCTAGTGTGACATTCAATTCTCGCATAACATTTTTTTCTACAGCCCCCCCCCTCCCTTTTTTTGGGTCTTGGTGACTTCTTGAAAGAGATAGCTCTACTAAACAGCTTGCACTGTGTGGCCGGGGGGATGTCACATAATGCAAAGTCTCTTCTTGATTGGTCGCCCCTCTCTCTCTCATTGTATCACACCTGAATCTGACACGCACACACAAACCAAGCAGGACCGACTTCCAAAACCCTCAGACCTGCAATATTCAAATGAGCAGCCTTGACAGAGTGATCATTAATACACATTGCAATGGCAACCAGCTTAATGCTGTTGCTGGCATCACTACCGCAGTATGGTGTAGCCGCGTGATAACCACTCTGGGAAACTCCTCCATTTTAATTACACTTCCCAGCACTCTGCACTGGGTGGGCTGCACTTCTGCTGAGCCATAGATGAATATCCTACATTTCAAGGTGTGGCCCCAGTGTCCCTGGCCTCCAGCTGAGGGGTGCCCCCTGCTGGCAGGAGTTGATCCTGTGTTCCTGGTTTCTGCAGCCCGAGCTCGCTCATGCTAATCTAACCACTCACTGCATGCTACTTTGAGCCATTAATGACATTAACTTGATTTAGTTAATGCAGTGTGTCCCCTGTTAAGAACCTGTTATTTTGATGTTGTGGAGACCATTTTTTCAGTCCCCACAAAGAGAAACTCAGTTTTCTAAAAATCTGTGACTGCAGTTAAAAAAATGCCAAAAGTCTTGTATTTGGTTTGGTTACTTAAGGTTAGTGCCGTCATAGTTTACGGTTACGGTCGTCATAGTTGGGATTAGGGTTTTTCCCGTAGAAATGAATATGTATACAAACGTGTGTGAGTGTGTGTGTACAGCCCAAGGACGTGCCTTTGCTGCCCGTGAAGGGGATACTTAACCTGAATTATTAGCCAGCCACCCCCCCCCCCCCCCCACCATGCGAGTGGGTAAAACTGTGAGCTGTTTGGGTTGAAAGTGTCACCTAAGCAAAATTTAATGAGCAAATTACAGAAGCACTGTCCGTGGTACGAGCAGTGTGGGGAGGCCGGGGGCGGGAGAAGGAACGGCACACAGCCGTCACGCATGCGCTCCGGGGCGTCCAAACGGAAGGGCAGCTAAATACTGCGCGGCGGGAACACCACAGAGGGCCTGGCTTAGCCACGTGAAGCTGGCAGCCCAGTCATTTAGAGCAGCACTCGCTCCGACTGCCACCACCGTAAGTGGAAGGCATGAGACGGGGCGGCACCGGGGAGCAGCCGGGGCATAAGACGCGGCCGGTGACCGCGGTAGCATCAGGTGGTAAGTGACAGCAATGGCCTTGCCAACGAGGCGAGCACTGGGGCCACACGCCGAGGGCCCAGGACACGGAATTATCATTTGCACTAGACCACCATTATCAGGTTACTGCCACGCCAAATCGGCAAAGCAAGGGCCTCCCAGGACAGAGTGGAATTACACGCAGATCAATCCTGAGCCTTAATTAGTGTGGGGGGGCGAGTAGGGGGGCAGCCGCACCCGTCAGGTAAAGTCCATTGGTTCGGCGGCTCTTGGCTGCCTTCAGCTGTAATCTCGGCGCCCATCTTTCCGAAATTAAAGCAGCAAATGGGAAATTGATTTCTGGTGCAAACCGCCCCCCCCCCCCCCCACCCGCTGTAATATCTCCATTTGTCTCGAGGACATTAGCCAGGTGAACTACACGCCTAAACCTCCTTTTTATAGTGTGCATTAGCGATGTGGATGGGGGGGGGGGATCGGTTGGGAACCAGGCGCTTCAAGGCGGCCGAAAAACACCCCACCGTGAATCCGATGCGATCCCGCTTCTTATGGAAAATGCATGGGGGGCAGCTGCAGTAAGTACATGTGGCAAGGAAAAAAAAAAACAAGTGACCTTGTGAGGTATCCGAATATACTTTCTTTCGACTTTCCTCCTGGGATGCAAAGCCTTCCCGCTCCGGCACCCGGTGTTTAATGCCGTTGCCTTTAATAGAGCGGCGATAAATGGTGCACCGAAATTAGCTCACGTTCCAAATGCAGAACATGGGTTCGAGGCCCCGGGTATCGAAGGAGCAGGTATTTCGACGCCAGTTTGTGTCGGGCACAGGGGGTGGGGCATGGTTGGTGGACCAGGCCGGGGGAGGAGCTAGGCGGCTGACGGCATGGTGAGGCAGCCCTCTGTAGTGGTGCTCTTTCATAAGCAGCACCGCCCTACTCTGGAGGCCCTCGCTGGGGCTGGCGGGAGCGAGGCGGTAGCATGAGGCACTGTGATAAATCTGCTGGTACTGTAGGGCTCTTTTCTCATTTGTTAGGCAGCGATGTGTGTAAATGTTAATGAAGGCCTCCATAATCTAGGAGAGTCACACCATTAAAATTCTGTTGCCGTACAAAGCGTTCTGCTTACACACTGACTATTGTGCGCATCAATCCTTCCGCTGTCGTACTAATAATAGATCTAAGTGCTTGAGTCAGTCGGCCCCTTCTTCCCCCGTGCATCTTAAAAAGGGGCTGCCACCCCCCAACCCCCCGTGCCCCCCTCACTAGTGAATAAACAGGTTCACTAATAAATAGCAGGCCAGCAGAGATGGTGGACATGCAGTAGCCTGGTATCTGTCGGCCAGCCCCCCCCCCCATGAAATATTAACTAGGCGTACACCAAAGAATTTACCAGCCCCTACCCTGATCCCTTGGGAGGCCCCCACATGCATTCTTTATGCCTGAGGACAATAAAAATACATACATGCGTTATCTACCCAACAAACCTCTGTGACCTGCTGCTTTATTTGTGCTTATTGTCTTCCCTTAGAAAACCACAGCGCCTTTAAAGTTAGCAGAACTACAACCATGGCAAAAGCAAAACAAAAACGCTACTTTGCAAATATGCTGTTATTTTATTAATGATTTCTCAGACAGGTAGAGAAATTTTGCAGTCCTTTTTGGGTTCCTCATTTTATTTATACCCCAATAAACATGATCTAAGTGCCAACTGGTTTTAAGTTATGCTGCATAATTGCTATAAAGTGAGACAGAGAGGGAACATAGACCATCTTTAACCTCTGGCAGCTATGGGATCAGGCTGAGAATGTGAGTGTTCATATAGTGCAGGAAGCGTGCAAGCTAGCATATAGCACGACTACGCATGCACACACACACAAAACTGAGATAAACCACAGAGCCAGCCTACAGTAATCTTTTTTTCTCTTTTTACTAAAACTGACCATAGGGGGCGCTGCCTGATCATACAGAAGTCCCCCCCCACATCTCACTGCCACCAAATTCAGCTTTTATTTTGGACAGAACAGCTCCTGAAAGAGGAGCAGGTGCTCTAACCCCAGGCTCCGGCCCCCGTCCAATTAAGACACAGATAGCGGTGCACGCATTCCTTCACACCGGCCGTGCCGAGCAGGATAGCGGGAAGCTAGCGGCTAGTGGCCAGACCCGTTCAGAATGAAGGATGCGTGGTCTGTCCCGGGGCGCAGTGTGCAGGGTGCATCACCGCTTCTGCATGCTAACCGTCGTCCAAACACCAAGGGCGGTTTACACATTCTCTCCGTGGCAGCGAAGACTTTGCCCGTTTTCATGACTGAGACAGGAGACAGTTGCTGGATCACGGAATAGCTAAGGAATGACAAAGGAGACGCAGGAGATCCAATATACCACTCTGAAAAGGGGCGGACAGACAGGTGAGCATCAGAGAGCACCGTGCGAACACGCTGAGATTCGCCAAAAAGCTCATGGTGGGATCAGGCCGCCTTTAATGACACCTTGGGGAAGCGTGTGGGTTCTGCCAGTTGCCGGCGAACGATGGCAGAGACTTAATAAGGCCGCAGAGAGCGGGTATGCAGAAGGCAGAGCATGCTAAGGCCTGGGAACGCCATACAGGAAGTCCTCTGGCCCTCCATCATAAATCGGTTCAAATGCAGGTTGACCGAAAAATGTGGAATCGAGGAATTTCCAAAGGGGGGTTGGACAACCAGCTAACGACCTGGGCTCCCTTCCTACTGAAGGCTTCTGTGCTTCAATCATCCCATCTCCGGCACGCAGACCATACGTGATGATGGAGACAGAGAAGAAGACGGGTTCAGGAGGTGCTTCCATGCACACGACCCCGAGGAGCCAAATCACCACACTGCGCACGGAGACGCTGTTATCCTGAAGGACGCTGGCAGCACTACAGACGAGAGCGCCTTCAGTACCTGAGTGTTAGTGGAATCGTATCTAGCGTGCACTTTGAAGACTCAGCCTCCACTGCAGCACTCGAAAGCTTATTCCAAATCCCCGCACACCCTCTGCATTAAGAGCCGTTTGCAGCGTTCTGATCTACACGCATCCCCAGCTCCGTTCCATTTTTAGCTGTGTGTTCCGGAATGGGGAGTGACGCGTATTGCCTGTCCCGTCTGCTGTGTACCTTGAGCCCTGGGGGAAGTGCGTGCGGAGGGGGCGGCCTGCCACCCTCTCGAAGCCGCATCCTCGGTATCCCGGCCTTCTCGCCGGAACTGTAGCGTTCCGAGTCGTCCACCCCAAACCCCACCACCCCCCCTGCCCATCCCCCGCTCCGTCACGCGCCACCATAAAACACAGGCCATATCTGCGTGCCATTTCTTTTTTATTTTTATTTTTTAGATATGCCGTGTGATTTTTTTTATCGTATCATCGCTCACGGTTGCATCATGGTGCTGCATGTTGTCTCCTGAGCGTGTCGGCACTGCGCTCCGCTCCCGTCGCTCGGCACGCTCCGACGTGCCTTGCATAGCCTGGCAAAAAAAAGCACACTCGAAATCCCACGGGGGGCTGCCTGACTGTCTCGTGGTCGTTATCGAACTTTAAAGTGAAAAACAGGCGAGTTATAAATATAAAAAATAAAAACAAATCCTTAATAAAAACTAACCAGGGACTGGGGACTTGTTTTTTCATGGGGATCGTCAAGAGAACGTCACTCACAAAAAGTTGTTTCCCTCCAAATTATAGCTCTCAGCAATTAAAGGGGAAGCATCCGCCATGACAGACAGTAAATGGAAGATGCTCTGCCTCCGGGTTCCATTCTTGCCCTCTGATCTCCTAGCTGTGTCAAACAATCGTAATTTATTATTAACGGAGCTGGGTGCAGCCTGCATGACACTCCTTTCACTGGCTCCCTGTCATTTATGTGGCCGATCGCAGTCCTACAGTCTGTCCGCCCATGTGTCCCTTTAAGGACGGGAGCATATGAATTATATCCCCAACGGCACCGTAAAGGACGACAGTGTCCCATCGGAAACCACAAATCATCAGGACGAATCCATCGCGGCCATCACGTCAAATCTGTAATTTCCCTCACGTGACGAGATGGGGGCAAAGTCATATTCGGATCTGATGGAGAGCCTGAAGGAGCTGTCTCATTACACACCTGTTCAGATCGCTTGCCTGTGTTACAGTGCAGGGGGAAATACTGTTCTGTGGTGTGGCAGCAGGTGGCGTAGCTGGACACAAGCCCCGACAGACTGCTGCTTCGTGTCCCGGAGGGAGACAGCTATTTTATGCCAGGTAAATTGTTTCAATAAAAATATCCACCTGTATAACGGGATTAAAGGCAACAAATTCAAGCTTTGCAGCAACACAATGTAATTAAATTTTTATTTTATGGTAAAAAATATCTCCTCAGAAAACATTCCCAAAATAAAAAACCTTAGGCCTCATGCATCTGCAAAAACGTCAGTTTGACCACTACTGTTGAAGGTCATGCTGACCTCCTGCCCATCACATGACTGTCTGAGGGGGTGGGGCCTCAGGGGGCACATGCTATTGGCTATTTTGTCCACCCCCCTTTCAGTTCAGTCAAAGGTAATGAGTGGGAGAGAGGATCATTGTTACCTATCCAATTTGCTCTCCCCATCCCCCTGTCTCTGAAGACCTTTGTCGTGACCTTCAGCACAACTCTTTCAATCACCATGTCTCGGACTGGCGCTGCGTGTGACGCTGAAAGAGCCACAGGATCTCGGTACGGCGTAGTGTCTGCAAACAGCCGACTTTGATCGAACCGCTTGCTTCCGCAGAAAAAAAAAAACACAGGTCGCCGCAATATGGAGCTGACCGCTGCATCTGGAGATTGATCTCAAATTGATTTGAAGCAACAGACAGCTTAAAAGTGGACTCATATCCTGACAGGGGAACCCGCTGTTGTACCCTTGAATTTCTCCAGTAAATATGCTGCCATAAAGCCGTAAGCTGCTTTGGATAAGCATCAGGTAAGGAGCTAAATGCATTACAGGGTCTTAGCTCCATGTTTGTTCAGCTTTTCCTCTTAATTTTGAATCATCGATTACCTACTGCTTGCATCCACTCCCCCCTTGACCCACGACCACTTGGAGAAGGACGCAGAGGAGCCTCTTGCTCTTCTTCCTCCAATGTACAGGCTGCTAGCTAAACTGCTTCCTCTCACCGCAGGCCTCGGCGAGTGACATGACGTGCCTGGAAAAAGTGCGGCCTGTTCCAGAGATTAGCCTGCGGCGGTGCGGCTGACAGCAGGCGTCACAGTGACACGCTAACACTCCACATTCATTCAGCGGGAACTTTTGCTCAAAATGACTAAGACGTTAAGGAACGGCAAGGTAACAAGAATAAAATCACAGAGCGCCATCAGTCTCTTGTAACAGCTTATCCATCAGAGAGTCGTGGTCAGCCTATAGGCTATCCTAGGGCCCATTGGGGCGAGAGGTACAAAGTGCCCTGGATGGGATGGCACTGCATCCCAGTGGACATGGATGGGATGAGGTGGGGGGTGACAATATGGGGAGGACCTGAAAACTCCACACACGCAGCTGGGAGTGGGAACCAAACACACCTCCTGAAGGTGTGAAGTCACAGTGCTGCACACTGAGTCTCTGTGCCACCAACGGCTAGAAAAACTGAAAAGTCACATGGGGAGATGAACAAGAATAAAAGTGGCCAGAAAGAGATAAACCCAGAGAAGGCCAAAGGCCCAGTGCATGGAGGGGATCAAACCCGCATCGTTACAGTGCATGGAGGGGATCAAACCCGCATCGTTACTGTGCATGGAGGGGATCAAACCCGCATCGTTACTGTGGGAGCCAGCAGAGAGATTGTTTACTTGAAATTCTTCTCTGTCACTCTGCTATGAAATATACTGGAATCCATTTTCCAGAGATGTAAATGTAAGGTTCAGAAAGTAAAAATCCAGACTGTGATTTTGTTTCAACCAACCAATGGAGTACTCTGTCACTCTGACTCAACCGGTTGGTTGAAACAAAATCACAGTCTGGTTTTTTACTTTCTGAACCTGAAATTTACAGCTCCTCCATTTTCCAAAATACAGCTGTACACTCTTTCCACTGTGTGTGTCACCCTGAGGTACTACAGCGCACCTGTCCCCAGTATGGGGGCTGCCTGACACTCGCAGAAGTGTTACTGGGCAGGAGTATGTCTGCCCCAAACTGGAACAGGCCGGTTACTGACACTGGCCCGCAGTTCAGTACGCTAATTTAAACCTTGTCTGCGTCCTTTTGCCTACGGGAGACTAGTGTAATGCAATAATACCGCTGTGTGCAAACCATACACCCTCCAGGAGGCTGAAGCTGAGCTGAGATCCTGAATGTGACTCCTGCTTGTATGTTACATGGCAGCCTGGGCCATGAAGAAAGGCCTCGTCTCTGTCTGAGGCGTCCGGGATACATGGAGCCAAGGATGAGAGGCCAAAGGCTCTGCCAGCATCTGAAAAGGGAATCATTTCACTCCCCCTCCCCAAAAAAAATCTAGCTTTCCCTGTCAGCATCCATTAAAACTACAGCTGCACAAAGGCTATCAAATCCCAGAGATTTCCTGCTCTGTATTCTTTGCGGAATAAAGACTCAGACTAGGGCTTCTCCGGCTGTGGTATTTCCAAATCGCTCCAACCCGAGGGTTTGATGTCTGCATGGGTGAGACTGACATTTGAAAAAGTGGGAGAGTCTACTTTTGTTTGGTTGTGGTCTTTCATGTCCTGTTCGCAGTAATCGCTGGGCCGCCCGTCCACCTCCTACATCTACATCTGCCTTGTAGCTTCTGAGGGCAGCTGCTATTTACGCTGAATCATGTTGATGTTAATGTTAGCCTGGATGATGTCGCCTGTTCATTGTTTACAGTCATTTATCCTGTCTGTAGGGTGGGGGTATTGTGGAAGCTAATACTCGTGTTTCATTTAACACCGTTATTCTTCTGTAATGCGAGTACGTTAAAATAAAGTCTCCTCTTCTTATTTTCATTTACACCCAAAAAGAGACAAATTACAAAGTAACGCATATGTCGATATTTTCAGTGCGTTCAACGTTTTTGAAATTAGTAGCTTAGTGTCACTTCTGACACAGAGTCCATTTACTCACCTGGGGACTGGGAGGTAAACTAATTACCAGTAACCAGATCAACATACCATGCAGACTGCACTGCTGGCCACTGAAGGAGCTGCAATGTCAACACGTTGTCACTAAACCATTGACAAGCAAACTATGCAATTTATTTCTTCCATTTCCACATTTCAACCCCCCCCCAGTTTCCTACCCCACAGAGAATGGCAGAGAGGCATAGAAGCAGGATGGGATTCTTTAAGAAGGGATGATGTGGGACAGTGCAGGAATGTGAGGGAGGGAAGATGAAAAAAGCTATTCCTGGGAATGGGGTTACAAAATGGCAAATGAGGGAGGGTGAATGGAATGGGGGGGCAGCTAAATGATTTGTGACACCTCCAAGCCCAGTTCATGATGTCAGTAGCTGATGACTTCACTCTGTCTGCTCCTGCTTATGAGCCCAGCACTATAAACTCCTGCAACCTTAACAGTCGTAGACAAAAAAACATTGATTAAAACAGCCCCTGAAAAAGGGAGGCAGCGAGAGAGAGTGTTGTGCCATTTTGTGTCCCTCTGTAGACCAGACTGGGAAACTCCTGATCAGAAACACACACAGACTGATCACCCATGAGGAAGATCGTTAGCTGACGCCGTCACGGCAACTCCTACTGAGCAGTGATCCGAGCGACACAGTTGGCCTGCCGCCGGGTTATGGCACGCCTCGGCCAGTCAGCGGCAAGGAGGGCCGCCGGTGTCGGTTTGTCCGCTGCGGTATCTGCGGACTCGGTAATTACGACTTCCTCCCTTGCTTTTATCCGCCTGCGCTTTGTTCTGTCTCCTCCAAGCGTGTTTATCGCTCTGTTTGCTGTCTCTCCTCTGATTGTCATAATTAGCAAGCCAGGAGAGAATCAAAAGACGGGATCGAGTCGGCGAGCAGAGGAGAGGGGGCTGTTTTGAATGCCCCCCCCCCAATCAAATAACTCTGAAAAATAAATGCAATTATCGTCACCCCCTCCCCCCATTCCTCCTCCCTTCTTTTCTGACTAATATGTTATTTATTTGTTTGCCGGTTAATTTAGTTTGCAATCTCTGGGGGTGCTCATGCAACAATAAACTTCCTGTTTCGGCGGCTCCCTCTCACTTCGGCTCGTGTCAGTCCTCACAGGAACAAGGCCGGCTAAACAGTAATTGATTTGTAATTACGCACACGTGCGCCCCCATAGAGGCATGCGGGACTGTAAAAGCATGTGACTGCTGTCGAACTGGGAGAAGGGGCAGGTAGCCACCACATCCAGGGTGCCCCTCCGTGGGCACCGCCCGCACTGTGCCACACTCCCCAGGCAGGTGAGAACCGGGTGGTCCGGCTGCAGCTACCAATTTCAAGAATACGGCACGATGCCGGCTTGTTTTTAGCACCTAGTCGTTCTCCCAGGCCCCCTCCTGTGCTGAGACCTCTCTGGTGCTACCGCCCGGGGGGGGGGGGGTTTGCTCTCTCTGGTGAACCACGAAGCCCCTCTGTCTATTCACAGGCTCCTCATAGGTGATAAAAGGCACAGTTTGTCGACCCACCTCACCAGGACCAGCCACCCCATCTGCTCTCTTCTTCTCAAACCTTTCGAGGCCGATTTGCCACCACCCTTGTATCCACGCACCCCTGCCCCATGTCTCCTTTCTCAGTTCACTCCAGTGATATCCCAACCCCCCCCCATACACACACACCGCCACATCCCTCTCCCTCACAGCACAAAGAGAAGCCTCACCTTCACCTTTTCCCATGCCTTTTATTGTATCTATAATGTCTCCCCCCCGCCCCGGCCCTTGGGACGGCGTCAGCACTGTGGTGTGTCCATTGTGCAGCCTGGGCCCCCAGAGCGTTCTGCCCCCGCTAAATCACTGCCGCCTGCAAACTCTGACGTCAAGCCAGTGAAAAGCTGAGCCAAGCGACCCTGGGGTGTGGGGTGGGGGGGTGGGGGTAGATTATACCATCAACAACAGGTAAAAGAAACAGGGAGAAATGAAAGAGACTCGAGCAAAGCAGGGGCTCCCCGTCTGCTAAGCACGGCCCTGTTATGAATCATTCCTGCGATTCCTATTCTAGGGCCCGCGTGTTATATTTTCCAGACAGTACGGAGATAAAGTGGGCTTGGATGTTGCTCTGGTGCATCCCTGTGACGCATGCATATTCCTCCTGTGTCCCCCGGCATCCCTGCCAGCTCCTGGTCCCTCATGCCATTCATGGCCATGATGGTCAGGCTTTTAACCACATGTAGCGTAAAGCATCTGCTGATTTTGAAATGCTCCTGGGTCAACAAGGGAGGTTCTTGTGTTTTATTTCTTTAGCCAATAACAGTCTTCACTGTATGACATCATCACATCAGTCAGTTTTTTTCTCATTTTTAAACTCAAGGCTTCCACCCAATGAGCTGGGGAGAGGGTGTGGCTAAGCTAAGCCTCTTTGCCTGTGATTGGAAGGTTGTCAGTTCAAGCCTTGTTTTTATTATCATCATCATCATGAAATGACACACCCTTACATTGCTCTGTACGGCTTTCACAGGTATGCATGTTCCTATGCTTTCTATTAATATCCCTTAACAAAAGGCATACACACTAAAACAGGTACTTTAGAAGTCAGTGCACTTTGCTGCTTAACAGAAAACACTGGTTTTAATTAATGCAGTGATGTCATATGATGTAGATTGTGATTGGTTAAAGAAGTAAAACACAAGCACCTTTCCTATTGACCCAGGGACACATCGGCAAAATCAGAATGTCTGTAGCGCAACGGCCCGGCCTCCCGTGTGTGTAGTGCCCCCAACCGCATCTTACCCCTACCTTAAGAATGGCCAGAACACTGAGCCTGACCAAAAGGGACAGGATAGTGATGCAAAGGGACAGCTCTCATCCTATTCTCACGAAACCTGAAATAAATTCTAAATTCATCGGAGCTCTTATGACCGCAAACAGGCATTGATTGTGATGCATCCTGAGCAGGTTTCAGACAGCGACGTGGGTCTGATATCTGATATCCAAATGCGATGTCTGGCTGAGTGAAGCCGCCTCTAATTTCTGACTTTTCTGACACCTTTCCATATTGCATACCGTGTTTCAGTACATTCTTTTATTTCAATTTTTCCCCCACTAGCTTTCAACTGTTTTGAGGCACCCATGAGGTCTCTTGATGTTTTCGAAAATGGTTTAAACCGTCTTTAATCTTTTTAGGTGTGTTGTGGTTCTCCCTGACTGTGATTCACTGACAGGAACCCAGTCTAATATTAAACTGTATAATCAGCTGAGAAATTCAAACCCTGCAATCTCTTTGAATCTAGAACAATTTTCTTTTGTAAAGAGGTGCCCCCCCCCCCTATCTACATCAAAAACCCGTCGCTGTTTGTCTCCCTGTTCCTCTCTCATGGAAGACCAGACAAGAAAAAGGGGAGGGTATGGAAAAAAAACAGAAAAAAAATGGAAAGACGTGAAGAGGATGGAAAGAGGATTTGCGGGGAGCCTGTGAACATGCCAATCAGGCGATGTGAGAGACAGCCACGAGGTCCTCGGGGGATGAAGCCGAGTTCAATGTGAAGGCAAGGACGCCGCGCTCTTCCACCGCATCACACGTGGTGCTGCGCTGAGATCCCATCAAGATGCTCGCAGCCATCAAGGATTTGCCACGGAAGCCCCCACACTGGCGACCCCCCCCCACCCCCCTTCCTGTAGCTTGTTCCCAGCCTGCTACGGCTCCTCTTCCACTCTGCTCATCTCTCGCCTTACATCCCATAAATCTGTACAGATCCACAAATAACTGGCTGGTACTCTCCATCTGTCTTCTTCATTCCGGTAATGGAGGAAACGCCTCTCTGCACGCCAAACCCCCG
>JAABNX020000119.1:1635034-1721890 GCA_015163995.2 Mormyrus lacerda | reverse complement strand
CCCCCGTCTCCATCACCCCTTCGCCCCCCCCCCCCCATCCCCGGCTTCATCAAATGACGCATTCCTCTGCTTCAAAAACAGAAGACATAAACTGCAAATGAGGCAGACCCACCTCTTGGTCGCCAGGCACGCCGTTACCGGCGCTCATTATGGGCTGGGCCCCCACAGAGCCTTAATGCTGTTAGGCCGCTTTTCTGACGCCCTCTCCTGGAATAAGGAGCAGCTGTTTGGGTCGTGCTTCCCCTGGGGCACAGACGGATTTTTAGCGGGGGCGCAGGGTGATGCAAACGCTCGTCCGGCTAATAAATCTATGGCACTTTAATATCTGCGGGTCTTCCTCAAGATTTACCTTAAATCTAAATCGATCCCGAGTCTCGGCGAGAGTGACATGGCTGCCACACGTTATCGCTTCCTGCTCAGGCCCCGCTGGTCCTCGGAGGGGGCCCATTATCACCCTCGGATGTTACAGAAATATAGATGTGCCCAGACAGGGTCACTGGTCTTGCAGTAATGCATGGTTTTCCCTTCTAATGTACCACGGGAGACGAGGCTGTCCACACAGCGATGCCAGAGCTGAGAGCATTGGCTACCCGCCTCATGCATATCGACCACGGAGGAGTAAGCACACTGTGTACCGAGGCAAACGTGCCTCCTCCATGCTCACGGCCCTGATGCTCCCCGAGGTGACAGCGGGGCTCCTTACTCCTTCGTGAGGCCCGTCCTTGCAGTGCGATTGGGTGGGGTGAGGAGGAGCTGTGCAGGCAGCAAACCGCCAGCGCATCGCCGCACAGCGACACCCTCTACCTGCTCGATTCTACTATGCTGTGAGATTCACCTGCCCGTCAGCACTGCGTCTAATCTAATCGAGCGACGCACGGCTGTCTATAATTAAGATTGAGTCCGGAGCAGCTTCTGCGGTAGCCGTGGAGACAGGCGCAAATGCAGCAGGACGAGAGGGGGGGATATCAGGAGACAGAACCAGAGCGCTGCTGCAGAAACATGGGCCTGCATTCTGCTCCAGCCACACGCAGAATAATCCATCACGGCATGACCCGGGAGCGCGCGCCATCCCATCCGTCCTCCGGGATCTCTCACCAGTATCGATCCTCCCCTGCACACTGAAATAAGTGTACGTGGCCCCTTTGCCTCCTGGGGCTGGCCGTAGCAAGCTTCCCGCATCAGCAGGAGGTGCGGCGCCCTGGCAACGCCATTCCGCGGAGAGTCACGCCTCCTGCTTGGACTAATGCCTTTGGACGAGGATGACATTGCGTTCTTCAGTTCCACGACAGAGAAACGCCACTGCCACTTTCCAGCCCTGGGCTGGCCACGGGCCAATAACATCACAGGGGGTTTTTTAAGAACTTCTGAGCTCCTATCGATCACCGATACCGATTATAGCTCGGTGAGGGTTGTGCCACATTAATAACCAGCAAGCAGGTACAGTGTAATCTATCCACACTGTCGTATGAAGCAGCAAAACTCTGCGTTACCTGCATTAAACCAAAAGTGAGGAAACTGACCATGCACTGACACAGCAATCGACTATGCATCCTAACGGAGAGACTGGGGACAGCTGCTGAACGGGGATTTCAAATCCACAACAACTAACCTGCGCTATATGCCCCTCCTCTTCTGCTAGCTTAATACACCCAGCAATAACTCTGTCGCTTATGAAACATGTCATACTCAAAGTACACAGAGTAATGAGTAAATAGATACCAGATTCGATTCAACAATTGTTCCCGTTCTCTTCTACTATCAATATGACTTATTGTTCATACAATGTAAGTAAGGTCATACAGAAAGACACAGGACAAGGACAAAACAATTTTCTTTTTCCAGGAAACTGCTCTGAAGTCAGGAAGGTTACTAAGCCCCAAGAAACAGCACAGAGCACACCGTCCAAGTCCAGGCGGACGAGGGCACCCCACCGGCCCAGAGGACACACGGGTCGTCCTGGTACCATGAGCACCTGGCGCATGCAAGCTGGAGGAAGACCCTGCCACGGCCCCCACTGCCAGCCCTGCCCGCGGGTCAAAGCTCAGCTGCGGGGCCTGGCGGACTATAGCCTCACCTGGAGGATAGTCAGTGGGTGTCACAGCAGGCTGCACAAGGGCCTCTCTGCCAAGTCGGCACCGATCTGCTCAGTACTGACGTTACTGCTTAGTCGCGTAAAAAGAAAAAATGGCCCACATGAAAACGATCTCCCATCATGCACCTCAGAGCGCTACACTCCCGACGTTTCCAGACAGCGGCCACCGTTTCATCCACATGCCTTGCAAGTCTGACAACGGGTCTTATGGTTGTTGGCGGCGGGAGACCCCCCCCACCCCCCCAAAGCTTTTGAGCTCCCATAAAGAAAAGATGGAAGACTTCACAGATGATGATTCATAATAGAAAATCTCAGAGATAAAAAGTCATTTGAGTCAATCAGAGAGAGAGTACTTCCTGAACGCACTTTAGTACGTGCCAGAATGAAACTTTATTTCTTACCTGGAGCCGGAATAATTGCGATCCAAGAAAGACATAGAAAAAAAGGAGAAACAAAAGACACATGGTTAAGTGCTTCCCCTGGAAGGAGATCCCAGAATGTAACGTCCATCAGATCGCTGGTTTCCATCCCAGTACGTGAGCCTCAGAAGCTGTAATAGCCAACAACACTTTTATTTCACCGGCGACCATGAAGGAGACACGAGAATATTCTCTCTGGATTAGAAAAATGCAGTGGACAGCAGGAAGAGGTCTTGACAGAGGGGCTTTTTGCCCTGAGGCAGTAGAGGGGGGGCTGGGAAGCATCTCTGTGTACACCGGGGTGGCAGTGAGGAAGAGCTGGGTCACCCAGCCCCGTTACCTAATTACACACACTGTCATCTGCACCATTTGGCTGCCGGTCCACTGACCTTGGCTGGGTCTTCCCAAGGACAACCAGGGACCACTGTGAGGCAGATCAGGGCTCAAAACCAGCACAAGTAGGTGTGTTCTCTGCCGCAAACACACAGACACACACACACACCTTTCACACACATTAATCAGACAAATCTGTAAGCTGCCACTGATGCAGGGTATCCTTCAAAACAAGGCCTTCACTGAGCCATTGGAAGGATTTGCCTGCATGGATTCAAACAGAGGGAAGACACCAGAATCAATGTGGGAGAATTTGAAAGCAATTCACTGACCCCCTCCTCTGAAAGTGCATAGAGCAAAATGACAGGAAAATAACTAGAACACACCGATATAGAGATATACATCAATTACAGTGAAACGCCACGGCTGCTTTGCACAAACGTTCATTAAAATGCGAGCCATGCATTGGTTTAATCATAAGACAGCACGCCTATTAAATACAAATGCCGCACTCCTTCTATGTCCCCATGCAAAAAGGGATCGTCTTGTGGGTTTGCCTGCAGGAATACAAAATAAAAACATGACTTGCAGCTTGCACAATGAAAATACAAACTCTTTTCTCTGTCAAACTTCACTTCGACAGTCTGGTCATTAAATGACCTTGAAATGACCTTCAGATTCCAGCCATTCTCCTTTAATGTGCTTTTCGTTAAGAGCAATACTCTTTTTGGAGGTGTCTAACACAGATTCTCATCTGTACGATATTTATCTCCGTACCTCCACCACGCAGCTCATGGGCTTTGGTGCTGATGGGCCTTGGCAACCTCCCCGCACCCAGTGGAGCCCTAATATCTGGTCGCCCCGGCAGCATAGTGCAGCCACTGACAGGTAGCGCACCATTAATGAGTTTGACCTTGAAATGACCTCTGCCATCACTTTGTTTTGTCCCCAAGGAGAGAGGCCTGGGGACATTATCGATGGATAGAATCCTGTATAATAAACTCCCTGTCTGCCTTAGGGTCGCCTGTCACTCAATTTCAGTCCACGGCAATTTCCATAAGTTACTCAGCAGGGGCATCCCATCCCACCTCATCGGGTCCCAACCGTCATTACCACCCTACACCTTGAGTATTGTAGATTCAGGAACCCCAGCAATGCAAACCAGGGCACGTGTGTCTCCCAGTCCCATGATTTATGACTTGTGGGTTTTTGGGGTTCATCTATTTATACGAGAGGGGGGGTGTGCCTGGTGTCCCACAGCCCGGACACAGAGGACATCACGTACCAGACACGACGCTTGCAGTCCCCAAAATGTCAGAAAAGTACAGCGGGACGCACAAGGGGAGCACAAATCTGTCCCCTTTCATTATGCAAAAAAAAAGTTCATTTTAAGTATTAGAACCTTTTGTTCAGATCCCGCCCCTGACAGATGGGACAAGACCAAATTACAGCATCTTTACTAACACCACATTGAGAGGAGAAAACAGCCATAATGAAACAAGCATGAATATTTTGTTTGCCAGCCCTTGTTAGAAGAGAGTGCACCCACTGAAACCCATGAATAAATGAATGAATTAAAATTCTGTTTAAAAATGCTCCTGAATCCTTGTGTGCCACAGAAAATCGTGAAATGCAAAGCTGCAGCCCTGAAAGGCACGTCGTGCTTGAATCCTAATGTTTGGATTTTGACGGTCTACATGTTCACATATCCCAGAGTTCCCTGCTGACAGGATTTGCCTGCTTGCGCTCATGAGTTTGAGCCTCAATCTCACGGTTTCACATGAGCCAGACAGAACCTTTGGGTCTTTCACTCATGAGGTAACTGTACCTGGTGATGGGGGTCTCTGTCTTTTGTGGCTTGAGGACGCTAGGTCAGGCTGTATGTGAAACCCCATGGAGCTGTCAGTCACCCCAGATACCCGTGAACCGTTGTGTAACCTTTCCCACTGAGTTGTCGTTAGAGTTTTTAACAATGTTCCCAAAGCAACATTTGGCTAATGTCTTTATTTGTATTTGTTTCGTAAATGCAGTGCGCTGATTCAACATCGGCTTTATTAGCTGCTGCCAGAGAGTTGGCTTGGCTGGCGAACAGAACCACGTGAGGTGGGGATTTTGGACAAAGAGACCCAGTTTTATCGTAAAGCCTCTATTCTGATTGAGGTGAGGGGGTGGACTGCACAATTAAAAGAGGAAAACAAAACTATTATGAACCCTAACCAAAATGACACTTTGGTACTGGTCAGTGTATGGAAGGCAGGGATTGCTGTGGCCCCTTACTGGGGGCAAAACTGACATGTATAACCACAGAAACCAAGCACAGGAACCTGTGAGGTCAGCTGACCAACCTCCAGGGTTACCTCTACATGTCAGTCACCACTAAGTTTGACCAATTTAACTGCTTTAATTGTGTTGTTTGGGGTGACGCTCAGAGTGAGCTTATTTTAATATTCACCCTTATTGTTCTGGAGACCCGAGTGAAACTTCGCAAACAGAGCGTTTTGCTGAATTGATCGCTGAGGTCCCAGAGCTTGTCGGGAGCATTAAAGTGTTACGTGGGACCTCATGGCCCAGCATAGCACACCAAAATCCAATATCTGCTCTCACACGGGACACAAACAGCAGGCTGTAAAATTTACAATGTGACAAACTTTATTATTAAGTTGGGACATGATGAGTTAGTCAGAAGCAGAGTAGAAGTTACTTAAAGGGGAGAGGGAGAGCCAAATTAAAAAGAGGGGGCATGGGGTATAGTGTCCGTGAGACATCAAGCCCTATTCTACCATTTTACCACAGAGGTCACTTTCAGCAGTTTGCAGTTCGTAAACATACCGTCCAGTATTTGCGTAAACATGTGACACTGTGTTGCTGC
This sequence comes from Mormyrus lacerda, assembly GCA_015163995.2. Lineage (NCBI taxonomy): Eukaryota > Metazoa > Chordata > Actinopteri > Osteoglossiformes > Mormyridae > Mormyrus > Mormyrus lacerda. Next base: position 1,716,177 of record JAABNX020000119.1, on the reverse strand, counting down.
AAACAAATATCTTTAGTAAGCTATATAAATGCAATGCTCTTCACTGCAGTTACTTTTAATAAAACTTGGATTACATGCACCTCAGCCTTGGACCTGGACAATTTTAACAAAACTGTTCAAAACACGAGGTGTGGAACACGATCTGCGTGTGTCTGGATGTTCCACATTTCATCATTTGATTCGTATTTTGGCTACATCCCTCTACACGTATTTCCATCTTGGCCTCATCCAGTACAAAGTCACAGTGTGCACGGCATGCAAGAACATCCTATTGCATTAATGCGTGTTATGCTGTACATTAGCCATATAAAACATTTATAAGCATCGTGTAAGTACACCATAATATCCGAACATACCTCAACAGCTATAATATACATTAATAACATACACCATATGATAATAAACATTATAATTGTATAATCATATAATATCTGTTAAGGTATACTTACATGCTGCTTATGAATGCATAATGAACTTATAAGGTGCAGATAATGTAAAGAGTTACCTAATGTTTTTACATTTAAAAATAAAGTGTAACATATTTCAGACATGATAGAACAGGATCGATCGATCAGCTGCAATACTAAGTCTGATATGTTGATTAGCTGAGTTATTAGAACCACAGTGTCTCTTCTTGTTCCCATCAATTGCGTCTTAATGTATTAATGAAATGTAACATTCTTAAAAAATCATAGCTTTCTTTTATCACAAAATCACAAATATACAGACTTCGAGGTCAAAGTTGTTTTCTCATTTTGGTTTGGAGGAAGATTCCATCCCGTTAGATATTTAACAGGATGGAAACAGGGAGCATAAGTTAACCAGTGCTCAGTGAGGGAGCATCAGCGTGCTAACCTAAGGGTGAAACCTTCAACCCAATTCTGATATCTTTTGAAATTTTGACATTGCATTACTAATTTCTATAATTTCACCTTTCAAGGTAGATTGCGATAGAGTGGGACCAACTAAAACGGCAAAACATCACAGAACTCAGGAACTCATTGGTAATGCTTTCTGGTCTTTGTGCTGTTGTTTTCCCACCATAAATCATGTCACTTCCCAGAGGATAATGTCATAAAGCGACTGGCTATTGTTATTTAAAGGGACATTATAGCAGATTAATATGATGGAAAGTGATATCGAGGATGCAGCAAGAACCTGTAAATCCATTACCTACTATAGCCACAATTGTTAACTTGAAACATTGCAATTATTTATCATTTCAACTATTAGAGAAAGGAAAAAAATTTGATTTTTTATAATAAATATATAATAAATTCTATGGTTTCTCTTGCAAAATTCACTCAGACCAAAACAGTAAACTTAAAATTAACCTTGAGGTCCATTTATTTGTGATTCAATAATAGAAGTAACACCGCTTCTAAGAATTGGACATTTAGCCAATATATTTGCTAGGAGCAAATAGAAGCCGGCACAGCAGAGATGATCCAGCCGTGATAATTAGCTGTGTTAGGTATGTGGACTTGTCAGCTGGGTTAATGGAGCCAGGAGGCTGGATAGTTCCAATCCAAAAAGTAAAAATCCAGACCAACATTTTGTTTCAAGTTTTTGAAGACTCTGTGACTGTAACTCTTTCTGGACCTGGAATATCTAGCTCTGCATTAGGTCAAGTCCATCCATCCATCACCATAACCACTTATTCCCATCTGGGGTTGTGGGGGGGCCAGAGCCTGTCCCGGGAACAAACCAACCCTGGGCAGTCGCCAACACACTGCAGGGTGTGTGTGCACACAAACACACACAGGGCCAATTTAGACTCCCCAACCAAGCCACCCTGCACCTTTGGACCGGTGGGAGGAAACCGGAGCCACCGGCGGAAACCCACACGAACACGGGGAGAGCCTGCAAACTCCACACAGAAAGAACCTGGGACTGAACCCAGGACCTTCTTCCTGTGAGGCAACAGCACTAAACACTGCACTACCATGCTACCCCATTAGGCCAAGTCACCGAAATGTAAAAGGGACACACTGTTCTCCGCCATCAGTCCCCTCATTTCAGCCTTGCTAACTTCAGATTCTCTTCTTGCACTCTGTCACAGTGACACTTTTGCTGGCTGTCATGTGACTTCATGTGCCTTACGCCACAGCCTGCCGGAGTACGGTTTAAGCTCCTCCCCCGTGTCTCCCTTTGAGCCAGCTATTTTGGTGGACAGGGCCGGTGCCGACAGCCCAAGCCAGGTCCTTGCTTGCCTCTCCGCCAACTTCTCCTGTCTATTCCTCCATCCCACTGACCCTGGGTCAGAGGAATGATACTCGGGCTGAAATATCACCCTGATGGCAAACGGTGACCGTGCAAGCCGGCATCCCACCAGAAAACAGAGCATCATATCAGAACAGCTTCCCCACTGACAATCCCCCATCCTGCACCTGATTACTTTCCAGTGAGCAGGCAGTCATCATCAGAAAGAGGATTTTACTTTCACACTCTTATCACAGCAGACATGCCGCCATAGAACTGGGCCTGCAACTTTTATAATTGTAAGATTGCATCATTACAAATTAAACCATTAGCTGACTCTCCGCAAACTAGAGAAAAAATAAATCACGTAGCGTGGAATGCTAACAAAACAATCTGTTTAGAATGAGGCTAGGGACTGAAACAACACGCGCTAATTGATATAGCCTCTAATTGCTCATTCATTGCAAAGGAAAGAGAAAAAAAGACTCTAGTTAAAGCCCTGGAGTATTAGTGCCTTTGTACGCTCAGCCTCCCTGGCACAAATATACCTGAATCAGAAACCTCTTGGCACCTCGCGGTGATGCCAGGCGAGGGCAGCGCCCCTTCATGCAGTGGCCCTGGTGAAATGTAGGCTGTGGAAAAGGACCCCACAGCTAACAACGGGGATCTAGCAGTACAAGACTGACACCCAAAGAGCTGGCATCTGTGCTGAAAGGTTTGAGGGTGTGGGCCCAGAACTGCATGTTTGGGGGGGGGGCTGGGGGGCCCCTCTGCCAGGTAAGTCAGCCTGTGGATCCACTCCCCATTTCTGCTGGAATTTGACTCAGCGGGTGATCACTGCCCTCACCCTGGTGGAGGCAGACTGGGCTAGTTTGCCTGCTACCTCTCACTCCACCCCCCACCAATGCCCGCCGCCCCCCATGTCCAACAGGTTCCCTCACTGCAGTCTCATTTGATCTTGGCAGTATGAGGAAAACAATAGAATCAGTATCAGTGTCTCCATCCAGCTAAGCTCCTCCTGGGAAACATATCAGTGTCTCCATTCTTACGCTCTATTCCAGGATATACATTCCTCTCCACTCCCAGATCCCTAGATCCCTCGATGCAAAAACGACCCTCTGTGCTCTTGCGGCCTGTCGTTCACCCGCGACAGAGAGTCGAGCCGGGTTTCATAAAAAAAAAAAAAAAAAAAAAAACATGCCTGAGCCGCAAACGGCGGACATGCTGGTGCAGACACATGGGCCAGGCGAGCGTCCTGCCCCAGTGGCTTGATGACACGGGTGGGTCGCCAGGTGATAATAGAACAAATGTTAAATTTCATAATGTTTCAGGGCCTCAGCCCACGTTCAACCCCTGGGCTGGAGCGGGGGGCGAGAGAGGGAGGGGGATGGGGAAGAGAGAATGAGAGAGAGGGAGGGAGAGACATGGGGGGGATGGAGAAACAGAGTGAAAGAGAGGGAGAGTCAGAGAGAGGGAAAGAGAGAGAGGGAGAAAGAGGGAAAGGGGGGGGGGAGAGAGAGAGGGAGTGACAGAGGGAAAGAAAGATGGAGAGGAGACACGTCTGATTCCACCTCACCTCCAACAGCCAGATGGAGGCAACTGCAGGCCGGGGCTGTTTTCCCTTCTCCAGCAGTCCGCTCCCAATGTTGCAGTAAAGTGCCTGCCAGTGCTACAAGGAGCCGAGTGCTGAGCCCAGCCAGGGCCACGTGGTACCCCGCCATTGGTATTCCGGCCCAGCTCCCAGACAAGCGCTTTATATATATTGCAAAGACCACGTTCACATGGAGTTCAGGCCCATAAACCTGCACACGGGCGTAAAGGGCCAGTCACATGACCGTCCTCGCTGCAACCGCTCCGGTCCACAAAATTTCTCCTCTGCCTTGCCGGGGAAGGAGGATGACTCACGTGTAAGCTGTGCGCGGCGTAAATTCACCCGTAGGAAAAAAAAGCCGATATGAAGACAGCTCTTCTGTCGGGGGGCTTAAAAATAGCAGATGCTAATTGTAGCATAATTGGCTTAGCCACGCGCCGTGCAGCTGCTTGCCTTACCCGTCGCCTGTCGTGCGCAAGGCCGACTGGAAAAACAACCATGTTTCCTCCGGCTGACCTTGAACACCGGGGTCGCCTTAAGAGATGCCCTGCCTGCATGTTATCACAGGCCCCAGGCTCATCGGCGGTACCGCGGTAAATGCCCGGCCCTCCAGATGTGGCGCGTGATGGTAGCGGCAGCCAAATACGTTCGGTTTCATTATAGCCAGGGTGTGGGATCTGACTGCCTTTGTTAAATTATAATCTCATCCCGCTTGCATCTCCCATTATCCTAATTAGATGTAGACCTTACATTTTAACTAGAGGTCAGTTAAACATAATTCCTTACTGTCTGAATGCAATTAAAGCTACCTTTTAGAAATTCCCTTTGCTTCGGAGCATAGGGCGAACAACAACACTGAGGATCGATTTCGAGTGCGCAGTTGGATAATGAATTAGAATATGACAAGATAAGAACTTGCCTCAGAGAGTCTCCTTCCACTCGTTCAGAGGCCCTCATAATAACTGCTCTGGATACATAATGACTCAGATCCCATAGTTTTGAAGCCTTCCACTGTCAAATATAAGATGATGAAAGCAAACGCCTGACTGCAGCGCACTCTGAATAAAGCGCCACCCGGTGGCAGTACAGTGTAAGTGTGTTGCGAGACACCAAGACTGGTTTGCTCTCTGTGGGTCGATCTGCATTTGATCTTCAAAAGGGCGCCAATTATGAAAAGGTGAACCAAAATGCATTTCTAAAAGGGCTTTCCTGATCAAAACAGCGGACAGAAGTTCTTTTAATCGCGTGCTCTTTGTACAAACCGGCGAGTCCTTTTGTTATTTTATTTTCAGCTTCTGCATGTTTTAAGGACATTAAGCAATGACAGATAATAAATACACCCCCTCCCCAGGCATCATGCACTTCTGACTTGGTTAAAAAATAAAGCACAAAAAAAAATATATAGACCCATATGTGTGTGTGTGTGTGTGTATATATGAAATAATAAAATTGAGGCAAACAGAGATCAACGGAACTAAATAATTATTTGCAGGACAGTCCTTCCTAATTAGTGGCCTTGGTGTGTACTGAAGCACAAGCTCGTCACGGCCTGGGGCTCTATTTCGGCCTGTTACCTTCATCTTGGTTTTACATGCCTCATTAGCATATGCGAGAAGAGAGCTGCTCCTGGGGGTGGATGAGTGACTCAGGCCCCACCCCCTTAGCATGAGGCCTCACGTGGGAGAGCCGGGCACTGGTAATATGGGAGCCTACCCCACACACTTGTCACAGTGGCCGGTAAGGCGGGGGGCAGTGCTATTCATGAGCTCTGTCAGAGGTGGGTAGTTCAGGTTCGGGAAGTAAAAATCAAGACCAAGACTTTGTTCCAACCAAGCAGTCGAGTACTGTGTGGCTGTGACGCTTTATACTTGGTCGGTTGAACAAAAACGTTTTGGACCTGAACTATCTACCTGTGAGCTCTGAGCAGCCAGGGGACCTATTCCACCATGCGGCTCACCCCCAAAGTCCAGGATTGTGGGTCTATCCTTCAATGTGCCAGATGACATTATCAATTCTCTCCTTAACTTGTGACAATCCTAAGGTCGTTAGCCTTGTAAAACGAGTTGGAAAAAAGTCCCTATTACTGGGGACCCTATAAAGTTGCAAAGGATAATAATCATAAATACAAAAGCAGTATATCTTAGTGGAATCCTCTAGAGCCTCTCCTTCACACCCAGATTTAACAGTAATTGCTTATTTAAAAGACTCATCTAATCAATATTAATCTTCCGAATGCTGGAGAATGACTAATTTCTCTCTGTTGATGCATTCATTTCACATAACATAATTCGGAGATCCTTTTTCAGAAGATAATTTTACGTCGTTCAGTTGATTACACAGTCTGGGTCCCTATAAGTTTCTTTGCTTATAATTTCGTGTTGTCATGAGCAGAGATGGGCTGAGGGACAAATTTGTGCATTTCACTCTATAGGCTTCCCACACTGGAGAACAGTGGTTGCTTTTGATTAAGTATGTTAAAAATAATACATACTCTTGTATTACATACAAAGGGGCAGATAGAAATGGAAATATCAAATGGGACTTTAACTTTGAAGTAACTAAATCACAACCACAAAGATGTCAGCTATAAAAGGGGTGTGACAATCAGCAATTTGATATGTGACTTTACAAAGCGACATTAAGCAATGAACAGAGTTCCAAAGAGGCCAACGAGTCGGTGTCTGAATTGTAGGCGCTTCGGTTGCAAAAGCTGCAAATTTATTTAATGTGCCAAAAATCGTAATGACTCATGGAACAGTGGTTGCAAGTCAAAGCTCACTGACAAGGAAATATTAAGACTTCACAGGATAGTTAGTAACTTTGAAGAAGTGCACCCTCACAATGACCATAGGACTGAACTGGCACATCTGCAAAGCAGTTTCAGCAGAAACTGTGTGGTGAGCTTCACAGTTCTGGATAACATGGTGAAAAGACCACAAACCTTAGACCCCAGAGCAATGAAAATCTGTACTACGGTCTGATGACTCATCTTTCAGCCTTTTTCCTACATGGGGACGAGTTTGCATTGGGAGGAAGCGGAAGGATGCCATCCACCCACTGGGTCTGATCGTGTGGGTAGCCATCTTGTGGGAGTCAGCATACAAAAATGATTCTGAAATTCTTGAAATACGTAATTTGTGTTGAATTAAGACATGTTCTAGAGAAACATGGTTTGCAAAAGACACGTCTAGAAGTTACAGATCATCCTTCCACTTTTTTTAAAATGGCCGTTCATGCAATATCCCGAACTAGAATCTGAAGGTCATTTAGAGGTCAGAGCCCATTAATCAAATGAGTTGCCTAATTTTTTTAGCCCTAAGTTACAATAGCCCTTCATTGGAAAATCAAACAGTTATATAACTTAGATCAAAATCTAAATTATGCAACTACTGTCACTTTGTTTCCTTCAAGCTATAATTGTTTGATTCCCCCCCCCCTTTCAAGCATGAGTATCTGATGTTTTGACACCGTTTTGACAACTCTAGTCTGTCGGGTACAACAAAAGCCAAACATCAGTTTCTCAGGTCAGATTATGAACCGGTGGTGATCTGGCAATGATCCGGTGGTGATCCGATGACTGACCACCTTCAAAATCTTTACTCGGCCCTTGGTCAGTTTGACACTGGTTCTAATGATATCAAAGCTTTCATTTCCAACTGTCAATCAAATTAAGTTGGCAACTTAAAACAAAGTCGTAAAGTGACTGGGGGAAACCTTAAGACCAGACACAGCGACTGACAGCTTATTCACTGTTCTTTCATCTAGGATGATATGAAGAAATCTAGGCCCCAGATCACAATTTTGCATTAAAAGTGGATTATCCTCAATCACTGATGGATGTAATGAAAGAAAGCTGTTTGGAAGCCGTGTCCTTTAAACACGCTTTTATCTCGGCCGTGCTGTGGCCGTACCCATCGTTCGTTTTACGAGCCGAGAGCCGCGTAGGTGCCTCGGGTGGCAGAGTGATCCCTGTACAAGGCTGGGACAGTGAAGGGAGCTTGACAAAGTGCCCAATTCTGCTTCTGAACAAACAGCTAAGGTAAGTCTTCAAGGTCACCGTCGGGAGGGGGGTAAGGTGGGGGAGGGTGAGGAGTGACAGGGAGCAGGAGCGGCGGAGAGGTGCTGGATGGAGCGCAGAGGGAGCGGGAGATGAAAGCCGGTGTCAGGAGCGGCTCTCCCATCGCATTAGCGCATGTGTCACATCCTCCCGACTTCTGCAACACGCTCATTTTATTTAATATGTATTTAAGAATACACGGGGAGACGACGACACAGTGTGCCTGGTCGTGTTAATTTGCTAACGTTTTAGGCAATGCACGGTACCCGTTAAGCTATTCTTTTTTTTTTTCTTTTTTTAAAGAAATAAATATTGTCGCATTAATGACAAAATACAGCTGACAAAGTGTTAAACGCACAGAGGATTGCGCGCGCATTAAAATGAAAAAGCGATATGGGGCGCGAGGCTGTCACAGGCCTGTCAGGCGTCGCGCGCTTTTGGAAATTGCCCCGTGCGGACACACACTGAGCCGTGAAGCAACTGCAAACCTATTATCTGCTTTTCCATCAGTTCCGTTTTATTCCCCCCCACCCCCGCCTGCAAACACAAAGCATCCTGGGACAGTCTTCAATTTCCAGCATACCTCCTCGTCTGCCTTCCCATTCGCCTCCACACGAGCCTTGTGCATGTTCGAGAGTGCGCACGCCTGTGCCCTATGGCGAAAATCCCCGCTCTCTAACGAAAGGCCCGGCAATGCATACCGTGTTCTGCTCTGTAAGGGGACGAGAGCCCAGTCGCATGGCCTGCAGCATGTGCTTCTGATGCACCGTTCACACTACCTGCTGCATAATGCAGCTGGTCCCGTGGGAGGGGTCAGTCGCTGAGTGGGATTCCCAGGAGACTCACCTCTGGGGCTCCTCATTCTCACCTGCTGGGACGACCACCTTGGGGGGTGCGGGGTGGGCGGTTGATTTGACTTGGATGCCGAGGTAAGGGAAACAATGAGGTCGATGTCTGTGCACCTGCTTCCGCACTGTCCCCACTGCAGGCAGGCAGATACTAACCGCACACACAGAGAATACACACTCACCTACACTGTCCACTTAGCCAATATACTCATCCATAGTGACACTGCAGTACACAACCGATACAGAAAAATGTGTGTAGTTCAAACACAAACACTCACACTGTGCGCAGGCCTGTAATCAGAGGCTAGTACCCTTTAGGATTGTCTTTTCTACCACTGATCTGCCATAAGAAACGGCACCGACGCGCTCCCTCCCTTCCTCACGATCGCCTCACCTCCCCCGCGGGACCCGAAGACTCCGCAGCAACACAAATGCATCAGATGCGACAGAGAGCTTCTCACCCTCATGCTAAGCCGCAGTATATGTCCGACCCTTAGCGCGACACGCTTACTCACCATCGGGAACACAAACGAAAACCTCTTCGACACGCCGCACAAATATTTGTGCTGCTATCTTGTTAGCTTTGTGGTAACGTCCCTTTCACTTGCATCCTAACCCCATTCAAACAAAACTCAAAAGCTGATTAAAAAACATTTATCAAATAAAGCAAGTTATTTCATCGCGATGTCCATCTAAAGTATAATCCAGATCTCGCTGTCTTTGTGAGGACATTCTCAGTCCCACGCACAACGTGTCTCTCTCTCCACACACACACACACACACACACACATTTATATTCATATCTTTGAAGGGACTGTCCATTCATATCTATGGGCATAACCTTAATCCCAACAATGATGACCATCACCCCTAACCAGCCCTAACCTTAACCATGAGTGACCAAGCAAAACACAAGACTTTTGGCATTTTTAGTTTTTCGATTGCACTCACAGATTTTTATACATTTTAGTTTCCCCTTGTGAGGACCGAATGTCCCAACCATGTAATCTATACATAACACATACAATGACAAACGCGCTACACGAGTTTCTGATGCATGAGAGCTAAGTGTTACGCGTCATGATTCCTCAGACAGCTTGCTTTGTTTGGATTTCAAGACGAATGGCGGGGCTGCATCTCTCTGACACAGTTATGGGAGATACGCCCCCCACAGAACCACTGTTATAATTCCAGTAATACATGTCAAGCCCTTTTTCACCCTGTGTCTCTTTCCTTCTGTAACACTGCCAAGCTTTAATAAATATTGAAACATTAGAGCATGCAGACATCTCTAGAAGAGTCAGAAAGGACCTTAATAAGACCCCTTTCTCCCTTTCTGTCCGTACTCAAGAGCACAGTCATCTCTCCATGGCAACCAGAGGCATTGCTTTCCCTTGAAAAAACAAGCTCCCACAACATTTAAATGTCCCGCATTCTCCACGGAGCAGAAACTCACACAGGACAGGTGATTATGAGAAAGAATAACAAAAACGGGGGGACGACTCACTGTAGATTTTTAGAGTAAGTATGTGTCATATGGAATAACACTGCCTGGATTCATTACAGTAAGCAATTACCGTGTACCAGCCAGAGCTGATCACGTGTTTATGCAAATAGCCCATCTGTCCTAAGATAGGATGGGTCCGAACTGTTCCACTGGTTCCACGGTCTCATCTGTAGGGCTCAGAACTGGGATATTCATGACGATGATCATTTGTGGGGTTACCTGACCCCCGATCCCTGTGCCCGCTGCCTTCCACAATATGCCACAATGTCACAGATAATCACTGCAAGATCACTGTGATCTTATTTTTAGTCAAAGCTGTGGCTGTAGCCTTTCTGCTCGGTCTGCCTTAATGCGGGGCCTTAATCTCCAGCACGTCTGCAGCAGTGTCCCAACTAGAACACTGACTATTCAGAAGCAAAGAAGGGGGCAGTGCTGAGGATTCAGGCACCTTCAAGGAAGGAAGAAGCAAGAAGAGCCTGGAAAGGGGGAACTGCTTTCTGAAGTTCTGTGATGGTGGCTGTGCAGCTTCCAAGCAACACAGACTCTTTAACTGCCCTGCCTTCATCTAAATGTGCTTCTTTGATGTCAGCTCCTCAAAAGCAGGGAGTGTTAGACACCACACCGCAACAAGATCAAGGCCTCTACCTGTTTTTTCAAAATATTACCAGTTTTTGGTTCAGTCACACCCCACATACATCACAAAGAAGAAGATGAAAGATCCACACTTTGCACGTTTTCACACCGTACTCTTGATGGCTGGCTCTTGCTCGTTTACATGCTTTTCATCCGCAGTTTCCCGTGTACTTAACATTTTATCTGTAGAACCTGTTTACTTGTTTGTTTGGCTGGTTTTCTATTTAACTTCCTTTCTATTGATTGCTCTGGTGAACAGAAGTTATTTTCTCCTTTGTGACTGGGGAGTCTTCGATTGCTTTGACCTAAGGGAAGTGTATGGTACTTGTAACAGGTAAAAAAAAAAAAAAAAGAACAAAAATACATTTTTCAGGTAGCAGGGAGGTATAGAATGAGTGCATTCTGAAGGCATACACAGATCTCTGTAACAATCCCAATAGTCCCAGTTATGACCCACAATACTGGGAGCTGTTTGACTATGCCATGCGTTGCATGTTGCGTGGCATAAACTGCGGGAATCAAGCCCTCCATTTTTGCTGCAGTGGAGCTTGGGGGCAGCCGCGTGTGGTGTGCGATCCGTCACAGAACAGGGAAGAGGCAAAGGGTGCCTCTGCAGGTACAGCTGGAGTCTATGAACCCCCTGCCCCATCCGCTAGCTCTGTCCCCTGCTCTGTTTGCTGCTCCATATCAATGCCCAGTCCGCTGCTCAGATTTGGCGTGATCTTCCTGCCTCGCTGTGACTGCCCACCAGGTACCCTTGCTTCGTGCTGCATCACCTCCAGTATCCCCGTTCTAAACTCTTAAACACTGTGACCCTAATTGAATAAGTGGCAGTCGTGAAAATCTATTAGAGTTCCTTAGACGTATCCTGTGAAGGTGAATTCATTTGAGGATTATCGTCAGAATCAGTACCCAGATTAAAAAAAAAAAAACAAGACTTAAAAGGCAGTTCTGTTACACTGGGGGTTAATGTTGACAATCCTTCACCCACCACACAACCTCTAACTTACAATTGGCTAATAAGCATTTAAATAATGTGCTAAGGAACCCAGAAAGAAATACAATGGGAAGAGATGCTGGCTAAGAGCCGTATCATTCTTCCTAGTCTGCATGGGAAGGAAAAGAGAAAAGTGAGACATGTGTACCGGGGTCTAAAAACCGGTGTAGTGGTCAGCAAATCTTTACTGCATGCTAATGCGAGACGTCCGATCACAGGAAATTGGCACGCTTACTATAAATGGCACTCACATTCATATCACCAAACTGTATATGGTCACGGACTGATTTCATAAGATTAGCGATGCACATTAATCTCTTATGAAGAAATGTGCATTTGGAACCCACTTAGATTAATTTTATTTCTATTATTCCAACAATTTACAAAAAGCAAATATTACACAGACCCCCATAGTTAATTCATTTTTAATGTTTGCCATTCCAACAATCCATTTGCTTTTTATAAAAAAAGGGGATAACAGCCCTGCACACATTAGCATCTTAAGCATACGAAGGAGATTCTTAAAAACATTTGAACATCTCCTTCCATTTTTGTTCCAGGTTTATTTCTGCACATTGGGGGCAAAAGTCTTTCACTTCCGCTGGCTCACTGGCTGCAGCGACACAAGGCCAAGCACTTGCTAATCGGAAAACTCCCCTGGGTTATGGAGGAGAAGCCCCTCCCCTTCAGAGCTCGGTCCCTCCCCCCAGCCTGGTTCATATCCCATATGCCAGGACGCCTAGGACAGAGTTATTGGCACGGCTCCTGGACGTGCCGATCTTCCCGGCCTCCTCCTGCCGCTCCTCTTTGGTGACGCTGGCAATGTCGTGACTTTGGCTGAGGCCGCGGGAATCGCTCTAGGCGCTCGAGCAGCCGGACAAAAACCTCGCTCCTATTTCGACAGCAACACGCGCATCCCCATTACACCTGGCGCAGGACACACAGATCTCCCAGTGCGGTGCGAGGGCTCGGCCGCAGCTGTGTGCTCCAGTTTTTGGGCCTGCTGCGTCACGGGGGCTGCAGAACCACAGTGGCAAATTAAATCCTAATCTGTTGGCTCTATTCTTGCAAGCGAATAAACACAGTGCGCAGCCTTTGTTTTGAAAGAGTCTGTTCTCATGTAAACCAGGTTGATTTCCTAGACGATAACAGCTGTATGTGACATTATGAAAACACCAGCTGGCTCACAGACCAATCAGAATTCATGAGAAAGTTACATGATTGTGATAAGCCAGTCCTTTCCTTCATATGATGATGTGGATAAATACATAGGCTAACTGAGGCTAGAGCCTCACCCCATGATTGATAAGTTCCTCCCACTGACCCCCAGCATGCTGATTATTGTGTTGTTTTTAAGTCTCTCTTCTTCTTCTTCTTCTTCTCTGTGAACTCCAAAAAATAGCTCAATTGGCCCCTTGGGGGCCCCAATTAGTACATCCCTGTTCATATATGCAATGTGTTGTCTTTCATGTTGCCTTGTCTTTATGAATCATCATTTGTGAGCCGTAATATTAAGGAGCAAAATTTAGATGGTACTTTGGGACAACAAGGGGTCAAGATCACACACTCAGGCACACGGAAATTTGTGGGTTGTTCAGGGGTGTGTCAGGTGTGACTCATGTAAGGCTGCGTGCAATTAACCAGTGTTTGTTTCCCTCCGTTCGTTTGTCAAGCCTACGGCAGTGTGAGGTCTGAGGGCTTTGTGAACTGCACCATGTTGCCAAATGGAATCAGCAGAGCATTGATCTGTGTCAACATTTCTTGTCTTTGACACAACCCCCACTTATCCCTTCCCCCCGTGTTAATTTATCTGCTAGATAAAGCTGACTGATGTTTAAGAATGAGGCAAAAAAAAATCCATCATTTGTCACGAAAACGTTCATTGATCTACCAATACAGCGCTGTCTGTTTCGCCATTGGATGATGGTATTTAACCCGGAGTCACATGACCAATGGAAAATAGTCATGTGTATTGGCTCCTTGGTATGTGGCCGCCGAGATCATATGATCATCCAGTCAGCAGGGTATCTGATTCCAGCTGCCCATCCTTCACGCTGGCTCCTCAAAAGCAGAGTCTTAGTATCTTAGCTTCCATGTTCCACACTGCTCTATATTTCAGCTCTCACTATAGGCTGTCCATCTTGAAGTCCTCCTACAACCTGCTCCATCCGATTTAGGACACACCCCGTGTTTGGGCCCTGATTTAAGCTGGACATGTCTGTTGGCTGGGACTGTTGGCCTGGTGTGTCACCGTGTGTCACCGTGATGCGACTCCACGGATGAAGGGTTGATCAGTGGTCCTTAAACCGGAGACGGAGGCTCTTCTCTCACGGCTACGGAAGGCTGGTACTTAATGCCAGCGCATCTTGTCAGCTTCTGCTGCACGGTCACAAAAAAATAATACTGGGGACAGCAGGTGAGCCATAAAGCCAGTTTTAAAGGCTCGTTAATTATTCTGCAAGAACTCTAATGAACTCGGGGGATAAATAGAAAAACAAGGTGACGCTGAGGAAGGTAATGGTATTCAATTATTTCAGTGACCTATCTCCGAAGAAATCTGTCAACACGGATCCCTTATTCTTTGTCACTAGTCATGTTTATGAATTCAGAACCAGCATAATCTGACAAAAGGCTGTTCCCAGTATATATTTAGATACAGCACTCTACGTCAACATTCCCCCCTCGACCCATCCACCCCATATTCTTGAGAGCACGGTTCTTCAAATTGTAGGGGAAAAACAGGATTAATGCATCCCAAGGAGTGAGTATGCAGCCAGATATTGCAGAAGCATGACGAGTCATTCACTACATTGAAACGGAAGTGGCGATGGTTTAGGGTTCAAATCCCCCAGACCAATATAAATTCCGTTTTAGGTCCACAGAAGTCCTTTTTGTTTCTGACTCGCGCAGCTGCCTACAGAGGACACCTTCTCTGAACGAATCACGTCGTAAACTCACCGAACTTACAATGAGGCACATGTGAGGCGCTGGGGGTGTTACTACTTGGGATCTGGGAATGACTGAGGTTTGGAACAGGAGACCCCTGACAGAGCGGGCCGTGATTCATCTTCAAGACCGGCACACCTGAGACAAATAATAAAAAACAGTTCTGTCTGTCAAAATATACGTCAGGGAGTTTCACGCTCTGATGTATGAGCAGATGAGTGTGTCCCCAGGAGTAACCCAGCCGCTTTCCGCTGTTTATACCGATCGACGTGTCTGTCGGCATTTCAGCCTGAATTGGTTGTAATTCAATGTGATATACACACACACACACACACACACACACACATCGTGTCCAAGTCCCCTCTTAACAGGACCTTCGGATGTTTATATAATGACATCCCTTAATTAATGCTTGCTAACATTTAATGAGCAGATTTTTGCTACGTATGGCAGGTCTGGGACCAATTAGGTCTTCCTGACTAGCGTGAGGAGGCAGACGAGGCCTAAGCAGGGATGACTTCTCAGAGGCAATCTAGTTATGTTCTTCATTGCAGGTTCTCAGCATTCTGACTTGCTAATGCGGCTTCAGATGAAGAGGTTAGACTGTGGTGCAACACATAGCGCAGCATGTTTCCTGCACACACATGGAGGCTGTATACACCATTACCATTCCTACCATGGTGTGGGGCTGCAGGAGGGGGGAAGTGTGTATGTATGTGAGTGTGTGTGAGTGAGTATGTACATAATACATTGTGGGGTCCAAATGTCCCCACAATGTTATAAAAGCCTGTGATATTCTTTGATCCCCACAAGAGGAAACTCAGTTTTATAAAAATCTGTGACTGCAATCAAAAAACTAAAAAATGCCAAAAGTGTTTGGTTACTTATGGTTAAGATTAGGCCTGGGTAGGGGTTAAGGTCGTCATAGTTGGGATTAGGGTTTTTCCTATAGGGTTGTCCCCACAAAGACACAGATACTTAACCTGAGTGTATGTGTGTGTGTGTGTGTGTATATATGTATGTGTGTATGTCTCAGAGGTGAATGGAGCTTAGCAGGTAATCATTTGCACCATACTGTTAATTTGCCTTCTGGAAAGCCCTAGGGGTACAACTGATACGCATTAGATCTGCTATTGCATTCGGCATGCCACGCCGCTCAAAGGGGGCGGTGGCAGGGTGCCGAGCGATACTTCCTGTGCGCCACATGTGACGATTGTAGCATCAGCTTGACCTGTGCTGAAACAACGGTGGCAGATAAAGATGGTCCCTCTTCACCCGCTAAAAAGACCCCCATGAGCTCATCTGAGTCGCCTTGCTGCTTCAGCAAAAACCAGGTTGCTGCTTCAGTGGGGTGGGGGGTTAGGGGCTTTTTTAAGGCAGGAAAATGGGAAAATGTAGTTTCTCTAAGAAGAGATACACTCAAAAGAAGGCAACAGGAAGAGTTTTGATACTGTAATTTAAGTTTTGAGGGGCAACTGAGATAGAGTAAGGGTGACCCTGACTCAGATTGAGGCTACAGGAGGCGTAATTGCCCCTGGGGGGCAGTTTGCACTCATTATCTACTTTACGGCGTCTCTGCTTTGATAAATCTGCACGCACAACACAGGACTGCCTTTTGAAGTGCAGATGAGCCCAGAAGACCAACTTGCCCTGGGGACAGCAGATGGCGCAGCAGTTAAGGACCTACATTTATGACCAAGTAAGCTTTCCTAACTTCTACACAACAAGAGAAACTGCAGAATGGAACTACTGAGCAAAATGCTGCAAACATGTTTTGCTTTATAAATAGGTTAAATTGTTAAGTAATTAACTTCATTTTAAAGCTCCCATTAAACTAGTAAATTATGTAACTTAATAACTTCATACTCCCTGCTGGCCTGACCAGTATCAACAGCTGGAGTATGTACTGTATGGATGGATGGATGGTAGGATGGACTGAAAGATGGATGGATGGATGGATGGATAACTTGATCCAGTTTGCTGCTTATTTTACCAAGCACAATGCTTTTGATGTTTTTTCTGCTAAATAAAAGTAACAGATTACAAAAAATATTATAATAAAAATAATAATAAATAAAAAATAGCATTAAATATGGACCACAAGAACCTTTTGCTCATCTGATCTGCAACATGATTATTTACAGTTAAATGTAAAAAAAAAGCCTTTTTCCCAACACATGCTAAATTCAGGCTTGTTCTTGGTTTAGTATCATTATCTTGATCTTATCCCCTTGACTGAAATTTATCCACTTGTTCCTGCCTTTGATTAAGGTCAAGGAAAAGCACAGCTTAACAAACAGGAAGTTTCTCCACAGCACTGCAGAGCTTCTGCCATCAGACAGGTTTCTACCCACAGAAGACTAGGCTTCAAGAGGAGTTCCTAGTTAAAATGGAGCCTCTCTGCTTGCAGAGGTAACTCTTTGTACCTCGAGAGGTGTCTCTATGTACCACCTGAGGAGTTTTTTGTTTTTTTTTTTAACCTACAATGAGGGGAAGTCTCTTTACTTCAAGAGTCTCCATTTATACTACCAGTCTCATTCTCCACAGAGAAGGATCTTCACCCAGAGCATCTACTGAACTATACAGGCAACAGATTAATCACCGCCGGTCTCTAAAGCTATTGCCAACGCTGACATCACTGGCTGCTCGGCCCGTCCCTGCGCTGCTATTGGCTGCCCCTCTCTGGTACATCCGCACCCTACGTGCCCGCCCCTGCTTGGGCCTCGCCTGCAAACAGGAGGCGGCCGTGAGTGCAGTGGCAGGGAAGCAGGCAGCCACTGGGGACTGAAAGCGAGGATTCCAGAGGAGACAGTGCTTTCTTTTAATCTGATATGCTGCTGGGCTAAATCAATTGATATTGTAGCTGCGGGGAAGCTGGCCCTGAGCCTTAAAGCTGGAAGTGCGAGAGACTCGGCCGTGGCACTTCCTGTGTGGAGATTCCATTCACCTGAGCCTCAGCACAAGGCCTACAGAGTATCAGTGTCCTCAGGGGCATCCACAGAGACACAGGAAGTCCTCTGCTGTGTTATCCCAGAGCCAGACACCTGACCTAAATTACTCACTAAAGTATCTGCAAAAGTGACAGTGCTGTATAATTGTGAGTCATTCTATATTAAATAAAAATGTCAGCTTAGCAATCACAATAACTAAATAAATAGATATGTGGAGCCCAGGTGCTCTTGAAAGTTAGAGAGAACCTCTTTAGGTGTAATAAAGACGGTTCCTGTCAGGATGAAGCGGGAGTGAGGTGGCGCTGAAGGAGGGTCGACCCCAACTGTAGTCCCTGTGCTGAGCTGGCGCGTCCACAGAAAGGCGGGGGTGGCGGGCGTCAGAGAACGCCAGCCTGCTCCGCATAATGAAAGCTCACCTTGAAATCTGCCCATTTTATACGCGGAATTAAAAAGGAAAAAATGAGAAGAATCACAACGTCAGGAGGCCGAGGAAAAGTCAAGGAGAAATGGAGGGATGAGAGAACAAAAGAGGGGAGAGAAAAGGACACGAGAAAGTGAAGCAGGAAAAGAGTGAAAGAGAAGGTAAATACAGAGGGTGGCAAAAAAGGGGGCGAGAGAGGGACAGGGGGTGAAACAGGAAGAGCGAAAAACCAACAGAAACTGTAGGGAAGGAGAGGCTGTATGAGAAATGGCAAGAAACAGACAGCGAGTGGAAAAGGACACATCCGAGATGGAGAGAGGGAGAGAGAGAGATGGAGAGAGAGAGGGACAAGCACTTCTGTGCCAGAGTTACTCACTGATCCAGACCGAAGCAGTTGCATTTGATCAGAGTAAATCACGGGGCTTGCAGCATAAATACATAATAAACAAAAATTAAGAGAAGCGCATGGCCTGCCGCCTGTTTCACGCCTCCTTGCTGCCCTGAGTGTAGCAAGCTGGAGTCATCCATATTGATGCTGGTTAGAGAAAAGCAGCATTGACAAACTTCAAGCTCTGCAACCATCAAGCTGTTTTAGGAGGGACATAAATATTGGGCATGCCAGGGAAAACACTTCAACAGAAATAACAAAGTGTGGCAGTATACTGATCTCAGTTTTTTTTTTTTTTTTTTTTTTTTTGATCCTACACAACAAGAACACAACACAGCAGCTTGTTACATCAGCACTCGCGAGGGGCTGCCGCTCACTTCAAAGGCGCAAGTTAAAGTAGCCGTTCATTCATAGCCGAATTCCATTTAGGCTGTCATCGCCGCTGCCCTCGGTTCATCCAATTTGAGGCTCGCTGCATGCATACCGTCACCCTCAGCGAGGCAGATGAGAAAAAAATAAAAGGTTTTTTTAAATGTGCATATCTAGGTCAATAATTAGAGAACTTTTTTTTTTTCATGAGTCATAAAACTAGGGAAAGGTGGGGGGGGTTGATGAATTAGTCCAGTGATTCCTCAGCAATATCATTGTTGGGAGAAATGACTGTCCCAAATTACCGGAGGGAGAACGGTGTACTTCACTGCTGTATATCTGCCTGCGATATGCCATTACTCATGGAGCTCCCGGCTCAGGAGTGTCACTGCACTGCTCCCCTCGATTGTCATCACGCACCTTGCTAACAAGCCGAAGTCTGCCGCTCCTGCTAATGCGGCGCTCCGGCGCTAGTTACCTGTCACTTTACAGAAAGGGACCCGGCCAAGGCGCCTTCGTCAGAGAGAAGCGAAGCCTCGCCAGGACGCGGACTCGGGGGCGGGGAGGGGTGGAGGGGGGGCGGGAGTCACGAGAATTGCAATGCGCATGGTACCAAGGGGGAGTGACACGGCAACTTTAGCGTAGCTTGACGGAGCGCTAATTGGCGCCGCTTCCCTCGGCTTGGCGTCCTTTGTTGGGAACGATGGGTACAAGAGGAGCATGCAGCTATCAGATCTATCGACACCTGAAGGGCGAGCAGAGGTTCAAGAGCGGGGTGCATAAGGGGGCGTTGCGAGACATGCTGCCATATTTTCGGCAAAAGTGTCAAAGATAAACTTTCTTGAATTCCCGTGGTGTTCCAGAACACGTCCCTGTGCTCCAATACATAAAAAGACATATATAGACAAAATACAAAGGCAAAAGTCCCACATGGATAAAGCAATGCCAAAAGTTTGAGTTCACCTTCCGGAATCACGGTGGAAGGCAGGCCTGGGCGGGAAGGGGGGGGCATTCCTTATGCTGTTGTGGAGAGGGAGGGAGCAGTGCTCCTAGAGCTGAGGGCCTCTGAAGTCTCGCGTAATTGATTTGCACAAGTTCCTTATTTATACCACAATGAAGAAAAGTAGATAACAGCTACAAAATATTAATTTGAGCTGTCACAAAGAGGCAATGGCCGTCCTCACAATGTAAATAAATGTATTAAAGCATTTCTAACCTTCAGATGTAGAGCTACAAAGCCCCAGCAAAATGTTAAGCAGGCATCAGACACTGTAGCAGTCCCACGTGCCGTGACGCTGCTTAAATGAATAGCCCGCTTTCACGCCGTAATCATGAAAGTGTGCAACTGATCAGCACTTACTGTTCAGGATAATGAAGCGATGCCCAGCGTGGATATGCTGGTCTTCTGAGACTAGCTCCTCTTTTACGACTCACCGCTACGAGTGGTTCCCGGGAAGGCGAGGCCAGTTGCATAGGAAGTACTGAGACGTTCGTTCAGAGGGATGTGAGCATTGCAGGTGACATAGGTGTTTGGTCAGAGGACTGATTACGCTACGTCTGGCTGTTCCCATTGATGTCTTTCAATGGAAACTTTGTCAAGCACTTCCTAGTTGACTGTCAGCTCCTAAAGTCACTCCAGGCCTTTCACCTCTCAGCCCCTCCATAAGCAGCACCTGCAGTCACACGTAAGGCAGCACTTCACGTGTCCGTTATCCCGAAGCATTGTACGCACGTCCTTCATTTTCTTCTGTTCCCAGTCGAGTGGCTGATACTGTGCAATGTGTTTGCGTCTAAAAAACAAATTCGTTTAAATTGCTCTAAAAAATGAGGTTGTGTGCCCGAGAGCATAGCAGTCCGTGGTATGTTTGTAGCCTGGATGCGGGCAGGCAGAAAATACTCTGTTTACTGGCCTCTCAGCCCACAAGCACATGGCTGCAGGAGAGGGCACACCAGGCCAACGGCTTAAATTAAGCATAACGATGCATGCATTTCTGTTGGGTAACACCAGCAGAGTGTTTCAAACAGCCTACTGATGCATTAAGCTAATTCCAGAACCATCAGGAATTCTGCTGCAACGGCTCCGGCGTGGTTTCTCGCGTTACGGACATGAATATATTCACTTTATCTCCACTTCATTTAATGAAGGGGAAAAGCTCTCATCTCAGCATCACGGCTGGGCGGCCGAGGCAAGCCCCCACCACAAGGGCCGTTCGAGGGGACACTGGAGCACATGGAGATACCGGTAATGAGGGTTGACCTTGCTTCCTTTGCGGGCCCTCAATTGGCTAATGGGAAACGGGGGCTAGTGGCAGAGGTGGCGGGCGGGGGGAGCCTTTGAAGTTCCCTCACTAGGGCACATACCCCCCATTTCCCCCCCCCCCCCGCTGTTCTGGTCACATGATCCAGCTTAACAGCAATGCAATTACAGATAAACCACTCGTGGCTGGGGGTGTCGGCTCCTCTGATGTTTATGCCAGTCCGATTGTTCACTTCCTTTTTTTGTCTCTCCTTCATTTTTAAACAAACTCTTCTCCGTATTATAAGAAAAGGGACCGCAGCATGAAAGAAGCTGTCAGCGCGCCTGTAATTAGAGTCGTTTGGTGTTAGCGAGAATGCTAGAATGATCCTGGTCTTCAGGAGCAGGGAGGGGAAAGAGAGCGAGGCTTGTTATGGGAACAGTTTGACTGTATAAACTTTATTCTCTATCCCGGTCAGAACCCCATTAACAATTTATGGAGGAAGTTTTCTTTTTTTTTTTCTTCAGTTTCTTTGCCTAGAAAAGGACACATGATGCCTTCATAGTCATTTGCAGGCGAACCTAGCTGGGTTTTAGCACGGCCATTTAGCTTGGCGTGTCTCCACGCGCTAGTGGCTCTCCGGGCAACCCCAGGGCAAGATCCTACTTCAAAACAAGCCCTCATAACATAACGGCGCTGCAAATTCCCTCAGGCTGCCAAGTACTCCTTCAGCTTGTCGAGTTGTTTGGCCATGAAATTAATTAAAACACCAGATTTTTACCTCATTACACTTTTGTCTAAGTGGACCATGACATCAGTTATATAGATTCTTTCATAGCCCAGATTCCGAATAGATTTCTGTTGCAGGCAGATATATAGTATATACATCTACATGCACATATAAATGTACGTAAAATAAGCAAGGAGTGGGCGGAGGCGGCGTTTCCACAAGGCTTGGTGTGTATCACAGGGGCCGCGGCGAGGAGGCAGATCCGGCTCCCCGAGGAATACATCAGGGCTGACACAGAGATGAGGGCAATAAAACCGCAGGCCTGGCGATGAGCGTGACAGGGGAATTTCACTGGGCCAGAGACGGGGCCACCGGCAGGGTTAATGACTTTCTGCGAAAGGGAGGCTATCTCATTCCCTTTGCTGCCTGAGCGCCACTCCAGCAGAAAGGCAGGGGGGCAGGGGGGGGGGGTTGCTGTCCAGTAGGCAATGGATAAAAGCTAAATAAAACAGCAATGGGTATAAATAAATGAATGAATAAATATATTAATAAAATCAAAGGGTAATTTGTGGCGTGTATTATCTGTTCAAGCTGGTGGTGAGACTCACAGAACGCAGGCATGGAACTACTGGCACCACACTGAACCCGTCAAGCACCGGGAGGACAGGGAACGGGATGATGCAGCCTGAGGGACTTCGGCGGCCAGACCAGCCATCTCCAGGAGCCAGGGAGCGCAAGGCTTCTGGGGTTTCACATCGAGTCCCAGCAACATACACTCACCACTGACATGACGTGGAACAATTCAAGGGGGACTATAGCATAAGTGGGAGATGTAAGAATAATACAAATAATACAGAAAGGAAGATGAAGACGGTGAAGAAGGAGGAGGAGGAAAAGAAGGAGGAGGAAAATAGGAAGACGGAGAAAGCAGAAGGTAAAGGTAGAGGAAGAGCAGAAGAAGGAAGATGAGGAGAAGCAGAAGAGGGAGAAGGAGAAAAAGAAAAAGGTGGAGGATGAGGAGAAGAAGGAGGAGGAGAATGAGGAGGAGGAGAATGAGGAGGCGGAGAAGAAGAATATTAGATCTCAGGAAAGGCAAACAAGCTGATGTTTATCCCAGCAGATGAGTGACGCCCAGCAAATGTAAAGCAGTGATCCCTTTCCAAAACCTGAAAAACACCTTGTCAACACCCTATTCAATTAGCGTTACATTTAGCAGGGATTCTCTCAGTCTGAACGGCGCTGAGTGAGATGCTCACAGACACCTCAGCAGGTGTTAGGCACCGCGTCTGATGGTTGGAGAGGAGATGCTGCCTCACCTGCCCCTCAAGCACAGCAGTGAGGCCGTGAGCTGGAGACGAGCAGCCCCGTGCGAGGGGTCCCGACGGGCCGAGTCACATGGGCACCCCTGCCGCCACCGGGCATGTTCAGCATCGTGCTGAAGGGGGAAAACAGCCCCCCGCTACAACATCAATTATTATCAAACAACTGACACTGACCCAGCTGGTCTGACAGTCAATACCGCAATGTCAAGCTTGCCAGACCCCGAGGAGATGACAGAGACGGCTATGTTTGACCCCTTTGAATTTGAAAAGGAATGTACCAAGTGGGGGGGGGGCTCTTAATGAAATGCTGGCTCCTGAAAGCTCGAAAGCAGCCGGGATCCCTATTTTTCGGCATGACCTTAAGTGAAACGACAGCTTCCCTTCTGGGCACCATTGGAGGCCAAAATAAAATTGCTCTATTTTCTCTTCTTTCTATCCGACTGACACAGAAAATGAGGTTTGTCTGTGGGAAACTGCGTGGCGCACACACACATAAACACACAAAAGATCCCCAAAAATGGTAGCTTCTGTAGAGGCATGCAGCCAAGTAATGGTCAACTGCATCTCTCGGTGTTGCACATTTTGTACACCATGCCAGTCTGCATATGCTCCCATTTTGGAGTTGTTTTTTATTTTCTTCTTCATTAATGTGTCGCTGACATACAATGATCTTCCAGAAAAAGCTTAATCATAGAAATTCAGGGAGGAAATACCACAGTGGCCAATGGCAAAAATAAAATTAAATAAATATGATATTTAGGTCAAAGTACAATATAAATTTTCCACAAAAATACCCTGTGGGAGCTGTTTGTTGCCATCTCCTGTGACAGTAAACGGTTTACTTCGTTAACACTGCTTATATGGTCTTTTTCCCGTCTACTTATTCCTGAGAGTATCGCTGGCTCTTAGCTCATTCTCTGCCCTTTGCACAATTCCCCTCTGCACTGTGGCACTGACAGGGCCAGCGCGGGTGGTAAGCAGGCTCATTCGTTTGCCTGCACATTATTTATTTATTTTGACAGCCACCAGGTAAAGCAGTGCCTAAGCACGCGCACCTGTAGCCAGAAGCCCAGCAAATTCGAGTCCCAGGAGGGGGCCAGGCTGTAATATCTTTGGGCGAGTTGCTTGGGAGGGGGGTCAGCCCAGGAGCCCTAAGGTGGAGTCCTTGTGACATCACACCGCGAGCACTCTAAGCCAATTGGTTATCCATTTAAATGCAAATCCGCTGCCAGCACAGACATGCGTTTGGCGTATATACTGCTCCTGTGTCAAGGGGCCTGCGTCTCCAGCCGCCCGTCCCCCTAGCAGGCCCTGCGCTCGCCGGAGTCTATCACAACGCTGTAGCTCTAATTAAAGCCAAGTTAATCCTGGATGGAGCCACAACTGGGGCATATGCTGGGAATAAATAACCAATTAGGCCCAGTAAGCGGGAAAAAGCAGGTCTCCGTCCGCTTCAGGAGTCAGGGCACGTCACCAACGTATGAAAAGACGGTATAAACAAACAGCAATCTGGTTGTTTAGCTTCTCCATCCCACTTACAAGAATCCAATTATGGCAGGAGCCCTGGTCCCAGCAGCCGCTAATGTAATCAGTGGGGAGAGCGGAGTGTTAAGCTTACCGTATGGCTGTGCTCACAACGGCTGCTATCAGCCGCCAAACGAGGCCCCCCTCATTTCTTCCCCCTTTTTTTTTTTTTGGACTACAGCGTGCGATAATTTGCTCCAGAGTTCAGTCCCATCTCCCCCCTCCCCTGGTGAGGCCTCCTGATTTTCCCAGCCTTCTTCCAACCGCAGTGGGGGTCCGCAGGGTCTCTGGCACCATGCAGAAAATTCGGCAGCTTTCTTGAAGTTAACGAATGGCCTGTAGAGGTAGCGGCGCGGTGCGTGGCTACGCACTATCCTTGAGCTGTGCTTGGAGCACACATCTGCACCCACTCTACTCTCTTTGGAGTCTGTATATATCTTTAAACATACCATGAATGCAGCACTGACCCTGGAAACCATATATATATATATGTATGTGTGTGTGTGTGTGTGTGTGAACTTCATATTTCTTTCATATTTCTTATGTACTGTGCTGCTTTAACCCAAACTATTTTCAGATGCATTCCTTATTTGTCAAAACTATTTCAAGACCTGATCATTTTAAGTGTTCGTTAGGAAGCTATATGCAGGCAGTGGAAGTATAGAAATAAACACACACACACACACAAAAGGGGCTAGAACCACATGTACAAGCAGGTGGAACTGCGTGTGTCAACTAGGGGATGAAGAGTAGTGGTTGGACCTCTCTAGCTCTGCATGTGGTGGACAGGACAAGAGGGAGCTGCATGGAGGGTGGGGGGGGGTCTGCCTCTTCACCTATTCATCATCTGCCGGCCAGGGGTCATGCACAGTTTGCAGTGATCTCTCTGGCACCTGTAAACCACTTTTCCTTTACCCATGCCTGCTAAACTGGGACAGAAGCAGCAGAAGATGGACCAGCTAGGACTACAGGGCCCATCTCACATTCCTTTTCACTTCCCTAGTCCTTGACGGGTTCATATTTATACAGGAGGGCTCATGCTTTCGGGCTCTGCTGAGGATCCTTTAGTAGATCGGTCTCGTTTTGCAGAATAGGTTATGACTTAACATATTTATGCAGTTAAGAGTTTAAAACCTCATAGAATCACTTATATACCTGGTGATTAAAGGGCTGCCGGGATGAGCCCTCTCCCCTACACCTAAAGCAGATGAAAAGTCTCTTATCCTAAACAGTCCCGTCTTGTTCACAGACTCTTCCTTCCCACATTCTTTTATGTTTTTTTCAAACCCAGAATAGATGGTCAGTATGACCCCTGATGCTGTGGGAAGGACAAGGCCCAGAGACTCTGGGGGGAAGCGGCACGGCCCTGTCTGGCCACTGGGCCGCGCTGTTCTGCCCTCTTGGAGGACTTCCTTGAGTCCAAAGTGCTGTTCCATCCTAATTATTCGGGGCAGCCTGACGTCACTCAACCTTCGCCTCAATCCTGCGTCATTTTTCACTCCCATTTCGGACTGTCCCAATAAATGTTTGGCAGCTCCGAGGAGCTGTGAAGAGTCCCCGGGAGGGCCTCTAGGGCGGGGCCCCGGAGCACATGGCAACCAAGAGGTATGGCAATGCGTGGAGGCGGGACGAGAGCGCACCCACCCATTAATATGCTGGTCACGGGTGGAACCGTTGGGACAGAGAGGAAATTTGTCCGTGGTTTAATTAGCAGGTTTGTTGGCCAATTCTCAGTTCATAATTATAGCCTGGGCTTGTATTGACCTTTCTGTTTTCTTTCTGCATGTTTGGCTTTTATCAGAACGTGCTTCTCTGTGATGTTTTTCACTCCTTTTTTTTGGTCACTGTTCTTGTCCATTCGGTAATTGTTTCTGCTGTGCCATCTTACAGACCCGCGTTTCACATTCAGGCTGCTATTCATGGATTTTTCAATTATTTTCCTTTGAGCTCTCCACTCAGACACGAAATTACCGTGTCATGCTATAAAACGCAGGGGTCACTGTCACACACCTTGCTGNNNNGGGGGGGGGGGGAGGGTGGTGGCTCGGAGAAAACCAGGCCGGGGAGGCTCACACTTGAAAGCAAGTTGAAAGACGTGCTTTTAAATAACATTTGATTTTGCACGCTAGACAAAAGAAACCTTGGAGGGAGGAAAGTTTCTCACTATATAACTTATTGTGAGCAAATCTATTAAAATTCCACCAAAAAAAGAATCCTCACATTCTGGGCGAGTGTTTCTTCAACTTTGAATTAGCGCAGAACACAAACAGGCCTGCTCCACGCTAACGAAGCTCATTATGGGGTTTATGTTCAGGCACCCGGACAGGAGCCCTCACTCACACTCAGGGCTGTGGGGGGGGGGGGTAGGGGGGAGGTCGGGAGCAGCACAGGGTGCCCTCAAAGTGAGATACCCCATCGGAGGGCCTTTAACAGAACGCTTAAAACGGCAAACGGAGGCACCGCTTATCCTGCACAATTGCTGCTAGATGGAGCAGAAAGGGCACAAATTTTCTATGACACTTGGGTAATGAGGTTTTTTATTGACCCGGCTTTAAGTGGCCGGGGGGCGGCCGACCGGCGTCTTGTGGCTCCTACCTGCGCTGGCCGACCTGGCACAGTCCCCCTGCCTCGCCCCCCCAAGCCAGGTAACGAAGAGGCGGATAGAGGCCGTGAACCCCAGTGATTGGGCTTAGGTCCATTTCACTATTTACTCACTTTTAATTGGGCCCCGAGGACAGGCACAGAATACGGAAATGGATGCACAAGGTCATTACGAAAACCATACGGTCGTGGTACTGTTGCGACATAGTGAAATACAGATATATAACAGCCACTGGGATTCAGTAAATATTGAATCTTACTTGACAAAATTCCAAGAAAAATATACAGAATCGAATTCTAATTTCTCGTCTCTTCCTTATTAAAATAAATAAATAATGTGGGAGATTATATAATATATGAGACAGCGATTCCCTGAGCTGGGTAGGCCAGTGCCGCCCGCATCTAAGGTGCGGATGAGTCGAGACCTGTCCCATTAAACTTAAAGTTCTTACTCCCTCGCCTAACAGCATCTAGGCACATCCCCGCGAAGCCTGGAATCCATCGCAGCGTTCAACTTTAAATGTTAGATTTGCATTTCGACACGGTGCGGTTGACCCAGCAGACCTATATATCAATCCCGGACTACTTGGGGGCGCACGGCGCTCCGAGATGGGCAGGTTTATGTCTCCCCGGTGCAGCTCTCAAAGGTCACCCATGGATGTTTGTCAGAAGGTGAAAACGTTCAGATCTGCCGGTGCTCTTTGAACGTTTAATGCATTCACAGGCCTTCTGTTGGGAACATTTATATTCTGGCCACAAATGGTGTTCTGCTACAGGCCATGATTGATACTGCACCTTCCCAAGCCCAGCAGAAATGTACCGTTGAGCATGTCACAGCTCACCACCCCCCCCCACCAGTCTTGAAATGTCCTGTCGGGTCGGTGTCATAGCGATATTTTAATTTGCATCATGCATTAGAGCTGTGCAATAATAATTAGTAACATTAACAAAAATGAGCTTCAGTCTGTAACATCCAGCTTAGTCTGCAAATTTTTTTAAAAATTAAAAATGTATGTTGACTGCATATGATAATCGCCTTTTTTTCTGAAGCCCACTATAAGTATTTTCTTAGGGCTTCATTATCTTAAGTAGTCATTTTATACGCTTTCCATGCATGCAAATCATTTTTTGTCCAATAATAGTTTCCTACAACTTTCATTCATTTACTTGTTACTCTACGGAAGACGTCCGGCCTACTCTAATGACCGTAGTCCTATCACTCATACACCCTGTTAGTTTTAAGATTACATGTAGCTAAATTTAGTTAGCATTACCATTTTAATTCAAGAGCAGGAAATTTTACTGGAACTGTTCAGTACTTTGACCAAGGATATTACAGCAAGAGCCACTCCAGGGACTTGAACCAGCAACCCACGGCCTTGAGCCTTAACCTCTGTAGCATCTACAGGTGTCACATTTAATTCATTCCCTCTTCCCAGCCTTTTCTTCAGACCTGCCTTGAATCTGCTCTCCAATAAGCCCAACAGTGAAGCAGGTAGGACATGAAGGAGAACCCCAAAGCAAGCAGGTTTCAGCTTTCCTGCTGCCCCCCCCCCCCAGTATGTTTATGGGGCCATGCCAGCACCTTCAGAACTCATGATAGAGGGCTGCACGCCGTGGTCTCCCAAGACCGCACCAGATTTACACTGGACCACGGGAGAGCTGTTCACCATTTTACACAGAAAAGCGAGAATAAAATAAACATCCTTTTAGGTTTTGAAGCTTCAATCTTATACTGGCAGAAAAAAAACAACAACTAATAATGCTGTGAACAAAAGACGTGATGCATTACATGAGCCCTTGGCCTGTTCATTAGGAGGTTAAATACTGCAAGATCTGCAAGGGTTACTGCGCCCCCACGCTGCTTTCGCTTTGCGTCACCTTCCTCTTCCTCCTAGTGCCCCGATGCCACACCATCCATCAGTCTTGAAAGGTCACCATGACAACAGTTGGCTGATTAGAGGAAAGTGGGTAGCACACCTGCGGTAGGCAGAGCCTCTTCTTTCACATTAAAAAAGGCACAGAATGGAGGCGGGGTGCTGGTTATTAATCACAGGCCACACATGTGTGGAACATACGCAGCTCGCCTTCTTATCGCCCCCTTGTGGTGTCGTGTGGGGCCACTTAGGCTCCACCCCCGACGCTTCATGGTGCCAGCTTCACCCGCGTGTCACCAACAGCTGCAACTCCTTCATCTCCAGGTTACTAGACACTCGCCTGATTCCACTAAATGGCCTGATTAGGTTTATCGTTGATACGGAGGGACTTAAATCTTCACTGATAATGGCGACAAACAGCATTCCAGCACCACTCTGTCCCCCCGCTGCCCGATTCCCTGTTCTGAAACACATTAAAGCAAAGTGATGTCCTGTAATGTAAACGTATTATAGGATCTATATTTGAGCCTCTGTGCTAAATAAAATACAGCTGGTTTAAGCAGTTTGGACTGATTCGGTGGTGGCCGTTTTAATTTAATCTTCTCTGTGGTCAAAATAATGCTTCTTGTGCAGTTTGCACATCAAATCCGCCACAAAGAAACCCTTGCGAATGTTTTGTATATAAAACGTCAATAACCCGCAAACAGCAGAAAACAAATGGGATGCAGAAAAAAAAATTCTCACATAAATGCTTTATCTCTACTTATTAAAGCCACTGTGTGCTGGGGATTTTTAAGGTAATGGAGCATTTAAAAATGCGCACTTTGTGCAACTAGCTGAAGTGAGGGAACCACCAATGTGTAACACATTAGGTAAGGTATATAAAGGCCTCGCTTACACTGTTTTCTTTCTCTAATTGGGAGAGTCATGTGACTTGCTACAGTGCCTTTCATACATATTCATGCCTGCCCCCTTAAAGTCCTGGAGAAGTACCAATCAGTGTTGGGTTATTAAATATCCCAAACTTTGAACATCCCCTGCAGCACCGTTATATCCATTATTAATAAATGGAAAGGATATGGGGAAACTGCAGCTATGCGTAGAGAAGGATATCGAGCAGAGTGACAGGGTAAGGAGAGGATTAGCCAGAAAAGCGACCAAGGGGCTAATGGTAATACTGAAGAAGTCGGTGAGGTGGCTGAAGCCACCCATGGGTCAACTGTAACTCAGAAACTTCACCGTACTGGCCCTTATGGAAGTGTTGAGAAGAACACCATTACTGGGGGGAAAAAAACATAAGAAATCCCACTTACAGTCCGTCAAACGGCATGTGGGAGACAGCAAATGTGGCAAAAGGTTCTCTGGTCTGACACCGAAATGGAACTTTTTGGGCTTGGTGCAAATCTCTACAGGCAACAGCGCCCATCATCCTAAGAACACCGTGATGGAGGCGGCATGGGGTGGGGATGCTCTTCAACCGTAGGGACTGGAAACCTGGCTGGGATTGCGGGACAGAAGGATGGAGCCAAATACAGGGCAGTTCTAGAGGGAAAACCTGTTTTGCAAAAGACCTGAGACTGGAGGTTGACCTTGCAGCACGATAATGACCCTATATACAGCAAAAGCAACACTAGTGTGGTTTAAAACTAAGAATATGAATACATTTCTGGATGTCTTAGAATGGCCCAGTCAAAACTCAGACCTCAATCCATTTGAGAATCTGTGGAAAGACTTGTGGAAATAGCTGTTTACCTGCAGTCCCCAACCAATCTGACAGAGCTTGAGCAATTTTAGAAGAATGGGTGAAAATTGCAGGATCCAGATGTGCAAAGCTGGTAAAGACTTACCCCCAAAAGACTTATGATTGTAATTGCAGTCGAATGTGGTTCTGTAATTTTAATTCCAGGTTATAATACTAAAACATGTGGAGAAGTTCTAGGGGTCAATGCGTATGCAATGCTGCACTGTACAGGAATTGATTTGGCCTGAAAATATCTTTGGTGTGTGTGCAAATAGGAAAAACATACCTTGGCAAAACATGTATTTTTGAATGATTGATATACAACAGTACTGGCAATCATAAGGACTCTGATCTTACAGTTTGAGTTCTGATTGTAAGAGTCATTCAACATTTAAGAAAGCCCTCCAGTCAAAGATCTAACAGAAAGGTGAGGAAATTTCTGCAACCAAATAACGGTCTATTCTTAATGAGTGGGATGATCATGTTGACATGATCCCTTTCTAACCATGTGCGAGGTGATGATTGAACATGACCATCACTTCTAAAGACTACACAAGCTTAGGAAAGAAAAGAATCTTTGATGTTGGAAGATTACAGCAGCTCTGACTACTCGCCGATCTCACAAGAACAAACTTATCACACATGAGACGGGGTCTTTGAGAAAAATGAATATTTCATAGACAACAGACCTTCTCCACTTGTGACATGGAAGCAGGTTTCATTTTTGGTTAGTGACAAGCCAGCACATCTGATGCTAAAACAAACAACAGAGTTTTCCCAAGATCTTTTACTCTAATTTTAGCCTTGAAGCTGGATCATTGACTATGTTGGATTTGCATACAGGCCTACATCCCTTAAGCCCCTGCCAGACACTCAGTGGATATCAAAGTAACTATATTCGATATCTGCAGATATCTGCCCCACATCTCCAACCTAACACCCTACTCAAACTACTAAACCAGAATGTTGGGGTTTACCGGTGTCTCATCCTAGTGGAAGGACAGGTTATCAACAGATCGCATATATGACTTATTTTCATGCCCATATTTTAGATTATATCACTAAAGCTTTGCTTCTGAATGATCCATGAATTTTTAGACACTGATTATTCTGCTGATCACAGCCACCATCTCATTCCAACAGTGACACTGAGTGGGCATTTCCAGTAACTAGGAAACAGCTTCAGGGTATCAGTGCATCAGGAGCTTCACCCTTACTATTCTGGTTCTGCTGAAGAAGTCAGTGTGACAGACAGGCCCTCTACCTGCAGGCAGAGTCCATCCCTGGACGTCAAGTCTGGCTGGGTCACTGCGGCTGTGTGTAATGGGGATGAGTCAGGGCTGCCAGGCAGTCAGGCAAGATCACAGCCAGCACATGTACACCAACCCAGGTCCTGGGGATACCTGCTCTTGTTTACGAGTGGAAGACGGTGACTGAAGCACGAGTGACAAGTGCCAACAGTGCAGTCGCGCAGGAGACCAGGACTGATGTCCCCTTGTCTCAGTCTGTGACCGTTCTCCGTGCCGCAGCTGTCCCGTCCTGGCGTCTAACCTGCCTCTGACTCAGCCCCCAACACCACAGTGTGGACACCTAGACTCCAGGGTGTCTGACCTGACCGAAAACCGGGCTCTACGCTCACCATGGCTTGGTACTAAGTGTCCTTCAAGAATCTTTCAACATGTAAAACACGCCGGGCTGATTACATGAGAGAAACTGTACAGGTCTAAAGCTGCAAGGACACCCCAGTGAGTAAGAGAACATTACTTTCCTCCTATTTCCAATCACATTTATGCAGGTGGACGGATACACATTAATTTAAATGTGACATGCATCCACACTCATGCTCACCCTGGTGAAACACAACGATGGCATCATAATGCCCGGAAGACGATCTTAGCAGGTGCTGGCGTTCGCTGGGAGCTGCACATCAGTCTACGGGTAACATTTATTTCACTTTGCCATTACTGTATTGATAAAAAGTAAGGGCAATCTTGAGCTGCTTTGGGTTTTGACCTTTATATACAAACTGGCAATGGAAGTCAATCATTAACATTTGTAGCAACAAAAAATACTTCAGATCCTGAATGCATTCTTCAGATGAGAAGAGATCCAAATGTGCTTTGTGTATCAGTGTGCTTCACTTACCTTAAAACACAATCTGCATTGGTGTATGAGCTTAAGGACCAAAACAGAACCTAATAAAACCTGCTTTTAGTCCCTGTCTGTAGAGTTTATCCCTTTGAACCAACCAGTAGTTGTTGGGCTCCTAACTTCTTCACATACTGTAATTTTTCAGGTCACTCCTTCAAGAGTTGATGTCATTGTAACAAAAAAAAAAGGCAGTGAAATTCGGCAGAATGTAAAAGTCAATAATGAGAGAGATGATGTTTATGTGGATGTTCCAGGGCATAGAGAAAACCTTTACGTTAGCACGGGAGGGTGAAGATGCAAGGTAATAAAAATAAAAAACAATACGGTATTAAATGCATTTATACAAAAACACTGAATAAAGAAAAGGGACCAAGCAAAAAGCAATAAATCCAGAACAAATATCAGAAGTAGTTTATTGGACTGAAACATGAGGGAAATGGCCGATATGGGAAAAGCTGAACATGCAGCAAAACACAAAAACAATTGAAGGCTATGATATCGGTCTCCTGCTACAAGGAGCACATTCTGCAAAGTATTACAGTCAAATAATCAAGATGAAGCCTTCCAACAGAATGAGCAAAAACAATGACAAAAACAGATAAATTAAAATACAATCAAATAAAAAAAAATGAAATGGTTACCAATATTATGCAGGAGGTCAGGTGTCAACATAAACAGGAAAACCAATATGGCGGCTGCATGGTTGTCTCTGAAAAAAATAAAGCAGGGATGTGGGGTAAGTACACTTAACGGTAACCAGCGGCACACTGCAGTATGTTGTTATCATGAAGCCCATCATGTTATTTTCTCCCATAATACTCTTCATGATACATCATGCAGCACATTCTGCACTATAGATATAGTCCCGGAAATTTTTTTTTGTTGTTGTTTTATTTTCAATATCACAAGAATAGCCACAGATGCAAGCTACACAAACTATGATCCCCTTTCAACCTGTTGGCAGACATTTTTTTTTTAACCTAGACACCGTCTATTGTGCTAGTTTGATGAGCTACAACTCAACACCTATGACTGGGGTGTTAAAATTAAACACTTTTTTTCCACTCTAGTAAGGTCTTCCAGCTGCCACTCTGGCAGGCTAATGCTAATCGACTGGAATTACTCACTTTGCACCATAATCGAAATACAGGCAGAATATAAACAATAGCCAGCAGGCAAAAGGCGAAAAGGGAATGAAAACAGAATGTGCAACTGCAGAGGATGCTACTGATACAATGTTAATTTTGGGAGGACGTGGAGCCGCTGCCAGACCCAGGCTCAGTTCAACTCAAAATCAGCAGCCATCCTCCACCTTGGTCCCATATTGTTGGAAATAGGTAAGTAGTTCTGGTGAGCAGACAGAGTTTCTGAGGGACCCCCGTGTTACTGTGGCAGCATACAGGGGAAAAATACATACAATGTCAGGCCTCAGCGGTTGGCACTGACCTGGTGCTCCCTGGTATTTTCACACTCGCTGGCTTCCGAAATTCATACACAAATACCTGTCAAGGTCTGGGTATTAGAAACCAAGCAGGAGATCAAACTTCCAGGAGGCTTCGAACCCACTCGTGCGCACAATGTTATACGGGAAGTCTGGGTATCACGAGCGCGATGCTTGCAGCGCCCTCTACAGGGCCACACCTGAATCTCCATTCAAGAGTCATTTATTTACGATTCAGGGAGTCCAGAATTTTAGGAATTTCTGTCTGGTGTTGTGCAGATCACATAAATCATAATTAACACCATGAACCAGTTGTTGCTCATTTGTATTTTGTATAACCAATTTCAATGTCACAAGAATGACGGTCAGTATTTTCATGAACTAACCCTAAACTGTTATATATTGAGGCCACATAACAACTCTAGCCATTAACTAGACATGATATTGTTCAAGGCTTCAAAGTAAAATAACCAACATCTCTTATTTTGACTATAAGTGTTCTCCTATGCAAATAGAAAGCACTTAACAGAAAAAACATATATATCCCCATTGCATAAATGCAACAATCTCTGCAAATAATTCCAAGGTTCAAGCATATGCATTAGTGCCAACAATAGCAATTTTGTAAACAAGCAAACATAATAGGATGCAAATAATTAAGTTGATGGTGAACAGTGTATCTTAAAATTAAATGAGGCTGCCTCAGTTTTCTATCTTCCATGGCTCCAAGGACAATAACTGGAAGAGTGTTCTGCATCTGATATTCTTCTCTTTAAGCCAATGATTCATGCATTAGGCCAGTATCATGCACCCTAACAACAGCTGAGGGCTGGTACTTCACAATGACTCACAGGTTTTCAAGAAAACCCCCATAAGAAAGCGTTACAGGTAGAAGGAAGACTGCAGAATCAGCCACTGAATTCAAGCTGGGACCACTAAATGGATCAGTTGCCTTGGCCTTTTGCATTTCTCTTTCCATTCCAGCCCCTCTAGAAAGTTGCACATACCTGAAAGCTATACATCAACTCACTGTTACATGATAAGCCTTCAAAGTCTTCTGGGCTTTTTTCCCCCCTATTTTCCTTGGTAACCGTAGAAATGCCAAGAAAAAGTAGCCGGAGGTAATTAAAAAATGAAAATGCATCTACATAAACAGCATCCAGCATTTGGCCATTTATAGTTTGCCTGAAAACAAACACAATAAAAAGGAAACCTACAAGTTTGAGAAAACACTTGTGTATTTGTGTAGCGATTTCATAGGAAAACATCCAGACCTATTTAGCAGTAATTGCTATAGATCAATCAACTTCTATTTCGCCATATAACTTAATAAGGGCAGCTCTGCGTGTTCTCCAGTAGATCTGGAAGACGTATTTATTTGAAAGTTTGATAAATGCCGGGGGGGTGGGAAGCTCTCATGGTCAGGGCTGTCTTTCCTATCAGAGTGCAAAGACCAGCAACAGCCTCTGCCTCTGCAAGGCTGTTCATATAACGAGAAAGGTCTAGGAGAGGAGATCTACAATAGATTCAAATGTTTAAATTTCAATTTTTTTTCTCCCTCGACTTGAGGTGTCAAGGTACAACTGAACTGCAGTTCCATAACACACAACAGAATGTCGGGAAGTACATGATAGAAAGAAGCACATTCAAAAGCCTGCAAATCTTCAAAGACGTATTACTCTTCACGCAGATATGCAGGCCTAGATGCGACTGTTCATAAGACACAATCAAATCTGCTACGTTGATGTGAAGCAGAATAATGGCTTTGTGTGTTATCGCCCTATCTTCTTTCAGAGTACATTTTAAAAGCTTAATTTTTCCCGATTACGTAAGCACTTCGCGTTCTACGGGGGAGACGTTTCCAAACACTGGCTTCAGATAAGACACTGTTATTCATCAGCAGTGATCATTTCATTATTTCTGAAAGGACACACCGTGCTTCAGCCAACGACAGAGATTTATACTACAGGACTGGGCAGCACACAATGCTCCTTTGTAACATACCACAGTCATAGAAAACACAGGCATATCATCCCCCAGGGACTCTGGGATATCTAATAATCATTTTTCACTCACACACACACACACACACACACACACACACACGTCGGGTAAACATATCTTTATGGGGACCGCTCATTCACTTCTATGGTAAGAATGCTAACGCTAACTATAGTATAGTAAACTTAACCCCCACCCAGCCCTAACCATAAGTAACCAAACAAAATACAAGAGCTTTTGCATTTTTAGTTTTTCCATAGCAGTCACCGATTTTTATAAAATAGTTTTCCCTTATGGGGACCAGGATAGGTATACCCACTCGCTCGCTCACACACACACACACACACACACATTTATACAGTCCTGAGGATCCTCATCCATATGCGCCTCAGGTAGTGCAGGTTTCTGCAGAAAGCAAAGAAAAACAGCTGACACGGTTTGTGGTTTCCCACTCAGGTTATGGGGCCCATCGCCGACAGACTTACGTTCAAGCCCCTTTCTATGTAATCCTGAGTAATGATGGGCCCCCGCAGTTTTCACCTCCAGTTTCCTATCACTTAGCCATCCACCAAAAAGTAGTGAGGCACAACCACGCCAGCCACTGCTCCAGTGGCAACTGGCCGTACGCAACGACCATATGAGGCATTAACACGAAACACCGTGTCCGCTGTTAAATCACACGTGCTGAAAGGGTTTCATCAATAGAGCTTCACTGGTGGAATTTTCCAAAGGTCACTGAGATAAATAAGAACGTCAGTCTTACAATACTAATGTGGCTAGAAGGGGCCATGCAAGGAACACAGAAATAAATGCAGTGAGCGTTTTAATACAGTAATCTTGAACTCAGATGGATGGAAAATGTGCCCGACATACATGCATCTGCCCACACACATTGGCACATACATATCCTGCAGCTGTCAGAGAAGAACGAAACTAACCTTAAACTCACTTGATTCACTGGAAATTAGATGAGCTGGCTGGTCTGTAAACTTAATATGGGAAAGCAATTACTTATTGCAGTGCCAACGCTGATTGCAAAGCCAAAATTATACATGGTGTTATTTTGCAGTATGAAATATACTGTATTACAGCAATATTCAGATTTAAGGTCTTGCTTGTCCGTCTGACAATGTGTACTTTGGTTAAGGTCAATAATTGCCATTATCCATTTGAAATCCAGGCTGTCAAAATTATATAACAATTAATTCGGAAACCATTTATAAATCATTTCTTCCATAAAATGAATTACTCATAAATATACAATTTATGCAACATTACAAATGCAAACGTGTGGCAGTACATTGTCCCCTTAAAAGACATCACAGTCGTATGTGGATAATGCGCATTAGTCACACGCCAAGAGCATGTTCTCACGTACGTCAGAAATGCTGCATCACGCATTTCAGAAACACGTTATCCACATGCAGAACAAGGAGATCTGCATCACTCTTTATTTCTGCTTCTTTCACAACTTAGCCAAATGCAAACAAAGTGGATCCTCTGAGCTGCAGACTGTGTTTACTCCAGCACAGATCAGATGTTTCTGAGCATGTCCAATGGAGGGGAGGGCAGCTGAGCTTCATCCTACTGTACAGCACACGGGGGGCGGGAGGGTAATTCCATATAGGGGCTGTCACGTGTATGATGTTTGGGGCAAGGAGAGCAGGTAGGCAATTTTACCATTGTAGTGAGAATCAATACGCCATCATCCTGTCAGTGCGGCACATGCCATCCTTGGGACGCAGTGTAATTTATGTCTTTTTCTTGTCCAAATGCAAACTAGACTGTGAGGAACACAAGCACATTGACGCAAGGAGACATGGAGATTTCCCCCC
This sequence comes from Mormyrus lacerda, assembly GCA_015163995.2. NCBI lineage: Eukaryota > Metazoa > Chordata > Actinopteri > Osteoglossiformes > Mormyridae > Mormyrus > Mormyrus lacerda. The sequence continues at coordinate 1,677,807 of JAABNX020000119.1, read as the reverse complement.
CTCCCGCGTTTTTGGGAGGGACAAGGGGGTGGGGGTGTTATTCGTTAATGCCTCAGAACACTGGGGACCCAGATACCCAGCATGCATTAATTTCCCCGGCACTAGAATGTTCTCCACTCTGGAGTATAGTTTCTAATATTGCCTAGAAGGGGGAATTGCTTGGTCCCGAAAGCTCTTCATCAAGCACGTCTCCCTATTTTATTATTATCATTGTTGGTTTCCTGCCAGGGCCTGTTTTAAATGGGAACGGGCACATTCTTATTCTGTTTACACTGCCTTGTCTCAGTCGTAAGCCGCTCACTGATTAGGACAGGCTTACCTTTCCCTGCACCCCAGGTTTTTTTGTCAGTCTTCTAAGGTTTTCTATTCTCAAGCCTTGTGATCTTTTGCTCACATCTGCCAATGGATTGTGGCTCCGCCGTGCGCAACTCTGGACCAAGGATGAGAGGGAGCATGTTCCCAGTTCAACCTTCAACATCTACACTTAGACCCAGAAATTAGAGTTCAAACTGTGCCTCGCTGGAGAAAAAAAAAACCTCTGAAAGGGAACCTGTCAAACCGGTTGAAGAGATTTGAATAAAGTGCAGTGCCTATTCCTACAAGAAACAGCTTCCTACGTAAACATCTCAAGACTGGAAGATAATTGGTCCCTGTGTATCATCCAACCCAAGCATCATAACTATTAAATCTAACCTCCTAGGAGTGGCACAGACTAGGGGAAAAAAGGAAAAATAATAGAGATTAAGATTAGATTCTCTCTCATCAACACAATTTTGCATTTAATTATCTTCTTAGCAGACTTCCTTTTCTTTCCTCCAGACATGATCATGCTAGCATCTCCCATCGGAGCTAGCCAACATTTAGTAGTGACACTCTCAATCGGCCTGACTGAAAACTGGACATTTCTACATGCCTGTATTTTTATACTGTGCAGGAAAGGGCTGATGAATACATTCGCTAAAGAGACGGATGAACAACTATTATGATGACATCGACGCCATGCAACCTTACTAGCCGTAAGCTTATTAGCAGTGCTGTGCTCTAACTTCGTGTTAGAGGGGCGGATTTACATCGAGGGCTTCAAATGAAGCGTGAGTCGGTCAGCGGTACGTTTGGCGGCTGCTCACTAGACCCCCTCCTGCCGCCTTACTCCTCTGAATATCACAAGCAGGCTTTAAGAGGTACTTTCAGTCCATGCCATTCTGCTGCAACACCTTTGTATCCGAGTGTTAATCAATAAAGGAAAAAGAGGTGAAGCAGAACAGCCTGGATTTTCTCTTTAATCTCCTCAAGTGCAGAGTCAGCTCTTTACAGCCGGCTGCAGCCGTGAGCACGGTGGCACCTGACCACCTCTCCTGGGAGGGCGGAGGTCAGAGGTCAGGGGTCAGGGGTTGTGGGCTCAGTGCTCGGCATGGCAGCGCCAAGCGATCCATCTGGGACCCAGCTCTGTATCGAGGCTGGAATGCGCCAGGGTGCGGAGGCCAGAAGTACTGAGCTACTAAGTTACAACGGTTTCGCCTTCCTGACATACAGGTACATCCCGAGCAGAAAGCTGACGCGACGGAGACAGAGATGCTGCTCCACTGAGTCATATTCACACAAACACCCAAAAAGTCAGACTGCCAGGCCTACGTTGACGTTAACTTTGCCCACTGCTCTTTGGCTCTTGTTGCTAAAGTTTACGAAGGTCACAGACCCATTCGGAATACAGTGTACAGCCCAACTGAACATTTAAGCAGAACTTTGTCTAAAAAGAATATTAATAATAATAATAATATTCATAATAATAATAATAACAGTCATAATAATAATAATAACAACAATAATAATAATAATAATAATAATAACAACAACAGTGCTGTATAGACTCAGAGTTGGGAAAGGACAGCCATATAAGTGAACGCAATCAGCAGTGGTGCAAACCAATGTCGCAAGATGACGCATCGCGGGCGGAACAAGCCACTGTCTTGGGAAAGGTAAATAAATCTGAAAACATGAGCTTGGCAGGGTTGGGCCGCTTCGGTCAGAACCGGAATTTTAAAAGGTGCGAATGCAGCCGCCCTACAGCGAGACTTAAATCCTGACAATAAGTTTCCCCCGGCACAAGAAACCATGAGTCACTACTGGTTAAGGCAAAGTAAACCACAGCATAATTCGACACAGGTGTCCAGGACTTTTAAAATTTCACCTTGAAGATTTCTGTCTAGTTTAACTGCTTTATGTCAAATCTACGAATATACCCTACTTGGAAGCAGGAAAATTTATATATCTACTCTATACAGCATAGGAATTTTACATAATAAGTAAAGTAGGAATGAGACAATTTATGTTTATTGAAAACTTCCTCCTGGGATATAAAAAAATTAGAAAAGTCCGGCAGTGATTTCATTTGACTGTGATATGTAGTAAAATGCAGTAGATTTTAATGAGCATTAACATAGGGACATTCATTGGGAAACTATGAAATGACACATACTGACTCAGGTTCTCAGGTGAATTCAGCCAAGCTCGCTCTTATAAATGATGACACACATTCCCGTTTGCCACACATTGGATTAACAACTGCACTCGCCACGTCTGGGGCAGTTAGCGCTGGCAAAAGGAGAAGACAACACCGATGTGTGTGCTGACAAACGAAGCTGGAAATGTTCGAAAAGCGATAAGAGGCATGAACACTACAGCGTTTCATCTGGTGGATACAAAAAAAGAGAAGCAATTTGGGAAATCGTATCTGATTAGCAGCCCCGTTAAGGGAGGGGGAACAGACGCTGTTATCAAGAGGGTGGCAAGGCGGATCTTCGGCACACCAGCACGGAATGGCCCGGAAGCGAGAGGGTTACAGTGCGTGTGCGCAGCCCGGTGTCGGAGGGTGGGGTCTCGCGGGCCGGACATGATTAACCACCCACCACTTAGGCCAGATGGTGCAGGGCCTTGTGGCACCAAGCAGGATTCCATTGGGCGCCCTGTCATTTATACCGCCTGCTCCACAGAACATCAAATAACCGCCGGCACCGGCCCTGTGATTGGCGAGGAGCCTTCGGCTTGAGGCGTTCGGTGGTCTGTGTGGCTGCTAAGACAAGCTAATTAGTCAGGACAACAAGAGAAGCGCGGCAGAAGCGGGACAGCACAGCCAGGTTGGGGCCACCTAGCAGATACCGCCTTCATTCACACCGCTAGTCGCACAGCCGGACTATATTGCACTGCAGACGCTAAGGATTTCACTGTCAATTAAACAGGCTCCATTTACGTCACAAAGAGCAAATATAGATATAATTTACTGACAGGTGTCTGGATATGTGTTTCTTATAGGTGATTTTACAGTTTATCTGACCCAAGACATGATAGATAGAGGTGTCAGATATCTGGCAATGTGCTATAGTCGGTAGCATATAAATTACGATTTTTCATCTCGTTTTACCTTAGATTTACAAATGTTAGGTATTATCTACCTATTCAACTCCAATGGTGTCTTTAATGGATTGTTATGTCAAGTAAAGTGACTTTCAGAAGGAAATTATGTGGTGAAATGTAAGAATATCACCTTGACTTATTATCCCTCAGATCTCAGTCTTATGACTTTGGTGGAATCTCATGATTGACCTTAATGTCCATAATGCCTTCATTCGTTACACTCTCTTTGCAAAGCATTCTGGATCTTCTCACGTGTCCAACCAGTGATGGATTTCAGGAAATGTTGCAGAAGTGAGATGACCTCCCTGTAAAGCTCCCCACTCTTTTTAGATGTGGCTAAGGCAGGTAGTACTACCCCAGCACACCTGCAGGGCAGTCAATCTGAACCCAAATCTAGAGTTTCCCTGAGGTTAAAAGACATGGGATCTTGACATGAATGTCGCTGGTTAAGTCCCAGGAGGTGCTATTGTTTAGTATCTGTTGTTACATAACAAGAAATCTTAAAATACCCAGCTGCAGAGATGGGTTAGAAAAAAGTTCAAGTCAATTAAAAACAATTAAATGTGTATCACTTAAGCGCCAAAAGAAATGCAGCTCTATGAGCTGCAACTTTATTTTAATAAAAAAAAGAAACAAGCAATGGTTTTAGGGTCAGAGAATAACACTAACAATTGCCTTATGCAGTACAAGTGTGATGTACATCAGTGTTCAATCGCAAATCTTAACCAGAAGGCCATAGCAGAGTCTGGCCCATTGCAGGCAAAATGTGAAGTGAAAATCATTGTATTAGATTGATGGCTCATTCCCTGCAGAAATAAGCCACCACTGCATTTAAAACAACTGGAAACAAAACTACTCCAGTGTGCACTTTAGCAGAGTATTATGTGTAATTTCTTTGAAAATCACACTTTTACATTGTGAAAAACAGCGGGCTCACACCAAGGGCACACACTGTCTGGCAGTGAGAGCAACATCGACTTTTGTGTCATTGTCTGACATCTCTTTAATAATGCAGTTGTTGTGATGAGAATTTATTGTTGTTTTTTTTTCTAAAGCTTAGATTAGAAAACATTGATTGCACTTGGAAAAGCCAAACGATGCTAGAAGTAGGCTATCATTTTAGGAAATTTTTCACAGCTCTCAAAATATTTTGTTTATACATGAGAGCGGGAGGAAAGAATTATTATGAGTTTTAGAAAAACAACATTTTCACCTTTCTGAGGATTACAGTGCTCAATGAGAGGGTAAGGTGGACGCGTCAATGCGCTGGCTGACGGAATTCCTGGTGTTTAGAGATCTTTCCGGACGTCAATATATTCCGAAAGATGTACGATTCCCAGCTGTGGATGCGGACAACCGAGCAAATATCTCATACTTTGGCATAAGTATAGAAGGGTACAGGCAGACGGGTGAGATGCTGTCTGAAAATACGTGGTCAACAGGAGGTCCCCCACCCCTGTCCAAGGCAGCGGGGGCTGAAGGCCGTGCAGGGGGTCTGATTTCTGTTGCCAAAAACATGCTCAAAAGGCAGCCCAATGGCCCAAACATGGAACCTGGTTTTACTTTTTGTACAATAGAGGCCTATAAGGTGTGAGGACAGGAGAAGGGCTGGAATGCAAACGAAGAAACGACATTCATTTTTCTCACTCCCTCTTGTTAAAAGGCCTTCGTGTTTCATCTGACCCAAATGACACATGCTTCAGTTAAGATATTAAAGATAGGCCAAGCCGCATCCTGACATTTCCATTTAAAGATTCTTGTCTCTAATGCTGTGACACTGATTAGCAGCAGTGATGCCTCTGTTTAAACAGCAATCAATAGGAAATATATGCGGCGGTTGGCAAAGACAAGGACGGCCATCCATCGCCCCGCCGCCGCTCCGCGGGATCCTGCCGGCCGTGTCACCGTGTTCTCAGAATGAAAAACAACCCTTTTCCCAAACTGTTTTCAAACAGAATTAGCATACACGCGAGGCCAATGGATTTTGATCATGTCCGTGTGGAACGGACTGTTAATCAAGAAGCCCCTCCCCCCAGCCGTCGATGGCGGGTGCGAGTGCATTTTCGGGGAGGCTTATCTCATGGAAACTGGATGACAATAGCATGCATTATTACATGCATAGGTGGTGGGGGTGCATATGAAAGACGAAAGGTGCAGAAAAGATACACGGGAGAGATGGGATGCAGATTACCACACGTGAATGACATTTAACTGAGGGACTAACGCGCAAAAAAAAAAACACGGGATCCTGAAAATAGTCATGTAGCAGAGACCCAGGGGCTGATGAATTAAGTCTGTTCTTCTCAGTGCAGACGCAGAATTAGAAGGAAACTCTTTCTGACAAGTTTTTAAATGAAAAGGAGGGAAGGGAGGAGGGTGGAAATACACACATCAAGCTGCTGATCTCGGCTCAGTCGAGCAAATTCTGTCTGAATACAAGAAATGCCCGAACAAATTTCTAAGAATGTGCTTTGGGTTATGGTGATTTTAAGCGTCCCACCAGTTAATAGCTTGAAGGTCACGTCAGCAATATTTGTGAAAAACACACGCAGGCAGTAACTAACCGCTGCTTTGTAAAGGCAATGCCTTAACGTATACAGAAAGATTTTTGGAGAACAGTGGAGGTTGGCAAAAACATAGTCAAAACGGATGCAAAGGGCATTTACGACGCACGCACTGTCATTGTCACAGAACACTGTCATCAAAGCCTATTGATTTTCTAATCTGGAGCAAGTGGCGATTAAGACAGATTAGCGCCTTATCTTTCAAAACCCTCCCCTTTCAAGATGAAATTTCCTCTCATCTCCCTGGTAACCTTTGGCAGGGGTGGGCATGTCCAGCACCTGGCTCCCGTGCATCTTAATTTATAAACCGGATGCTTTCATCTCAGGACTTAACCCTGTCCACAGCTTCAAACCTACAGCATCTCACGGCTTAAATGAAATAGCTTAATATTTTCGAGCTCGCTGAGCCCTGCGTTACGTGAACTGGGGCCTTTACCTTATAAACATAACCTTCACATACACAGCACATTAAACATACAAAAACACCTGATTTCTGGCATGGATGAAGCCTTTGAACAGCGTGCCCCTCCCAGTACTGCTCCTCAGTAATATTCACATCCCTACCCCTCTCACTATGATTCTACCTGGGCTCTGTACACTATCTGTGGGGATTAATTTTTAACTAGGTGTGGGCCTCTGCCTTTAGGCTCTGCAGCTCAGCAACAACTCCGCCTTTCCACCACTGCTTAGCTGCTGCTTGCTACACAATTCATATTAACACAACTTAGGAGGCACGGTCCTACTTTCAGCATATTTTCTCCTACATTAACACACTGCCCACTCATCCAGGCTCTGTTTCATTGCCCTTCGGCTCACAAGAGGTAGGGATGCCGGCTGCCCAGTGGTGTCCAGGGCTCTGGAAATCCCTCTCACTTCCTCATCCAATAAAGGCTTCAAAAAGAAAATACCTCTCATTAAAAAAGAATACTATGCTTTACAGTAGATCCAAGATGAATAGGGGTCACTGTGCTACGCCGACAGGTGCTAATTATGCTGTTTTCGCAGTTACTGCTCTGAAATTCAGAATCACATTACTGCTGCCCTGACTGGTCCCAGTATGCTGCAGTGAGGAATGATACTTCATTACTGTTATTTCGATATCAATCAAAATAATTTTCTATTGTGGCATTACATCAATTCATGGCTTTGCAAGACCGTACAAAGCAAATAATATTAATCTACGGCTGGTTGTCATTTGGATATCGTTTCCGATCCATTGTAACTCAAATAATAATATTGTGTTGGAATGTCCCTGGTCACCCAGTCAGACTGGACATATGGAATAGCAGGCAGAAAATATTCACACCCAAATGATTATGTTCTTACTGTCCAATTCTGTAGGGTACTAAAAGGACTGGGATACTGGTCAGAACAACTTGGCAATAAGCATAAGGAAGGAAAATTCATACACACCGCCAGCCAAGTCCTGCATACTTGCATTAGACGTGCCATGCGTGAAAACGAGGCCACGGGTATAAATAACAAGGTTCAGTTTATATGCTATAGACATGCCTTGTATATGATTAATTTTTTTCTTCAGGTAATGATAAAGTAAACAATTCAGGGCTGCCGGAGCGGAAAACAGGCCGAGGGTATCTGTGACCCAGATCAGAGGCTCCGAGCCTGGTGTTTCTGAGGGAAGTTCTAATCTGAAGTTCTGCATCACTACCTGACAATGAAGACACATTTATGAATACTCCAATGAAGAGCTGCAGGGGGTGCAGCAGTGCAGCTCAGTCAATGCGAACAACTAATTACCCGTAGGATCATAGCAGAGCCGCACCCACCGCGTGGATCAGGGCTTCCCCTTCACAGAGACCCCAGGAATCCTCCTTTTAGCTGCGATCCCCATTAACATGGAAACAATCAAAATGCATAAACCCATTCTGACTTCAGAATACAACCCGCCTCCCTCGTAGCAGACGACAGACACGGACAGCACGTTTCCAGACAAGATAAATTGGTTTCGAGCTACGGTTACATTGGACGCTACGTTTGTTCAGCCGCGCTACTTCAGAAAACAACGAGGGAAGGGGCAGGGCTAATTACAGGAGGCCTTGTCCCAACACAGAGATATCTGTAGCATAATAAATGACGTGGCGCATTTCACCACGCTAGTCGGCACTTAAGGTCTCGGCTCCAGCAGAAAAGCGCGTGCAGTGGTAGGTGCCGGTCGCTTTTGGCAATCCGGCACGCTTGCTCACAAAGGTCACAAATTGGCCAACGTGGTGAGATGACCGGCAGGGAGAAATCAACAGTACAGCTCCATTGCCATGTCAAATCATTATCCTGAGAGAACATTACACTTGGGGAGTGAATGAAAAAGCAGCTTCACTGTATAAGAGGCGGCACATTGTCACCCAATGTGCTTCGAGATTCGAGAGTAATTACTTCAATTCCCCTTCAATGGATTATCGTGTTCCGTTTCAAATACATCAATCTTCACATGATCTTCACTCCTCAATGAAATATAAATAGCTGCCATTAGAACTGGAGTTTGAATGGTAACATAACTTAAAGAAATATGCAGTAATGCACCAAATTCACACTGTATCAAGAGCAAACCCATAGCAATGCCACCGGGTTAAAGATTCACTGTAAATTTTAGAATAACAAACCAATTTGCTGTTACTACTGGATTCAACGACCCATAAACTCATATGACCTTGAGCCCAAGTGTGGAAGCCAGGGCTATATCGCAGAGTGGAGCGAGGGGGCACAGCAAGGCTCTCTGTGGTCCCTCTACCGCAGCGGGCATCTGCCCGCGCAGGACTTGCCCAGCCTCCAGAGTGGGCAGCTGGTGGCTGCTTCACACAGTGCCAATCAAGGATTAATCCCGTTTAAAGTAACAAGCACACGGGAAATACCACATACCTGCCACCACATACTGTGGCCCGGTCTCTCTCTCAATGTGTTATTATTACATATAAAAGGGATGCCGGTAATCATTTATAAATGACGAAAAGTTTAAACACACCTTAATCAGTTGCTTGGCCATGGCACTGCCTGTGGAGCTGGTGCGGCTCAGAAAAGAAGGTTCCCCCACAGAAACAAGACCATTTGGGCAGGAGCCAGCCACCATGCTCGCGGCTGGCCGAAAAGTCAAAAGATGGCGGCTCTCATGTCAGACCCTGCAGTACACGCGGCACAGCGGGACGTTTAGTGCTGAGTAAATACACTGGATGTGAATATAAGTGCAGGAAATAAAGCGACCTAAGCAGGTTTTCACAAAAAACCTCACCGGATGCATTATGCATTAGTGTGCGCTCTCGCTTATACATAATATTCCATTAGAATTCTTGACGTTGCTCCGGCGCTGAAAGCTGGACAGCTTTGATCAGAATATCAAAACAATTTGTGCCTTCATTGGGTGGAGTGCAGGCTAGTAATGAGGAAAATGTGGATCAAGGTTAAGCTGAACCCTGGACTCGTCGTCCCGTCACCTTGCTTAATCAACACCGGTAATTCCTCATATCATGACCGCACGTGCCGCCGTGCTGAATTCTGACACAGCAAACCTCTAGTGCTTTATGGGAGATCGCGGAAGCTGACCACCTGACACTCGACATAGAGGGCGTGCATGTGGGGATCTATGGGATAAACGATTCCCCCTTGTGCAGGGACAGCTTGTCAAATTCCATTGTTCCCACTTTATTTAGCATGAGCTCTGTGTTACCCCCTGCCATCCTGCACATCACAAAAACCATTCCTGCCGTTATGCTTCAGGATGTCTGGTGGAATAAAGATCGCCTGCATTTACAATTGGATATTTCATTTGTGTAAATGTATTGAGTCTATACATGTCCATGTATATCACATACGCTCATACTACATTTGAAAAGTTAACCAATATATTATGACCAGATTTCTAGACTGTCGGCCTCTCGTTAGGCAACTAATGTTTGCGTTACAACCACAGATACAGACACGCAGATAAACGACTAACTGCATCCTGACATTTAACTGCAGGCCTATCAGTCTGAAGAATAATTAATGCCTGAACTGGTTTCATAGCCTCTTCATTCATAGTGTTGCCAAGTGAGCAGGCAGGGAAGGCCAGTCAAGGACACCCTAATCTTTCTTGTTGAAAGGGGAGAAAAGCCCTCACCCCATGCAAATGAGTGCTCATTTGCATAATTATTTTAATCGTTACGGGATTGAGCACCCCTGCATCCGTGCAGCTTTTGGACCCTTATTTTGCATGAAGTTCCGCCCCCCTTTGCGAAAACCCACCAACCACTGGACCAAAGCAATGTGAATGAACACCTAAGGGGGCTACAATTTACATCACTATTTAAATTTTAATTGTATTTTATTAAATTATTTTCATTAATTATATCATAATTATAAGTACTAATCATTATCAAAACACAGTTATTTTTTAATACAACAAAAAGAGAACTGCAAACAAAATTGAAAATTTCTCCATGGAAAAGTTAAACAGTCACAATATTTTCGATCAAGTGCCAAACAAACAAAGTAGAAGAGCAACAGAAAACAGCTGACTAATGGACACCATGAACATGAAGCCTCTGTGCTGATTCAGAGGGTTATTACATCAGGCACCTTGTTCAAAGGAGGCTTCAGGACAGGCAACTAAAATATAATTAAATCATATGGGAAAAGAAGTTTGTTCTTTATTTTGTTTGTTTATTCTGTTACTGGCCAGCTGTAATTAGGGGGGGGGGGTTCAAGAATTCACAGGATGTGCCCCCAATTCACATCGATCAAATGCAAACGTAAACAAAAACAAACAGTGGAGTGATCACAGTGGGTTTTAGATATAAATACAAATTTATTGTATATAAAGCCTAGGAGACAAATTGAAAAATTACTGCAGGGCTGGCCTGAACTACACAAGGACTTTAAAAATGAGTCTACCAAAGAAATCTGTTATGCATCAGAGATGCTGAAACCCACTGATTACAGCCCGCAAGGTCATAATCAGGAACCGTTTTCATCTTAAAGTCTGACCTGTCACAACAAATATGGATTAGTTTTTGAGCAATATTCTCTGTGTAGTAAATCATATTCACAATATGATAGAATTGCAGTCAAAGGGTGGAATATCTCACTATATTACTGGAGAATTAAATAAAAAATTGTTCTAAGAACATAAATACCCAGTACATTATTGTTGAGCTGCAGGAGAACGCAATAAGTACTGTGTTAACATGGTAAGTATGTTATGCAACAAAAATCGGCAATGGATACTGTGAGCTCGGGGGAGCATGGGGCTAGGGGTTTGTGATTTCACGTTGCTATGGCGATTGATCATCCACCTCATGCCAACAGGCATTTCTGCTAATGAAGTCCAGCTGGTCCTGATAACACTGACTGGACTTGTCCAGACAAATGGAGCCAACTGGGTAGATTCGAAGGGCGAGGGGATTGAGAGCTAAGTGTGTGCCCTGTCTGTAATACAGTACAGTTTTACCATCTGGCTATCCTTGTGTTTCCTTGCTGTATTGGGGACTTTTCAGTAATATTTATTTGCTTGTTTAAAAGGGACCTCAACCTCATTTGACATTTCTTATTTCTCCTTAATAAAGGTACTTCCTTGCTTAAAGCCTAGTATACAGTGCCATCTCCCCTCCCACAAGGACTCATGTAAATCGTAAATGCACATGGCACCTCTACTGATCATTAGTGACGTACAGATCAAGTAGACCTGTGCTCCCGTGAGAGAATGTCACTTTTGAGCATAAATCGGAGTGTTTGCCTGAACACGGAAAGTGGGAGACCACAGAGGAATTTATGTTGAATACACAGCAACTGGTTTCCTCCCAATTCAACCCAATGCCATCCGAGGCAAAAGCATATGCCAGAGAGTGAAATGCCACAGGAATTTAAATTTACAGTCTTTAATGCAGTCTGTGAGAAGCTTGCTTCTCCCGATGATCATGTGAACAGATTAATGACTCACAGATACACCTAATGAAGACATGTCTCTCTGCGTCTGATGTGACATGAAGGCACCTCACAGGACAGCGGAGACAAGCGAAGGGGGAAAGGCATGGTTTTTAATGAAAATCCTTTTATGAAAATTAAAAATGGCTGCCACCATCCTCCTGTTCATCACTTGAACCACCTTCCTAAATTTTGATAGTTCCGTTACAAATCCAGCCCTTATTTTTACAGCTTGCATTTGTTGTGTTTTCTTCCTTGCTCATAAAACTAAATTTTCATGCGAGATGATGAAATCCGCTTCACGCCCACACAGAGATATACTTAGACATGCAATATCTAATTATGGCAGCATAAGGATCATTGAAAGGCCAAGAGCAGGGGAGAATCTGCACGCTTTTTACATGGTAACACAGCTCTGAGATCAGAGCATGTTGTATAATGCACACAAATTCTCTCCATACACAAAAACGAAGGTGATTAGAAAAGTGCCGCCTGCATGACTCATGTCTCAATGCATGACGTGTTGGGTTGAGGAAATTATTACCCCCTGCGTTCATCCATGTGTCATCTCCAGCCTGAAGCAGTGCTGTTACTCCACATTGAATAAAGTCCCCGCAATGATACTTTGATTAAAAATATGATGGGGGGAAAAAAAAACCTGCATCCATATTTTTCCTTGTTTTTTAATTGAGCAGAAATGAACATTTTTTTTTTGATACTCAAAAACAGACGTCCATGGACAGACACAGAGGCTTTTCTATTCCCGAAATAAAAAGGAGCTTGTTACTAATCCATGCTACATTTGGCAGTCAAGGATCAGCAGTTAGCCTGCACATAAACCATGAAACAGTAGCCACCACAACGGCAGACAAGGTCAAAGAAGGTCATGATTATCCTGTTGGGTCCTGGATCATTCTTCTTTCCATTACAAAGCCTTGAGAGGGTGCACAGAGGTTTGCTGATACCCATAAGCACGAGAAGGTCCCCATACAGGCAGCAGGAGCCAGGGCCCAGATGCAGGAGCGCTAACCTTTGCATTGTTGGAAGCTGACGAGCCGCTCGGAGCGCTTGCTAATTATATAAACTCGACTTTGAGAAATGTCCAGAGGCACATGGCAGCCGAACTACCGGGGCTGCAAATTACCCCACAAACATATAAATTCACCAGAAAGGAAGTGCTGCGGAATTTTAATGGAGCGCCAATGTTCCCGCTAAAGGACAAGCTGATTGGGGGGAGGGGGGGGGATTGGACTCAACGGGGGCAATCAAACAAGAGACCCAGTTCTGCACTGCAGACGCAGCAAACTTTAGGTTTTAACAGGGGTGGGGGGGTTCATCCCATCCTATGCCAGAAATTAGGCAAGGCTGGAGACATCATCCCGTCCCGACCCCATCCTCTGACTTCCTGTTTATCCCACTTTCTGATAATTCAGACATCCTGCTTTTTCACAATTCAGGTTCACGTTTCACTTGGGGGAGGAGGGAGCCGTCTGCATTCGAGGGCCTCGGTCAGGGACTGCCATTCTGCCACAGTAAGGCCACAGGCATAATTTTCAGTCTTGCCGAATCTGCCGGTGTCAGCCAGACCGAGTGTTAGGGTAGCTCCCAGTGTCTGCGTGCGTGTGGCACAGGGAGCCACGGAGAGTCCCAGGCGGAGCGGAAATTAAGCACAGGGCTACAGGATTCACATGCAGTCTGACACACGGAGGAAGGACAGACAAGACGAGCAGCCAGGTTTCCCATAATGAGGCACATTAGAGGAAGAACCGCTTAAAGTTACACATATCAGGAGAGCGGTACAGCCACTGTCGCATCAATCATCTAAGTCTTGAACATATTTTAATGCTGTTGAACACTGTCAGCCTTTGTTACAGCTATCCTACAACACAGGAAAAGTCCCCCCGCGATATCAGAAAACCGCAGAGTTGGGCGCGCTTTCCCCTGTAACGGTCCAGCACCAGCACTTAAACATGTCAGAGCAATCTGCTCATCCTGTAAAATCTGGGCCAGCTCTGGAAATGCTAAGCAGCTACCGGGGCTCACCACAGACAGGACGGCTGCCGGCAGTGATGAAGACGCCCGGATGACAGAGACAGAGAGAGAGACAGATCTACCCATTAAACTTGTAGATCGTAGCTTTGAGGGCTTAAACAATAGTGGCTTTTTCACGAGTATAAAGGCGCCATGACAGTGACGCTGAATGAGGTATTTAACAGACAACAAATATGCATCATTATAGGTTTCAACTCCAGTTTTCCAAGGCTGACAATTAAATGAGGTGTTACTAGAGAAAGCCCAAACAAATCTGCATCATGAAGCCCCGAGTTGTCGATCACGGAGGGAGCTGTTTCACGGGCTGGGATCCAAGCGGATGCAGCTGGAGTCCAGAGCCAATGGATCGTTATTCCGATTGGACTCTGTTCCAAATGTTCTAGCCACACTCAGAAGAACAGAGAAAATGGCAAATCTGCAGAGCAGGCTAGTTCTGATGCAATTCCCCTGCTTAGCCAGTAGGAGGCTGGTGCTCAAGAAGTGCACCTTAAGGGAGAGAGTGACATTCAGCATGTCACCTCTTGAAGTTCAATTCCACGGTCCCTTTTAAAGTTACTCCACCACGCTGTTCCCCTGGCGCACTTAAGGAGACATCCACCAGGAATAGAACGAGCACCGGGTCCAGTGTGCGAGAGCGGGCTTCGTTTAAAGTCTGCAGAGACAAGATCTGCAGCTCAATTTGAGGAAACGCTGCGGGGCCGGGCCATCCTCCTCAGGGGCCCCAGGAAAGTCCCTGCTCCTGGTGTGTGGCTGAGCCAAGCGACCGGCAGGCAGGCAGCTGAAGCCGGTCTGCCGTCCTGAATGGCTGCTGGATCGGGGTATGGGACTCAAACAAAACATGAGCAACTAACAAATAAGCCTAAAATGGCCAAGGAAAAGGATCCAGCTTATAAAGGTAGATAAGTATGATATTACATACTATTATAAATTAAAAAAAATAACGATCATCGTTATTAAGAGACAGTAACACTCAGACACTGAGTGAAGAATGCTACTGATAATATGAGAGACACTGAGAGGAGCAGTGTTTTTATTTTAAGAAAATAATCTAGGCAACACATCAAACTCACAGGAGTCATTAAGAAGGCGCTGTGAAATCACCTCGCCTCATCTCATCGCGGCGCTCAAAGCAGCCCGCGTCTCTGAACACAGAATAGAAACACCGAGACAGGGAATTGCCTCTTTCAGCAATTCTCCCATTATAGTGGTTTTCTTTTTTTTCTTTTACTTTACAGGAATGTCCAGTGGCACAGGGCATATTCTGCAAAGGCTCCGATAGAAATCGATGCGATTAAATAATTAAACAGCCCCAACGTCCATCACCAGTCCCTGAGTCTTGAGGAGACGTGGCCACCGACCCTGCCCTCTCCCCACCCCTCCCTTCCTGCCACTGCCCCCCCCCAGGCAAACCTTGTCTCTATTATTTCTGCGAAGCAGTGAGAGCAGCAAGACGAAGGCGTCTGCCAAGGCATGCATATGCATAAAGAGCCGCAATCAGGTGCTCATTCCTCTTATCTAGCAAATAAACCAAAAGTCTATTACAATGTACTCGCGCAAGAGGCTGACCCAGCCGCAGAAAGGTAGAAATCCATTTCTCCATCCTGAATAACTTTGCACTCCAGTGAACGTGTCATGGGATAAAAAAGGAAAAAAGACACACAGGGAAAAAGTGGGGGGGGAGGGGGGGCAGGTGTAGGAAATAAAGTCGAAGGCACACAAACTGAGTTCAATTTAGAAGTTCCCACAGGAGGTAAGGTGACCTGTATCTGCTACAACATAGGTCATATTTGAACAGGCACTCCTGTCATAAGAATTTAGCAGGGTGGGGGGGGGGGGGTACTGTTGTCTAGGTGCTGTATATCCAGGGGAGGAGGACTGAGAGTTCCTCATCTGCCACTGGACTCCTATGGGCTCATTCTGGCAGGTATGTGACAGGATCTTCACAGCAGCCTCAAAACATTAGGTAAAGGGTTTATTTCAGACCAAAAGCCCCCCACCCCCTTTTACAAAGCACCAGTTTTTTCCTCTCCAGAACGATCCATCAAGGTCATTCAATTCAGATTAATCAGCTGCCCGCTTATGCAAAACATATATTCTTGGCTGCTGATTTATGTAACAAATTGCTTATGAAAACAGAAGCGCTCCACTGTCCATCACGCCACCGTGTCCCAGCCCTTGTCACCGTCAGCGGCCGTCCGCTGCCATCAAATGATTTCTCCTTCGTGGGCTGGAATTAACTTCCCGAAAGGTGGATCCAAATTAAAACATTTAGGATGATTTGGGCCTTCCCTGCTGAATTTTTAAGTCATGTTTGGATATTTGTCAAAGAGACTGTCTTCTCTTTGGAGTATTGATTTCTATCTGAGGCATTTTTTCTAAATGACAAACAACTTCCGCCAACTAAGAATAATAGATCAAATAAAAAAGCAAATACAAGACACTATTTCTGAAATATAATAAAATCCGCTTCAATTAAAAGCCAGCCTACCATTATTTCCACTCAAAAAAACATTCCTGGTTGACATTTTAACTTGCAGAAATCAGCTATGATGTAATCTACTAACCATCACTGACAAAAACAATAAGCCGGAAAACCTGAGTATGGTTAAAAAAAAATTGGGAGAGGAACTACAGGCATCTGGGAAGATTTTGACATTAGCCTGGTATGTGGATGGTGCAGTGTTTCACATCCCAAGGACGGCAACAAATAAATAAATAAATAAATAAATAAACAACATGACCTTTTGGTTTTGCTGAATGCCCAGAAGTAGTTAATGAACACCAGGAGCATTTTCCGTTTAGAAGGAGCTATCTTAATTAACATGTCATCTCAAGTTCAAGTCTTCTAAGACAGGTGCTCAAATGAACATCAACATTTCACCAAAACAGAGTTAAGTTCAATCAGTCCAAACTGCAAACAGAACAAAGTATTTCCACAACAAACAACATAAACGCTTTTCAAATTTGTTTAAAAAATGACATTAAGTTAATCCGGGGAATGGTCCAAACAGTTCAGGTAATTCATGTGTATATTTAGCGGCTTACGTAAAGTGGGCGGGGGCAGTTGGCACTGAGTGTCAGAAGTTACAATGGAGAAACTGAAGCTGTCAGACTAACGAACATACTCACCAGGGCCCAATTGTGTGGAATCGGGGGCTGATGCATCTTTGATTACACAATATAAACAAACACAGCGTTCCTGGAAGACGGTAGCGCCAAAATGCCAAAATATAAACAAAAAAGAATAGCCAGGGAAGCAATAACACAGGCTGTGGGTGCGCCTACCCCTAAGTGGACGGTTTGGAACGATGATTTGTCAGTAAGTGATGAAAACATCCACTTACTGAGCACATTTATCAATGACAGCGTCCACATTCGGATGCGATTAAGTGCGGTGCTCTCCTGAATGCCATTACAGGTAAAGCGCACTCTACTCACACTGAGAGGTATGAACATGGAGAAATTAAAAGTTTAAGCCTGGGCACGTGATCGGACCCAGTTTCACCAAAGACCTACACATTCGGACGGCTGTCAACTTGACTCTGGATACGTGCATGTTTTGTCAACAGGAATGAAGGCGCTGGGCTGGTGCTCCTAAGGTCAGACGGCTTCTCTGGCTCTCCAAAGACACCACTTAACTAAAGCTGTAAAATGAATTTCAGATTTTCTGATTTCTTTTAGTCACCTGAAGCGGAGCCAATGAGTTGTTTTAAGTTCAGAAAACATTTAGCTGTCATATAAATAAAACAAAAACCCGAAAGGACACGGCTTTCCACAGAATGCAGCCTCCCAAAATATCCTCTGAACATCACACAGCAAAAATTCAAAAAATAACTGTGCCAGCTCTGGCACAAAAAAAAACATCTATTCTGATTTTCAAGACTGGTTCCAAAAATTGCAACAGGGTAGTTTTTCTATGAAAAGGCCTCTCTCTCACTGGCTCTCTCACTCGCTCTCTCCCTCCCATGTTATTTTATTCAAGGCTCCTTAGAATTGTTGGGGTAAATTTTGATACACATTACAAATCACAGAATACAATTCTCCTCCAAATAATCATAGGAGACATAAAACAAGAATAAAAAAAGAGAGAAAAACAAAGAAAGTCAAGCTTGTCCCCCAAGAGTCCGTTTGATGATTACCATGGCATTCACCACTATTAAGCTCTGTTTTGTTTACTCTGCGTAAATATTCAGGCAGCGTTTTCCCAGGGTAATAGCTGTCGCAGTGTTAGCCTTGCTGCAGCGATATGGGGGACGTGCTTTACGGCTGCTGCAGCTCCTCACTGCCCAGGAAGGACGGCAACATCGCCGCTGAGAAGCAAAAGGTCAGGAGTAAAACAATGAGCCCCCTCGTAACTCTCAATGGGAGATGCGGGCTGGACCTCCTGCAGCGAGGGGCTCTCATGGAGACCGTCTGGCCTGCACGGCTACGGGAGGATCACATGATGGGCACCGTGCCATTCCGATAAGGCAGCACAGAGCTTTTCATGTCCTGATGATTACAGGAGGAGGAAACACACAGTCGCACAGCACTGCAGGACGTGCAAATTATACAAACGAGACACAGGATAGAATTCTGTTACAGCCCCCCCACCCCACACACACACACACACACACACACACACACAGAATGACTACTATTACCTTAAGAAATAGAATAACTAGAGATATATGATATGTTAATTAATATTCCACACATTTAATTCCTGGAATCACTTCACTAGTTTGACATTACCAATCTAACCCAGTGGTGGCAAAAAAGGGGTAAAGAACATAATACATTTTACAATATTACAAGAGTGATTTTTTTCCAGTGAAGACAGAAAATGTGTTTTAAACCACAATACAATTTTAGTATTTAACTTATTTCAAAGTTACTGGTTTCATAATATAATGTCAAAATATTGTAGAAGGTACTACCTGCTCTACCTCATGACCCGGCCATCTCGGATCAGAACCGCAATGCATGATGGGGCAATAAACTAACCCATATCAACACATGACCAGTGCGTGACTGGTGGCCGGCATCTGTCCCCTGTGTTTAACATTCAGCTAACTGTCAATACTCTCATTGATGGTACCCAGACAGGAAGCTAGCTCTCTGTCCTGACCTCTGACCTCTCTGACCTGTGTCAGAGGTCAGGACGAGTGTTTTAAAAGCCAAGGCTCACGGACTCTCGGTCTTTCACTAAACGGTGGGCTGGTCCTGTGAGCAAGGTGTGTTCATGTCTGCAGACTTCCATCTTATTCGGCTGCTCTTCACTGGACAATGGAATAAGCAGCCTTGTTACCAATATGGCACATTTCTACCGAGCAGCTTGTGAGCAGCGATAGCGCCTCTTTAGTCAGGTCATCACATTAACTCAGCCACTGCCATGCAACCGGGGCAAACTTATTGATTAGGAATTGAATGTCAACCATTGCCATGCTCTTTATTTCAATGATTCCATTGGATTTTTAATCTGAGACCAAATCTCAGAGAAAAACGCTTCATATTATAGGAACGCTGCAAACGGCAGAGGGCCTGGCCCCACGGCATTATGGGACAGTCACTCCTCTAAGGGAGGTGCCAAATCCCATGAATTCAATATATTCTAGTGAAGCAAAAGAAAAGTAATTATAAATGATTACTTATTAGGCTCTGAAGTGAATGACGGAAGAGGAGTGCGTCAGTGGGAGCTGTGAGCTCCGGCAGCCGCGGGGAAGATGGAGCGGAGCCCGGTATGAGCACGCGGTGTGCAGGCAGAGCAGAGGAGACTGCAAATGCCCAGCTGGCCCACACTACAGAGGTGGAAGGACCAGTACAATCAGCACAGCCTCGACGGGCACTTCAAAACGCCAGAAAGTCTCTAATCGCTGCTTTCTAGTCAAGGCAGAAATTTATTGCATTTTCTTTTCTTTTTTTTGCGTTTTATTTCTCGCCAACTTTTTTGCTTTTCCATGTTGAAATGAAAATATACTGTGAGAGACCTTGTAGAAGAAAAAAAATATGGAACCATCTGGAAAAAAAAAGGCGAACAGTGAAGTTGGGGTTTGGCTGGAGGTTGTTGCCTTTAACTCTAAAGCTTTGACCACCCCCCAGATTAAAGTTACCCCCGTGTTGTTTGCTTCCTGGAAAAAAAAAGAGTAAAATCTCAAAGTAAATGCTCAGCAAACTGCAAAGGTCACCTTAGCCAAAGCACGTTGAAGAGATAGACCCCGCTGGTTTTGACCTGAGAAGAATCTGGGGCAGCGGCCTCCTGAAGGGATCTGTGCCTTGGTTTATCGTACACACACCTCACGCTCACGGACGCGCAACAAAGGTAGCGCCGTAAGCCTGTCTGCCACCTATGTCAACTACGAGGAAACAGACAGGCACATATCTGCTCTTGTTTTCATCTAATCTCAAAGGTAACGTTGTGCACAGCCACCCAAACACTTCAAATTAATCAAAGAAGCCACTGTTACCGTGCTGTAGATGTGTTAAAAAAAGATATTCAAAGAAAATCTTTTTTAATAATGCTTTTTAACATACTGTCATTTCTTCAGTGTTGAGAACTCAAACCTGAATAGTTCCAGTGGTGTCTACTAAATAAATGATCAGCTCATGACGACGATTTCTGCCTTAGATCATCTAAAATCTGTTCGCCATGGCCTGCATGCGACAGAGCGGCCTGCATGTGTCGGAGCAGCTCTGAGCTGCAGTCATGCCGCCTCCTGCCCCCGCCAGCACGTGCATTTTCGTCACGTCGGCTCGTGTCGTTTTCCAGCAAATGCTCGAGATGTATTCCTGTGCACACTTCTGCCTGTGAATGCACACAAGGGCATTGGGAGAATGAGGAACACATTAAAAGATTGCCATCAGCAGTGCTCGCCCTCTGCCGCTCATCTCGAGTGACTCGGGAGCGTCAGAATCCCGGCCACGTGAGCAGGGACCGCCACTTCGCTGCCACCCATGCCACCGTCCACCATTGGCGTACTCCACTGAAAGGCCTTGCTCGGCCATGCTTTCTTTGCCTTTATGCAAACCTGTGGCCTTCCAGCGACCCCTCTCTCATTTTGCCATCAGGCACGGCTCGGTTGGAAACACGTTTCCGTCGCTGATGCGGTTATTAAAATGCAAGATCGGGAACTTTCCGAATCAGCGCAAATAGGCTACTTTATGCACACACACGACAGCAGGCTTCATCCTTATGTTATGCTTAAATCTCATGCGAGCATGAATTCCGAAATCTATTTGGGATTCCGCAAAGGTATCACATATTTGACTGCGCTGCAGAAAGTCAACTGACAATTACCATTTAGATTCCAAACAAAATTAATAAATGAGCTATAACGTTTGATTTATCAAAAAAAAAAATTCCAGCCTCCGAACACCTCCTGACTACACATCCCACCATTATCTCCCTTGACTTTAAGGCACCGCAGATCTGAGTCGACCCTAAGTCGACACTACGATACATGAATTCAGCATTGTATGCGCTTTATCATTTTTGAGTCAGTAAAAGTAAATAAATAGATGGGGATTTTAAAACGCTCAAATGCTCCAGCATGCAGCAGCAGAGCAAGCTGCCCCCTGCCCTTCTCATCCGTTCCCAGTGAGTCACGGAGGTGTTGTGGCAAACAGAAGAAGGCCCAAGTGTCAGGGGCGAGGCCACGTTCCCCCATCCGCCCCCAGGGACGCGCATCCCGGCAACTGCTGCTTGAAGGTTAATCTGTGAACAAAGGTGCTGCGTGGTTAAACAACCCCTTTATTGGCTGCTGAAAATGTCTGCTTTGCTCGGAATCCCACCGCCAATGTGACCCGCCGTCTATGCACATCTATGTTCAAAACCAGTAAAAAGGAAAATACATCAAGCACCCATTGAAGAAAAAAAAAACGCTTCTATATAACAAGTGGAAGAAACTATCAGCGAAAACCTCTGTTTGAAGGCTCTTATGGTAACGATGTTCAAATCCATATATGACATTTCACCACGGAAAGCTGGTCACTACATGCAGAATGCTGGTCACTAACTTTCTGAAGCCGAGATCAAAGAGGGGGAATCAACAGCAAACATAGACGTACCATTGAAGCGGGACATTTCGAATTTGTCATTCCTCGGTTTCGGCAGGGGGTAACCAACACAAGTGTGACAAGTGACTTGTGATGTGGGATGCACCCGCTATTTTTTATTTCCCCCCGGCCCTCCTAAAGGGATTTGTGACAGTCCTCCAGCTTTAAAGTTCCTCCCCTTTAATACGTTTCAGAGGAGGCTGTTATTAATTAAAAGAGGAAGGAACGCCGCTAAGAAGTTAGGGATCACAAAGACGGCCGGTGCTTACTTTGTTTCCTGTCCTCTGATGATACTGTTGCCTGCCAGTTAATGTGCTGAGACTGTGTGCTTTATTGCGAATGCTCGTATTAAAAATGCAGCGCCTTTTTCTAGAAGCTCATGAATTTCCTTGGAGAAACCTCGCTATAGCAATCATTTAAAATCCCTGCAGCTTTAAGCAGCTAAATAATATTTAGTTCCAATCGCTTGCTGCTCCCACGTGGAATGTGCTACACCGCATAACAGACCGAACGTGAATGACAAATAAAATGTGGGGATCAAGGGCCATCGTCTCATTTCCATTAAATGATAAAGTGGGTGAAATGAAACAAAGAAATGGACTCATTCAAAAGAGTCGGCCTACAGGTCAAGGACGGCTGAAACAAAGCTTCTTCTTTGTATAAGATGACACATACAGGGAAAAAAGCTACAAAAAAGCTATTTATGCAAGATGCTAGAGCAGTTGGAATCTATTGGCTTATACTTAGGTGTAATGCCCTGTTTACACTGCTCATACAACGTAATAGATGCCCAAGAGCTAACCGCAGACTTTATAAATAGGTAAGTTACCCTTAAATCACCAATAAACCCATTTCCACATTTATCCCTTGCTGAGGCACGGCGAGAAATCTTCTTCCACAGATGCAAGCCAATGCTGCACCATTTTATTTAACGGCTAAAATCCCTCTTTGGTGGTTAGCTCCTAATTCCGCTATGTGGCCTTGATACATGTATATTTTTTCTGAAGGGAACATTCGCTCGAGTTATGAAATGGCAGGTTAACCAGTCACCTCCTGGGACCACAAAGTGATTTATTACTCGCACTCACTAACAAACAAAAACTGAAATATCTCCCAAATCGACCTTAAGGGAATAAAGGATAAAGGATATTTGATCGTGGTATTTCCACCGCGTAATGAATTCTTTGTCAGCATTCTGCTGCAAATAGATCTGGATAGATGAGGTTTTAACTGTATACTGGATCTCTGTGGCTTTCTTTGGGATTTAGGAGCATGAAAGTGTCCCCCATCCCACCGGGGAACAGGCAACGCACCCAGGACTGTTGCAGAAGAAACAGACATGTGTGCACGGGATGACCCACGTCAGCAGAGCAGCGCTCGTTTGGGGCTCCCTCCACCTTCCCCTGAACTCAGAGAAGGCGTCATGTGGGCGGGTTGCCTTTGCGACTCAGCTGACAGTGCCCACTGGTGGCCCCGTCCACGCAGCGCCGAAGAGTGCCCCCTACCTCATTGGTGTTCCACCGGTGGCGCTCCTTTGGCAGCGAGGAACATTTCGGCAGACATTCCAGCAGCTTCTTGGGCAGGTATATTTTCAAATGTCCGTGTTCATCTGAAACGGGAGAGACTGAATGAGACACTGATGGCAGAGCCGGCGAAAGTCGACAAGGCAGCTGTTGATGGAGTGGATTGTCTCAAGGGACGCCATGTACTGAATGCATTCCTTCACTTTATAACTACTAACGTATATATTGGTGCGCTTACCGTCCCACACGCACACCGCCACGGGCATGCCCACACACACGCACACACACACAAGCTCACCCAACAATGAGCCAGATAGGAAACAGACAGTCAATCCTCCATCGCTTTTTACTGAAAACATACAGGCATTAATAGTGATAGACTAACCACAATACCACAAACCTCAGGGTCAAACCTTTCACCAAGTCTGCCTTGGACTTAATGAAAGGAAAATAAAAATCAAGTAGACAAACATAAATGCATGGGAAAAAAAACAACCGTTCACACGTCTAGTGATTCCTAGTAATTCTTCATGTAGAGCTGGACTGGAAGCATCTGCAGCCCCGGCTCTGACACTACATTCCCCAACACTTTGGTACACTAGGTCTTATCAATCCATGTACTCTCGTTTATCATTTCCTACGGTGAAAATGCAGAACTTATGAGGCTAACCTGCACCTAGAGTGCCCGTGTCAGTTCATCCTCATTCCATAAACTGCCGGTGTCACTGGGGCGTCCCTGATGATCTCGCCAGCGAGCACCGCCTGACTATATCCTCGGCCGTAAATGAAATCCCGTCTTGCCCACTTTTTATGGCGTCTTCCTGATCGCTTCTTTTCCCCTCTCGCAGTCCCCCGCAAGCGGGTTTTGCTGACGACCGCGAGATGCAGGCACATTAGTTCATGCCTTTTAATGGCTGACAGGTGCTCTTTATACAGTCCTCTCTTCTGTGCACCTCCTCATTGGCAATATGATTTTGGTAAGAGATGTGGAACATTCTCCCAAAACATCTCATTTTCAGAGCCTTTTTTGTGAGCACTGTCAGAGCCCAGACTTTGCATACATATAGAAATATGGAGATGACCAGGATGCACTTCAACCTAACTTGAGACCTGACAGAAATGTTTTTTTCTTTGTCATTGCAAATTGGTTTCAGTCTTGACAGCACCGTTATCATTTGTGAGGTTCTAGAAAGGATCTCTGGCTTGGAGCCTTCATCTCTGACAACTGACCCCAGCTATTTCTCAGCTTTGACTAATTCCAGGTTCTAGCCGCCGACTTTGATCTCTGTGCCGGTGTTACTGTGTGAGGTGGTCACCTGCTTGGTCCTCTTATCTCTGTACCCATAAAATGAAGAAGTTTCATCAAGAGACTCCACAAGGTTTAAAAGTTCTTGTACTTTCACAATGCAATGTAGGCTACTGGGATTAGGTAGGCGTTGATTATGCTTCCAGAGAATCAGAACCTTTGTAGACAGATGTTAAAGGGGATGGCCGAGTACAAACAGCCCGCAGTCTTGCTCTGAATTAGTACCCTATAATACCTCTTATGAGAGCTGCTACAGTAAATATACTGAATCACCTGAACCTGATTTTTTTTTTGGCCAAACTGACAGGCAAACTAAGCGAGAAACAAATGCACTCAGCTGTGGTTCCAGTTTCAATCCCCCAGCCAGTCTCCATTTCACAGCACAAAGAACCAGTTGCCCTTTTTTCCTGTCTGGTCACATGTCTTTCCCACTATTTCTGTCTGACCGTGAAGCCAAACCCTGAATACCAACATGGACACAAAGATGGATAAAGCCAACCTGTGGTGACTGACAGCTGTCAGCAGCAGTGGCTCCAGCACCTGAAAGCCGCTCGATATTCAGCCCTGGGGAGACAGCAGTTCTGTTCTGCATTCTCCTGTAAAGAGGCAGAAGCTGACCTGCAGCATACCCTGCGGACAGGGGTGGCGAGCGCATTAGCCCCGGGCAGGTGCAGTGTCACCCACCACCCTATGCCACTGTCTGCCTCTCAAACACTCTCCACGGGGAGGTGCCTCGTGTCGGGGGACGCCCGGCCAATGGCTGGGCGCGTTGTGATTAGGAGCTACTACTTGGCTGTTGTTTTTCTGAGTAAACAGAAAGAAACTTCTCAAATCAGTGTGCAAAAAGGAACACCTGCTGCGATGCAGAGTTATGGAGATTTGCATAGTTCCATCACATCTGCAAAAGACTCATTCTCCAATTAAAAATAAAAGCAACTCTACCCAGGTATCGGCCACTCAACATCCTGGCGAATACATCAACTGAATGAAACGTGCTAAATTACAGACACAGTGCACTGAAGCAACTGATGAAGTATTAATTTGTTATTATTCATTTCAATTGTAAATCCTTTCTAAATCCTATTTTTCAAATAACATCTCATTAAAATAGTATCTCAATATCTGTTAGCCTGCAAAAAAAAAAGGATGCTAAAAAATAGACACTAAGAATGAAATAATCCCCTCCCCACACTGGTGAACTTGGTTTGATAAATTATTAATATCTTCCATTATTTGTAATAATAATTAATGTGATGCCCTAGGGGAGCCTTACAAGTTAAGGAGGGTGGTTTTGACAAGACCATCTCCCTCCCTCCATGATACTCCACAATCAGCGTGTCGTTCAGCAGCCTGATTCAACCGATATACTTTTGCTCATGCCGACTGGCATTTGGCATCCATCTTCATTTTATACTTTTTCATCATTTTAATTGTTTCCATAAGAGGTCTTGGTGGACTTCATAAAGGCTACGCTCCAAATCGATACGCAAAACGGCTTCTCCGCAAATGCCGGCTGGAGCCTCCGTCGAGCGCAATACGTCCGCCGGCTCGCACGCCGTCATTGGCAGCTATTAAATGAGACAGGTAACTGGCAGGCCAGTGCGAAGGGAGAAACTACAGGCAGAAGAGATAAATGAGATCGAATGCAGCGGATGTATGGAGGATTCGGAAAGCGTGTACCGGGGAAGGGTGGCGACCAGGATTATGCAAAGCTTGGAGAGGTCACCGGAATGTCAGCGAGATGCAGTGAAGGGCTGTGGAGGACGGATCATAAAAATGTGAGGCAGCAGGAAGGGGGTGGGGTGACGACATGAAAGCACACATAAACCTACCCTGCAGCAAGCTGCTAACAAAGACTTCACTGCTACCTGATCCGGGAGCAAAATCTCTGCGCGACTTTTCATACTGGAGCCCAGGTGGATTTCAGAGAACAAAGCAACGGAAGATCATGTCCACCATGCAGCTAAGAAGGGATTCTCACCGTCTAAACGTTTGTTTAAGGGTCACCCAAATTGTGTGCAATTATGATCAGTCTTTGGTTCCACACAGCATCCCGCTCAAAAGCATCGGTGGGTGATTGGCCTCCATGAGGAAAAGGCCAGTGACATGCGATCAGGGAAAAGCTGTGGCAAGCAGAGGAGGAGAGAGACAAAGATAGAAATTAAGAGGAGAAAGTGATGGATGTGGCATTTAGGTACAAACAAAACGAAAGGCTCCAAGCAGATTTGTTTTAAATGGTTACAAAGAAGGAAAAATTAATGACACAATAAGAAAAAGAAAATCTCAATATAGAGAGAAAAAGATTAATTCAAAGACTGAGAGGGGAGCGAGCAACTGGATAAACATTTATTTCTGCATAAAGTAACAGAAGTAGAGGGCAAGCAGAATACCAAAGATTTTTCCATTGCAACTTCTACGCTCATAAAGCAAGACACTAATGGATAAAACATTAGAACTAAGTAATGTTGGAGGAAGAACGCAATTTGTCTAATTTCTTCTTCTTGAACAACTATAAAGCTCACAATTTCACAACTGTTAAACAAGTAACAGCTGAGCTAAGTGGAGAACCCATACTACTTACTATATAGCTGACTGGAGCATATTTTGAAAGAAAAAAAAACATTTCTACCACCTGTTTGAGTGTGATCTTGTGAATTGGTCCAAGCTGAATCGGTCTCATCTCCAACTGAGATGAGAATTTTTAGGACCTGTTTGCAGGTGCAAAGGTACTTAAGCTGCTGGAAAACATATAGTTTCCAAGTCACCAAAGTAATGCAAACTTTTATGTTGAAAATCACTCATAATGAATATAAGCAAGACGAAAACAATGGCTTGGTAAGGGGCTTCAGCTGGACCACCGTAAACTCCGGGCGACAAAACCCCTGGAAAGAGCCAGCAGACCCTTTACTTCAGTTTCATGTCTCCGATGGCCTTTGCCAAGATGTCCACTCACAGCAAATCAATCCAGTGCGGGCGCTCCCGCCCGCTCGCCATCTCCTATAATTGAAGAGTGCCGCTGAAACTTAAATTTTAGCGTAATTGACTCCGAACAATCTCAATGATGACATCATCCTTGGCTTGGACCTTCAGAGCAGGATTCCCTCTAGGGCTCACTTCCATTTAGGCTGTTTGCGACCCAACATAAGTGCTCTAGAAAAGCCTCCTGCTTTCCCTCTCCTGTGTGCAAAATGTTCTTGTCTGCTCGCTGCTATCGCGTCGCTTTGGCTACCGAGCACGAGAACGAACCAAACTTCTATTTCACAACTCATTTACGTGTTTATCCTTCATTGGTATTCATGCTGTTCCCACAGTTTTAGCACATCCCTGATTAGTCTTCAAAGGCTCTTCCACAGATGTGGGGAGAAGCTTGTTTTTAAAACGACAGCTCAAACACTGAGCGATGATAAATGCCAAGACAAACACGTCGGCTAGGTGGGGAACATGAAGGGAACTGATTGATTGAAGCCACGTCCTGCAAACATCTCACATGGGAATGTGATGGATGGAAGAAATAAAAAACAAAATCTGAAGTGATTCTTTATGTGACGAACTACATCCCACTACAAAAAACAGGTAGAAAGTTATCCAATGCAATGCACCGCATTACATATTTCAGTTTTTGAAATCTGGACATTAGTAGACAGTCATAGGGATCTGTTTTACCATGCAATAAAACATTTAAGGCAGAAACAAAGCCTCCCTCTCAAGCCAGATTACATGCTAATTAATTACGCCTGAAATGTTACACAGTGACAGCTCCTGCCTATCCCTGTAACATACACAAAGAAAATAATCCAGCAGGGATTCCTTACCTAGTGGTCAAAAACGGGTCACCACTTTCTAATTTAGTGGTAATTAACCATAAATCCGATTAACACATTATACATTATTTAGTTACCTATTTGCATTTTGACACTCTTCTCTAGTTCAGTGTTTTCCATTTTGCATTAATTATTTTGAATTATTAAGTCTCAAGCAGGAGGTTCATAAAAATTATAGTGCAAAGACATTTTCTTTGCATGCTTTTGATACATGCAAAGTACAGTCTTTCTTTATAGAATACATTATTTTATAATACATTATTTTAATAATTACCTGTTTATTATGATGACTGGTTATTAGTACTATTATGATTATTACTAATATCACTTTAAAATGTGCTTCTAGTGACAGAGGGTCATCTTCACTCAGGTTAAGCACTTCACTACCGCCAGAGAGCTCAACAGAACGCCCCCCTACTAGAATCTCAACCAGGAACCATTCAGTCACATGTCTGTGTTTTTTTTAAGACAGGAACCTAGCTGCAGCCCGCACCCTAACGTGCTCTGTAGTGCGCCGAGCTGCACCGGGACTGGGCCGATTCCAGCGAAGAGGAAGCCTCCTCTATAGCTGGCTGCTGAAAGCGCCATCCTGCCTCCCACATGGAGGCGATCCTCTCATTAGGAGTCCAGCTCAGGGCCCATGGAGCGCAGAGCTGCTGGGAGCGCACGCAGACAGGCGCATCCTCGCTCCCGCTACGCGCCCCGCTCAGCGCTGACCTGGCCACCGGACTGTGAGGCTCCCTGATGCAAACCCGGATGCTGGAGCAGGCCAGAGCCTCGTTCTCCGCTCATCACTGAGTGTCTGTGGCTGGAAACAAACTGCTGTCTACATAGTTCTGCCAAAATTTAGTTGGGTGTTGATGTCTATTATTTTTTCATGAGTTTCTTGAAGCATATTGACTTTGGCATAAAAAAAACAAATGCAGTCAAGAGTGGAAGACCATGAAAACTAGGTTTCTCCTGCTGACTGCATTCAGGAAGACTATTTGCTACTGTACCATCAGTTGTTTTTTTAACTGGGAGAGCCAACTTTGCAGCCATAATACCAAAAAAAGCAAAAACTGAGGTAACAGGGAAATGAGGTGATCACTGCACCTCATTCCCCTTTTTTCCCCAAACACGGTGCAGAGTGTTGTTCTTGTAAGCTTCCCTGACAGGCTCTGGGGCATTGTGATGCAGTGTAAGGTCTCTGCCTATAGCACGGCAGACTCACACCGGGGCTGTCCTTCACAGAGCTGCTACGATATTGAGACTGTGATAAAAAATATACAGCGTAAGATCTTATTAAAAAAAAAAAAAAAAGAACAGCACCCTGGAATAGCAGGGGTTCGAGTTGCAGCACTGGACCGTCAGCAGCACGAAATGAAGCCATTGCTGCTTACAGGTGGGAAGCAGCCCAGAGACCGACTCTGGCCAACGTGCCCTGGGCTAGGTGCTCTCCAAAACTAATGACATTATGGAAATATATTTCCTATACAACTGAATGTCGCTTGCTTACACAGTCAATATATTATTGAACAGATGCACACACATTATATATATATATATATATATATATATATTAAACATCACATTAAGATTGATTCATTTAGAATTAGAGATGTGCATCATATAACATTTCTATGCTGCAAAACTTGGGAGGTCAAAGTTGAAACACATACAGACGCTCCCGCACTTACAAACT
This sequence comes from Mormyrus lacerda, assembly GCA_015163995.2. Taxonomy (NCBI): domain Eukaryota; kingdom Metazoa; phylum Chordata; class Actinopteri; order Osteoglossiformes; family Mormyridae; genus Mormyrus; species Mormyrus lacerda. Next base: position 1,647,502 of record JAABNX020000119.1, on the reverse strand, counting down.
TTCAGACATATGAACGTAACTCATTCGTAAGTAGAGGAGCGTCTGTACTTGCTTCGAGTTCAGCACTATCAACCACAGACATTGCATGTCTGGACGCATGTTTCAAGTTATCGCAATTCATCTCACGCTGCTTCCAGTACCCTGGTAAGCAGCGTAAATTTGCACTCCGAGGGCCGAAGGCTGGCAACTTGGCTGGGGGCTGTGGATGATGAAGTGTGTCTGCAAGACTCTCATCATTCTTATAATGCTCATAACTATGGATGCTGAAATGAATTCTGAAGGGGTAATAATAATAATAATAATAATAATAATAATTTTACTGCATGTTTTTATTAAGTAGCAATAATACGTTATTATGGGGGGCTTTTCGCCAGTGGCTTCCATTAAGTGGAGCATTTAGACGTCCCTCACACTGCTGGTCATGCTGGCTTGCCCAGGCGTCACCCAAGAGACGTGTGCAGGTCATAAAACTCGAGAGGGCTCACAAACAAATCTTAAAATCGATACTCTCACTGACGCAAACCCCTCTCTCCTCTGTCTGTGAACAAAGTCAAACAGCTCTATTTTAATCGCTGCCCATCAGAAAAGTTAGCCAGTAATATCTGGGTATGACACTGTCACAGGCTACAATACTACAAGGGTTGGATAGCATAATTGCTCATTATTATAAAAGCGCGCTTATGGCAGGCAAATGGTACAATGATATCTGTTATCAGCCTGAGCAAGAATACCTGCTCATTTCATATAAAATCAATCCACTCATACTGCAGACAAAGCGGTCATAGTGGAAACAAAAAAAAAAATAACACAGTGCTGAGGCATAACAGATTACATTGTTGTTATCCAATCCAATTTATAACACAAATTCACCTGACGTCAGTTCCAATCTTAGTTTCACATTCATTTCCACAATTGATCAATCAATTCCAATTCAATTTGAAATCTTCTTCCCTGGTTAAGGGCCAAAGGGAGAAGAGAGAGAAAAATAATCCAATTATTACTGTTAAAACTACAACTTTTTTACTGACTCCCCTCCCCAATCACCCTCAGCACTACTATCCACTTCCCTCTAAATGACCAAAAAGAACCCAAATCTCAGATGTGCCAAGGAGGTGCTCCGGAGCCTGCACCCTTAAGGCGGCATAATATGCAAGTCATCTGTGTGACGCTTTAAATATTGCTTATTTCTTGTTTCCAGGATGAATGTCACTGCTATTGTTTGAAGGCACGTTGTTCCCTCTTCCCCATTGCTCTCCAGAGAACACAGGACTGGACAGCACCTCAGGGCAATAAACAACTCCAAGGACCTCCAAAACCTCCAGTCATTCAATTTAATCTAAGAATTTCTGGAGCTTGGGGGGTGGTGACCAGCATGCCACGTGCTTCTGAATTTGTAACGTCTAAGATCTCAAACGCCTCTTGAGGCTTTGGCCAGCAACAAGTTGGTTAACAAGAAATGAGCCAAGTTCAATGGAGAAGGTGCTAACAGAGGCTCTGGATCAATTAAGGTACAACTGAGGGCCAAGGACTTTAGATGGCTGGCACACAAACACACACTTAAACACACACACACACACACTTACGCCCACCAAGCGCAAACACACATTCTGCCAGGTAAAAGCACATACACCCGCAAAAGAGCACCCAGTTAACAGCTATCGTTGCCATTGGTGGCAATCATTATTGCCTGCAAATTGTAATCCAACAATATTTCATCAGACTGTTTTTACTTTTGAGTGTGGCACTCAGCAGTTTGAGATATGCAGAGTGGTTGTGCTGGAACAAAACGCATGTAACAGCACGATACAATTATAGAGCTTTCTGACTTAGAAAATATTAATACATACATATGCACACACATCATTTATTTACAGTGACTTAGTGGCTAATAGATAATTTATATTTTCTATTTTATGTTTCTCAACTTCACTAATTTTGGAATGATGTTTCATTTTAATTTAAAGAAACACATCTCTGGAAAATGTACTTAGACCACAACTTGAAGGCAATATAACACAAGTTCATTTTTTTTTTCTAAAAATAACATTAAGCAGCTGCTCACATGAACTCACATAAACACACAAAACATTATCCATAAAATATGTATAGCCAAACCAAACAAACAGAAATAAACAATGAACAACAAACCAACAAGGAATCCATCATTATGCACATATAAAAGCAAAAACAACCATACAATCAGTCTGCAGAAACATAACAAATCACATCATGCATTGAGTAAATGTAACTGTATGGTAAAATAAATAAATAATAAAAAAACTAAGCTCCAGTACAGGCTAAATATGAGAGAGACCAGCTAATGCATGGGGAATATAAAAAATAACTAATAAACTATTTAGAAATTCTAAGGCCTGTTTACAAAGCTGACCGCAAAAACCTTAAGCTCTTCATAAAAGAATGAGTAAGCTACAAAACATAAACCCAAATCTCCCCTTCAAGTTTATCCTGCCAACCAAATAGCCAAATAATATTCCCTTTTTTTCTCAGAAAGCTTTAATTATTAACAGAGCTTCAGTGCAATACAAACCTCAGTTTATATTTAGAGCATCTGAATAATACTCTCTCAGTCCACCAATCCTGAGCCAGAACAACCTGATATTGGCAGTGAAAGAGCATGAGATCCCCCCAAAAAGCCAGAGGCCACATTATCAAGCACGGAAACTCCCAAGTCAAGTTGCAGTCTCTGCACGTACATTCTGTTGCTAGGTGATCACAACCAGGACTGGAAAAATAACCACAAGTGAAGCACAACAGTAACATTGAGATTCGTCAGCCAAGATGCAATAGCTGGTTAATTAACATGCTGGCAATCAAGCATGCTATGGTATGACAGATGCATGGAGAGATGGATAATCTTGCATGAGCCATTTTCAGTCCTACAGCAGGACACAGAACAAACTATGCCTTTCCACAAAAACCACATTTCTATCATAATAACCTCATTTCTAAATTTGGCTTACTTAAGGCAGGACCATGGGGCTTCCATTCATCAACTTTGGATTACACTACATAAGTGAATTAGTGCCATCTTTTAGTTTTAAAAACTGGAAAATCTCCAGTTGACCCTATCGCTTTTGATGCCCCATGTTTTTGACTGTAAAATAAACGATGATTAAGAGTGTGCTCCTGGTTTGTTTTTCTAGTGTGCAGATCATGGCCAATGGTCGGCAGTCACATGAAACTCCCAGGATGCACTTCATCTTTACTATTGTTTCACTTTCATTTAGGACTATGGATTCATGGCAGAGGGGAGGCGGGGGGGGGACTTTTGATGTAAATATCAGAAGAAAGAACTACAGTTTTTAAAGGCAGACCAGCTAACTACAATTACAAATTCCTGCTGCAGGTGTGGATACGATACAAATATGAGTAACGGGGTATCTACATTTTACACAGTACAGAGAGAATTTAGAAAATATTTCCATGGGATGTCAGATTGTGAGCAATTTGAGGAAACAAAACAGGAGTTATCCTTGTATCTAACACTTTACTTTGAATACAAATGGCATCATCTTCTGAACAAAATTATATCAAAACCACTTTTGAGTGGAAGTCTTCAACAAAACCAAACACCAGTGTTTACATTAGATGAGAAACCTACAGAGCGGCACCTAAACCACATGTGAAAAACACTAGTGTTATCGTTTTTCAGGAAGAAACTACGAGAGCAGTAAAATAAGTGTTTTTGGAGTTTTTTCAAGTGGGGCTTCAACATAGAAGCTCAGCAGCCGATTACTATCTCGAGATGATGATGAGCACTTGTCCATAAGAACAAATTTTGTGGGATACATCTTTTTGAACAGTTCAACTTAATTCCTTTGCTCAGAGTTACAGAAGAAGTGGCCCAAGGACAGGAATGGGCAGGTTTTTGGAAGTAGCTAGTGTGGTACCTCAAGCGTAATCAAATATGAGGACAGTGACGGAAGCGGACATAATATGGGATCAGGCATGAAAGCTGAAATTGGGGGGAAGAGCAATATTCCCAATAATTTCCCAGCACATTCTAATGTGATTACGGTCAGGAAAGCCTTCCACCCAGTACTGTCAGCTACGGAGTCTGAGATAAGCACACGGCTGCCTCTTATTTTACATCTAAAAGCATGTTCATTAAAACACTCTACTTTGAAGCAGCATAGATTACTAATTAAGAAGCATAACGGCTGAGTGTTACGTTAGTGGAATGGATCTGATTTTACTTCTTTACAGAATTACACCTATCAGGAATTCACTTAATTATCCAGATCAACCAATTCTTTGGTAATTGTTAAAGTATATAGTGTGCTGATTAGGCATGACAACATACCACAGCTTCCAAATAGCATTACAGAAGAATCCCACCACATGAATAAACATGATTTGTAATGGACCAATCAAGGCTTTTTCTGTTTTTGATTAACCACTTTATTAAAATAACACCCATTCATTTTTTTGCACTCATAACATGTACTAAAATCATTTTATTAGAATACAGCAATACACAAGCCAATTATGTTTTCTTTTTTCCCTCCATCTGACAAATTACAGTTGAACACAATGGATAATGGTCAGGGCTAAATCAGACTGACAAACCATTTCCACCAGGTCTGGCCTGTTCCTTATCTCTTGGCTTCCACCTTTTCACAGCCCCTCTTAGTTAATGACAACGCTTGTGATATTGACGGCATGCCTCTGTAAAGCAGACACTTCAATCAACAGGGCATGCTTCGGGGGCGGGGGGTGGGTTGGGGGTGCAGGCAGAGGAAGGGGGAGAGGTGAATTCAAGAAGAAAATAAATGAATTGATGAATGAATAATAGATCACCCAGCTAGCGTTCCCTTCGAGCAATACCACAGATGCAGTATTAATAACAAACTCTTACTGTTCATCTCTTTGTCATCACCGACACCCTTAGGGGGGACATGGCCGGCATAACAGACAGCAGATCTGTACATTCGATCCGGATTACGTATTTTCTTCAGTCCTTCAGGAAGCAAAAAAGAGAGCAGAACAAAAAGAACATCTAGGAGAAGCAGCACTTTTTCCAGCTCCACAATTCCCACATGCACAGAACAGGATTTTCTCTTAAAGTTCCCCGGCACAAGCATTAGCTGTGTACGCTCCTCCCTCCCATGTGCGTCGTCATGCACCCCAACGTGTTCCCATTGGCCGGCTTGGAGAACACCCTCTATGTACCTCTAGTACCGTCAATGGCTTATACGCATTCTGTCAGCTAGCATAACTACAGCCGTTTGAAAGCCATATGAAGGAAGACCCTCAAGGTCATACAAAGGGTGATGTGTGTAGGGGAGGTGGGCTATTTGCGACTTGCCGTTCATCAACCACGGTCTGCCTGTTAAATGCCTGAGTAATAAAGTATTAAACTCAGTATTAAAGTGTTGAGTGACTCAGCTTGCTTTTGTGAGTCTCAGCGGAGCTGAGCGAAAGAAGCGCAGTGACTACAGTGAGTCTTGTTTAGTCAAGTACTGGAGACAGAGTAAGGTCACGAAGGGAATGGCTTATGAGCCAACACAACACGACAAGAGTGAAACGGCGAGAGGGACGACAGCCTGTTCCCACACACCTTATGGGAGCTGGGCCAAAAGGGTCAATGATCAGTTTCATCAAAGTGCTGCTGTAGTTTGATTTGGGACAATGCATCATTCATCACCAGTAAGCTGGATTAATCAATCGGATCAATACTAAACACCTTCTGAGGCAAGTTAATCTTGTTAAAGGCAGGCTCAAGTACTTATCTATTTATATCGCCCAAACAGGGATTGTGATTCCATAAATCTTGCGCATTGAATTAATGTAAAGAACAATACGGATCTACCTTCATCTTCTTGCGAAACATGATAGGTGACACATGCATGCTTTTAACCTAACCCATCACCTAACAAAAATCCCATTGTGCAGGTCAAGAGTACCAGACTCTAATTCTTCAGGTAGGATTAACAGGTGCTGGCAACAGCCTGCTGCTGGGAAACTGTTTGTTCTAATGTGCAACGTTAGCTGCTAGATGCAGAAACCCCACTGCACCTCACCAAAACCTTCTCTAAGGTTCTCCAAATGCTTCAAGGACACAGGGGTCACAGAAGAGGAATGGTGGTTTTCACAATCAAGTATCTTATACAAATAAGTAAATGTATACAGCAACTGACTGTCCAGGGACTATTTACTCACAGATAGGTCGTTCCACTCTCGAAAGTGGAAGATCACCCTAATGGGTAACTGAATTTTGGGGGTACCTCCTGCACATGGGACAGGGTAAAAGGCCATTTCCTAGTTGGGGATGAGCAGTGGAGAAGTCACTTTTCTAGTATAATGTATCACCTGCCCTTCCACTACTGATAGAGCTCTAAGGCAAGAAATAACTCCACCCTCCTTGCAATGAGGCGCTCAATTCGCTGCTGAACACTACATTAGACCATCTCTTGTACAGGTGCAGGTCTTCTAGAATCAAGTGTCCCAAGAGAAGAGAAGAGGGGGGACCAAGTGACCGAACTGTCTGTATGCATGACATTAAAACTTATTTAAATAAAGGGCTATGTCTCTTTTAAATTCCAGAAGTAGACATGTTTGTCAGTAGCATATGCTAAGTTAATGCTCACTTTTAAAGCTCAACACCGCCCTCCTGTGGAACTTTGGTAATAGAACATTTCTAATGATGTTATACTGGCTTCCAGTTGTTTCGTTAATTTTTTATCGCTACGTTTTTTCATACACGTTTTTACATGCAATAAACGTTACAGTAAAGTACGCGCAATGCCTAATTTTCTAGAAATAGACTGATTCAGGTATGTTTATTTTAAATTCACTTTCCGAATAAATCAAATATTAATGCACGCGGTGGATCAAGTCAGCTTAATGACCACAGAATGAGCCATTTTAAATTAGGTTTTTTTTCCCCACTGCTCCATACTTCGGCATCTGTTCCCAACATACATCTACCAGCCCCCGATACATTTTTAATTTTACTGTTTTATCATGCTTTGACCACGACCGTGAATTCTGATGAATTACAACGAATGACTTTGCCGACGATTTTTACAAGTTAATGTCCTACTTTCGCCACCTGGTGGTCGTCCACGTATCCGATGGAGGAACATAATTAGAATTTCGAATTCCTATGCGAAAATTGAAAAAGATTGCCTATATCAGTCGACGTTTTTAGTGTTCGGACCTTGCATTAATTTTCACCAGCATCTTAAAGCGCCCGCAAAAAAACGAGACCACAAGTCCGAAACTGACGACGGTGCATACCCATAAACCACATTCAATCACATACAAACACAGTGACCCGAATGGTACACTAACCTTGTGGCGTCCATTATACTTTAGTTTACTATTAACATCTAAAAGTGAAAATGCGTTGTATTTTAAAAATGCACGTTTATTTCACTCTTCGCGGTGAAACTAGCGACGGAAGGCAGGACGCCTCAAAATATTGTAAACCGCTTTATTTACATAAGTCGGTATTTCACGTCAATCTCGCCCGGCAACGTCTTCATTTTAACAGCATTTTCCAATCGTTGCCATTTTCTACATATGCCACGCAAATCTTGAACAAGGTGAGTGAAATTAACCTCAGTTCAGTTTCATCGGCTGCTCAAGAGGTCACATTGTCGGCGCTCGCCTATTTCCAAACGTCTCCTGGCTTTGGAAATATTCCGTCTATCACGCGTGTTTCTCCTCACCATAGCGTCGTAATTACCCTTAAATTCGCGTTGTTTTAATACAAACAATTTCGCGAAGGATGGCGAAAACAAACACTGAAAAACGACGCGTGTCGATAAAGCTGGAGATGTGGAGTATTCGCCGACTCGTAAGCAGTATAAATGTCACGCTTGGTTTTATTGTAATTTCGCTGCTTACAAGGCACTCCATTGTCCGGTAGTAAAAGGACAACACGAGTCACAGGCGGGGAGGGAGGGGAGAAAATCACGTTCGCAGAGCCGACACTTTAAATCACTCCTCCGGATACTCTCCACCGCCTTGCGCCGCTCCGCCGAGCACAAAACCGAGCGTGTGGACATCAAGGTTACTGTACTTTCCCTTCAAACGCTTTCAATTTCTATTATAGCTACGGCTACTGCAGTTGGGAATGAGGGGGAAAACGAAGAGGTCGGTTTCTACTTTTTAAATGATGGTGTGACAGCGGTGCCCTCGCGTCGTAGCTGGCGGCATCGCACGAAGTTTAATACATTAAACAGCATGTCGCTACCTAGCGATACTGAAGTGGGCATCTAGGCTACAAAAATATAGCTAGCTGGCTACATGCGGGAGAAGTTCGTGGTTGGCGGAGCCATGCTTACGCCAAGTCAGCTTGCCTGTCAGTTGGTTAGTTAGCGCTCTACAACGAATATCAAACGTTGAAATTGGAAGGATTTGTTTTTCGGATGCGGTTGGTAATTCGGTCCCTCTGTTTTTACATGGACATAGCTAGCATCCTAGCGTGCTAGCCCACAACGTTATCTCGCTTGTTAACCGTTTCAGGATTGATATAGGAGCCGTATGACTTTCAAAGGCACCTCGACTTCGCCCGCCCACCCTTCCCCATTTTTTTTTTAATTAAGACCTTTACATTATATATAGGTAAAAAAATTTAAATGGCGTAAATGAAATCCGTTATTTCTCTCTTACCTTCCGGCTTGTTTTCGGCAGCCATTTCCCCTCCGCGCGCCACATCCTCCTCCTCTTCGCGACCGGGGGACCACGCGCGTGCACGGCGAGGACAGCCGAAGAGGGGGTGGGACCAGCAGAAAAGTCCGACGGATGATCGGCACGCATTGGTCAAGAAGGAATGACTGGCAATCAAGCGATGAAATCCAATTTCCATACATGAAAAAACATCCCGCCTCCAAAGCCTCCCTCACTCACAATTGGCCAAAGTTTATATTTAGAGACTGCTAAGCGTGATATAAACCAATAAGCGTTGTAGAATACGTGTCTTGCCCACTCGAAATCAGAGATGCTTAGTGGCTATGATTTTGGGGGAGAATAATTGAAATGGTGGCTCTTTCATGTGGTCTCTGCTATTAATATCTGCCAGTACATTCCATGTAAAAGCCAGTGGCAACGCAAATAATAGCATGACAAGTGAAAGTAGGTGCTACGATTACCCCATGATAAATGTTGCTGTCGATTTTAGAAAAGCGCCATTGCTACACATGAAACAAATACGTTGAGCAACCACTTTGATCTACAACGCATTGTTGTGCAACGCATGTTTCTGTGAGATACCCGTATTCTTTATTCAGTACTGTTGCTGTAGCTGTTTTGTCGTTGAAAGTCAGTTGGGATGTCCTTGCATGCATTTGTCTTAGTGAAATCCTGGCTTCTCAATTCTGTTACCTAAACCAATCAGACTGCGTTGAAGCAGCCCGGTAGGGGCAATGTTCTCGCTTGGGCAAGGTACATAGCACGGATGCTATGATGCTGAAAGTGACGTATACCAGATAAAAAAGGGAGAAAAAAATAAAAAAGACTAACTGTGATTATTAAACGATCTTATGCCTCGTGTATTAGTAATATATGTAACGCTACACAGATGTAAAAAAAACGTTTGTAATTTGCAGTATTCCCATGCCAGTTTACTGGTTTATAAGAGGATGCGCTTTCAACTCTTCAGTCGATACTTCTGAGGCGAAGGTTGTGCTGCGTCACCTAATGGGTGTTACACAATTGTGGCGAATGAGTTGACCCACCAACAACATTTCAAAGTGCGCTGGATAAACATTATTTTTCACTGTTATTGGTATTCGGTTAGTTTTTATGTTAAAGACCACGCTATGTTAAATTTAACAAAATAAATTCCGCTTCAGCTTTACACTTAAAAATGATTATTCTATACTGACTGAAACATCCAAAGAACTTTCGTTTTTGTGCCATTATAAAATATTGATAAAACAGGATGATAGTACATGCGTAAAAAAGCATACGATTGTTATATAAATGACATGTGTAAACTGAATTTTAAGACTTGTTGGAAGTTTTATAAACATGAGCACAAGCTGTTCTAAATGCTCGTGCACGAGGTCACGCCGTTATTTTATGAGTGCTGTCACGCGCCAGTGGTGCTGAAAAGACAGCTCCATGCACAGACATACGGCGCACTGTAACGGAGCCCCGACCCAGTTTACATACCTGTTATTAACTCAAGTTTCAACTTTTGTCTCATACACAAACATACACTGTAAATTCAATTGTAAAGTGAATAGGCCCATACTTTTTTAAGTTAAACCAGAGCAAAAGTGGGGAGCTGTTTTCATTACATTATATTATCCCAAAACCTTTATAAAACGTATATTTCAACAGGATCAAGTAAAGAAAGCAGTTCGAAAATAAACGTGCTGCATTTCTATGACACGTGGCCAGTTATACCATATGTATATATAGCTGTTATTTAAAATTTTCACTTAATACATTCTAACATTTTCATGCGTGACCACAGTCTACCCCAGTTAATCGCCAATTTTAAATCTCAAACCTAAAAAAGCGAATATTAAGTCGATCTAATCGTCATATTCCCTGTTATTTAGATCTAGTTCACATTATATTGTGACATTTCTTTTATATTCTTAAAATCCAAACTAAAAAATTGTATTCATCATAGCAAAGACGGCGTGTATTACATAAAAAGATGCAAGCGCTCATTTTAAAAAGAGTTCCTGCGCATTATTTCTGCAGGGAAAGAAAATTAATTTCAGTCTGAACAGCTCACTGTCCTTGCGAGGTCTCAAAAATGCATTAAAACGTTTAGAGTTTAGCCACAAGATATTGATACTCCCTGCACTGTTTAACTGAGAACAGTTAAATGTTTTCGGTTTCTTAAAATCAGACCTATATACATAGCAAGGTCAACCAAATTAACTTTTGATGTACCGTAAAATAAAAATTACCAAGCAATCTACCACCAATTTACCTCCTAGGTGTAGCTCAAGGTTACTTTGATCGGCACAGAAGAACAGCTTCTGAAATGGCCGTTTACGTCACTATATGGAGAGAGACTTTCAAACTGGACGTCAGCTTCGAAAAAACACCATGAAAGGCTATGACGAAACTGGTTAATATATAGGCTGTACGCAAAATGGTTTCAAATAAAGTTACTTCATACATACATACTTTCAAATTACATTCGCAAGTGCAATGATCTCTTATGTTATAAGTAGTCGTTAAAAAAGAGTTGCAAAGTGAAAAGGCACACCATTCACCACACCCTTAGGAAAATAATACTGACGGGGCACATTTTAAAGAACCGCACTACACATTTAGATATCCAGAAAAATCATTAAGGATTTAATTGTAGTTAAGTCAGTTCTGATTGAAAATGGTTTCACGATAGGGTTCTATACATGTTAAACTAGCATTAAGAAGGCGGCTGAACGGTGAACTGTCTATATTTTAAGGACATTTTATAAAGTATGGAAACGTATCCACAAATTCAGCACAAGTTTCTGTATAGTTATAAGTACGAGTTTATGGTGCTGTCATAATATCCATTTCCAGTAATCGCTAAATCGACTATCGCACACTAAGGGTAATTTGAAGTATGCGTCTTCAGACTGGGACCTAACTGGAATACATACAGGACGGAAGCCTGTGGGTCTGAGGCTGTATCTGTAAATCAAATAGGCCTACTTTATAAATGCCATATGTTAAAGTATTGTTTTTCAACTCTTATTATGTGAAGCTAGACTGGTGGAAGAGTGGAATCTAGAATCATCACTGCGCGTATACTAGGCTAATTGCAATAAATATTTCATAAAATTGAACTGTTTCTGCGAGAAACGTGCTTGACTGTGTCAGAAACAGTAGTTCATGTTTTCAAAAACTTTCAAAAAATCTCTTTCAGTGTCACGCAGAGGTGGCAATTTCCGGTCCAGAAAGTAAAAATGCGGACCATGATTTACTTTCAACCAACCGGTTGAGCATAAAGAGTCATAGTTACAGCGTACTAAATTAGTTGGCTGAAACAAAATCTTGGTCTGGATTTTTACTTTCTAGACCTGAAATTGCCACCTCTGGTGTCACGCGGAGTACTCTAACTAAATAGTCCTAAATTATTCTCTGCCAGGTCACGCCGTCTGGGCGTTTGAGAAAATGTCAGTTTCAAGAAAACATGAAACTGAAAACTAAGGCAAGGTAGTGCGATTTTCGGTAAAACCTCACACATTCAGTCACAAATAAACCATCCGATTACGGATATTTGAGTGTGGGTACATCCTTCATGTAGTAAATCGATAAATTCATTCATCTGGGTACACATAAAAGTTTGTATGTGATTTACAGTCTACATTGTAACTAGATATAATAACCCACTAACAAGGATATCTACTTCCGAAGCATCACAAAACTATAAGAGAATGGATATAACATTCATAAGTCATTGGACACACGGCAGCATTTCATCAGCAGTGATTTCTGCGTTCCAGTTGCCTGTCTAGCTTTTTGCTAACTTAAAATCAC
>JAABNX020000119.1:1603080-1634914 GCA_015163995.2 Mormyrus lacerda | reverse complement strand
TCTTACACACACACACACACTGTAGTAGTGGTTGGAGATTGAGACACTTCAATGCTTGTATTTGAAAGTACTTAATTTGTGTGTGCCTCGAATCCGAATTTCGACAGGATTCGCTTTTATTTCCATGGCTACAAAAATTAATTTATTCATTTATTTATTTATTCATGCTCTTGTCACAAAACTAGAACGAAAAGAGACATCCTATGCACCAGGTGGCGCTATCAGTTACAAAAGGCGCCAGTCATTACAACGCTGCACAGAAACCTGTGAGGCGGGACTAAAGGTTGCGAACATGGCGGCTGCCTTGGAAGAAGATGAAGTGGATAACGATGATTACTACTCTTTGCTCAATGTTAGGCGTGAGGTTAGTGATCCGAAACCACGTGACATCGGTAGATATAGAATTAGTACGGTGCGATTACTTTGTCCATCTCAGAAAATTTTGCTTTAGAAAATTACGCCGCCGAATGAACGGGTGACCCTTGCTTAACATTGATTTTACGGTGAAGGGTTTTTTGGAGTCTCCTACTAAGAGATAACTTTGACACACCTCGCTGTATTTCAACGTAACTGTCACATCTGCTTTTAGTGAGGGGTGCATGTAAATAGTTCCATATAGTAGCATAAGAGATTTGTTTCGTTAGTCATGAATATCCCTGCTGATGCTCAGTTCCCACCCGCGCAATGTGACGGCGGCTCGCTGTCTGCTGACAACCGCATTATCATACACATACACCACAGTGGACAAAAGTCAAGCCTGCTAGCCTTCAAGAGCTTTTTATTTTGGGCTATGGGAGGACAGACTTACAGTATGTCAACTCCGTTCATTGATTCTCAGTTTCTTCGCTAGTTGCCTAGAACGCCAAGCTGATTGAGACCCTATGTTGAAACTAATAATCTTTAAGCAACCTGGGAAGAAATCTTCTAGTAACATTCGTGGTATTTTCCTAACTGTAACGATGTTTAATTTTCAGAAGAAATTTGTCTGAAAAGTTTTAAATCAAACTTATTAGAAATGTCTTATTTGACTGAGTTTTATTTCGCATTTGCTAATACTGTTGGTGTTACAATGATTCAGTCCTCTTAGCATTTTGATCACACTTCAGAATTTGAAAATGTCACATTCGATTTCTCTTTACACTTTTGCTTACACACCTTTGCTCTTGTCTTCGTGATTGTGAGCTCAGGCGACGCAGGAGGAGCTGAAGGCTTCCTATCGACGGCTTTGCATGCTGTACCACCCTGATAAGCACAGGGACCCAGAGCTGAAGCAGCAGGCAGAGCAGCTTTTTAACCTTGTGCACCAGGCCTATGAAGGTGGGATGTGCCCTTAATCCTGTAACCCCTTCATTCTGTGTGGTGTTACAGGCTGACCTTGTAGGTAACATAATAAAAGTATTTCCTGTAAGTGAGCTGATCCCGACTGGTCAGTTTGTTTCGTACTGGCAAAAAGAGTCATGTTTTAAAAAAAAGAAACTCAGTTGTGGTGGTATTCCCCCCATCTGTTACAGTAATTAGTGCTCGCGTTCTTTCATGTGAGCAGACCATGTGTTGCTTTGAACTCGCACTTCATTCTTGCGCAGCTGTTTCACCTGTCGTCCTCCTATTTTCTCTTTAAGTTGGAGCACAGGCTGCCATCAAAGACAGTGGCTTCCCACTTCAGCATATGTTCTAAACTTGCTCTTCTTGGCTCCCTGTCACTGCAGTTTTGAGCGATCCTCAGTCCAGGGCCATTTACGACATCTATGGCAAGAGGGGACTGGAAGTTGAAGGATGGGAAGTGAGTTTAACGTCTGCGTGATTCTTTGACATCAGAGCTTCATGTTAAGCAAACATCAACCTGCTGTATTCCTCACGTTAAACGAACAATATATACTATATATACTCACCTCATACAGATGCTGGCTTTTGAAATAGATTGTGGGCCTGTTTAATTTATCATTGACCTGCATATTTACGTGGTTACGTGTCTAATCCCTTTTCTGATAGTTCATTGGTCATTTCTGTGTCTTCCAAATCATTCAGTAAATGTCAGATGTAATGGTGACAGAGCTGTCAAAAATGCGTGGCAAGGCTTAGAGAGACATGAACAGGTCCTGTCGACCAGGAGTTTCTGGAATAGTTCATGGTAAAGGCCTCTCCTGGGCTTCCAGGTGGTGGAGAGACGGAGGACCCCCGCTGAGATCCGGGAGGAGTACGAGCGCCTGCAGAGGGAGAGGGATGAGAGGAGGCTGCAGCAGAGGACCAACCCCAAGGTTAGGGTTGGGGAGTCTGTGTTGTCATGGTGATGCCATGGCGATGCCACCGACTTTTCAGAGTTGTCTCTGTTTATTTCCCGCCTCCGCACGCAGTTAAAGCCAATTCACACTGCAGTTTTTGCTTTCGGCAGCTTGTGTTCATACTGCAGTTAACTGTGGATATGGATGGTTGGGGTCACTGCATGCATAAAGCGGTGATATTGCACCAGACCCGGAGAGGGCAGATGTATTGTAACAAGCACACATACAAGCAGTGTCTTGAAATGGGTAAACTTTGATGAACAGTTCTAAAGTTATTAGTCCAGGCTTGGGCAGTACTGCGGTAATATGGCATAATATGGCATACCGCGGTGTATTAAAATCCCTACGACAAAGTTGGACAGGATCCTCTCCCTTGGGGCTGGCAAATTATATCACCAAGATTTCTAAATGCTGGAATAGTACTGCTTTTTAAAGTAGCATACACCTCAGAACTCAGAACACATTGTTGCCAGTATGTGAACATTGCAGAGCTGGTTGTGATTCGGTGCAAACGGTAACAGTGATGCATACAATGCGTGCAGATGATACAGTACATACACCAGTCCTTGCAGTGCAGCAACTGCAGATTGCACTTGATATTGTTATATGTGTGAAATATGCAAGTGTGCAGCGTAATGAACCTCAGTATGATGTCTGGGCAGAATGGTAACATTAGATATTTGTGTACCTCTGACCCTCCTCATACAGCTGCCCGCCATAACTACTACAACAACAGCTATTCTTCCTCTACTTTTTAGTTGTAACCAGTGATCTGTGAAAGTCCGTGCTGCCACGTACTGGAAATACCTAATCAATTATCTTGCATGTGCATGATCAATACGCGTGATATCCGCCAGACATAAAAATCTGGGCTAAACATGTTCTGACCGCAGTTGTCCGCAGCCAACCCCTGATAATGAAATAAATGTCCTCCGCAACCAAAAGCACAATAGTGGAGTATGAATTGGCCTTTACTGTCGGTCTCGTATCTCACTCAGGGGGTGATTAGTGTAGGTGTGGATGCCACAGATCTCTTCGACCGCTATGAAGAAGACTACGAAGACATGCCTGGAGGGGGATTTCCACGCATTGAGATCAACAAGATGCACATATCGCAGTCTATAGAGGTAGGGGCCCTTATCGTCGCACACATTGCGACGAGTGCATTGTGATGTCAGGCTTGCGGCCTCACATTTGGAATGTGTGCTGTCCTCCTTGTGAAATATTTAGGATGGATGTTACTAGTTACTTTATTTACTTTATATGTTTTACACAAAACATCCTGTAAAAAATTCTTTTTGCCTAAGCGCTAGAGGACCCACCATGCGATATGAATTTGACTATTATGGAGGTGTTGTATGCGATGATGAGGATGTCCGAACCTGCACTTTATTTATACACAGATGCACTTGTGTTACTAAGTAGCGTGCCACTAATGTTACTTTGTTACAATTTGTGTACAACAAAGTGAATACTGCTGACTATTTTACATAGCAGTATTATATTAAACATTACATTCATTGTCCCATGGGCACACAAGACCTTGGAGAGCCCCTGAATGTGTCAGTCCATTCAGAATAAAGGATCTGTACAAGTGGCAACCACTACCTTCTATTGGATAATGAATGTGATAGATGGCTATAGGCTGTTAGGTCATGTTGTGATCTGTAATTTAAAAAAATGTAAACAATCAGAGATGGTTCCTGCATGATGTATATGGTCTGTAGGGGGCGCCCTAACCTTTTGTAGTATGGACAATAAGCTGCAGTATATAGTGTGGTCCTGACAGATTTTGCCTTTGTTTCATTTCAGGCTCCTCTGACCTCTAGTAACACGGCCATCCTGTCCGGCTCCCTCTCCACGCAGAACGGCAATGGAGGAGGGAACATCAGCTTGGTTCTGCGGCGGGTTACCTCTGCCAGGGGCTGGGGAGAGGTCAGACGCCATAAAGTGCCATGCATATGGGGCTGGCGGGGCGGGGGGTGAGCTGGGACAGTGTATCTCCGTAGAGTGTATCACCAGGCAGGGTCACATGGGTGGGTGGTGGCTCTGACTTCCTGGTCACTTGTGCATAGTGTCTGTTATTTTGAAAGAAAGAGCACAGGTTGATCAGACATCCATATTACCAATAGGAAAAGAACACACGGCAATCATTATCGAAAAATAATACTATGACTAGTGGCCTCACACATCGTCAGTTTTATTCTTTTCTATTTTTTTGTGTCACAGATCCATTGACTAAATGTTTGGGCTAAATTTTTTCCAGTTTTCAATTTCGCTGTTCAAGTGACAATGACAATAAAGATTTATCTCATCTTTAGGAGAATTAAGGGCCTAGCTGGAAGGGAAGCAAAGGTTAAAGTATTTGATACTACCCATCTGCCCAAAGCACAATCTGGCACCCGCAGAGCTGGCCACTAGGGGGCATGCTTCCATTTCCGGTTTCATGTGGGTCTGTCACTGGTCTCTGCAGGTGGAGTTTGGTGCAGGGGACACACACGGGCCCCTTTTTGGACTAAAGATTTTCCGTAATCTGACGCAACGCTGGTGAGTTCTTCCCGGTGCATTATTTAACAGTGGTTCATCTGGTTCTGCTTGATGCTCCCCCCCCCCCTCCTTGATAGTACGAAGTGGACATCCTTGATGGGGCAAAGTCATTTCAGCTATTTCTTTTTTTCCTTTTGGTTTATACTCGGCCCAGTTAACGTACCTGGACCCCAGTACCTGACCAGCACACAGAGCTCCTGCACAGCCAGCTAGGGTCGTTGGTGTCGTTGAAATGTCTCTTGCTTTCCTCTTCCCCCGCTGTTTCTGCTACACCAGTCTCTACTCCCGTCCTCAATGAAACGCCCCTGTTCCTTCCACCATTCCGTGAGTCACGTGACTGTCCTCACGCCGCCCCATCGAGTCTAATGTAGCATTATATATCAACTGAGAGGTCGGAATTTCTGAGTTCCCTATGCAAAATTTAGACTGGAATGCCCCTTGGAGTCAGAATTCGGACCTCTGCAACCCTGACTTGGGAATTTAAGGTGGCTGCACCTTTCATAAACAGAAGTGAACGCTGTAGTTATACACTGTTCAGTAGCACTTATGAATTATTTATGTCTCATTAAATCTGTGATACACGCAGTACTATCCAACTGCTATCTGTAGACTTGTGGCAATGGTGTTTGTATGCACAAAATACTGTGTAATGCCTTGTTTTCAACTGGTATTGCTAACAATGGCTAACAGTGAACTATAGCTGACAGTGCTGTCCCTAATGGGGCCTGTTTTGGAAACCAGAATTCCTTGCTGGGCTGGATACCTTTCCGGATTTAAGGTAATCTGGGCTAAATGTAATTGAAGATAAAGGCCATTTAAACTGGGGTACCTGAAATCTGACAAGCCACCCAGCTGAGCAAGAAATCCCGCTTTTTGAAACAGGTTCCTGGTATTGCTAAATGACTTTCTGACTCGTTGTACTGGAACGTGGACAACTCGGGGAGGGCCATCTTTCCCAGCTCAGAGATCTGACCTCTGAGGTAAAAGGAACGCAGCGTATCCCACAATGCTGGGATAAATGGAATTCCAATCGATGTGCTTTGGGAGAGGGCTGCGGCAAAGGTTCAGTCAAGCTGAAATCGGCAGGAGATCAAATTTTTATGAGTCACATGTTAAACATTGATTATATGGGCTGAACCCCTCAACCCCCCCCCCCCCCTTCATTTGCAGTATTATCAATGTTTCATGACGTTTTCTTTTGAGTGCATCTTTTGCACTGAGATTCATGTCTGTCCCAGAAGCCAACCTACATACTATTTTTAGTGAAAAGGTTAACCAGACCGCTGTCCCACCAGTACAAAGCAGTCGTTCTGCTTCCAGTCTCCCCGTGCCATACACATAATCTTCATGGGGGCTGCCGATGTGCCCCATTAGGGATGACAGAGGGGGTCCACCCCCGACGTCTTTGCTTTTGTATGGCACTTTCCACTGGCATACAGTAATCAACCCGTACCCGAGCCACTGCGAAGAGGGACTAGTTCCAGTGCGGCTCCAGCTCGCTTCAGTTTTCCACTGCAGAAGTATTGGCTTGGTAAAGCAATGGCAGGCTTGGAGAGTGACAGTGACATAAAACCGAAGAGTCGCTTATTTACCGTTCACAAGGCGTACTAAATGATTTACTGTGTGCTAATTTTTGGTAGCACGTCTGTGAGAATCACTGTTTGATGTTAGCATAAAACACTAGCAGAATTAGCATTTGCTTGCGTAAATTTGCATTACAAATCCATTCTGTTCAGCTGTTTTACAGTATTTATTTCCGTTTGAAAGCTTCAAGTTCCGAGTTATTTAGAATACATCAATACATTGTGATACTACTAATAATGAATAATATATATTATTCCTTCAGATAATCTATGCTTATAAACATAACACCGGTATCTGGTAATCATCCCAGGTAATCATTTGCGTGCAGTGGTGCCTTAATGGTTAAGGAAGCACACTTGTAATCGAATGATTGCTGGTTCGAATCCCCGACCATTGCAGCACCACTGAGATACTCTGAGCGAGGTACCGCCCCCAAGCACTGCTCCCTGGGCACTGAATTAGCTCCCCCCTGCTAATGTCACGATGTCACTTATGGATTGAATGCAGAGGACATGTTTTGTTGTTGTGCACCGTGTGTGTCAACAATGACCACTGATCACCAAATAGTAAATTCTAATTCGATCTCCATGAATTTCGACCGATCATTTGGCAGCGCTTTTGGTCCTGCTAGTTTGCAGGGCCACTTCAGTGCGGGTACAGCTCGCTTCATTTACAATGGATAACTGTCAGTGTGTGGTATGACTCGGCTCTTGGTGGCATGGAAAAGCCCCATTAGTGTAGAACTTGAGGCCTAGAGCCTTGCCATCAGTGTTGTTCCAGAAGCATCCGATGTTACTCATCAGAGGGCTGGCTACCGTCCTGCAGGAGGGTGCACTGCCATGGCGTTCTCACAGCATAGCTCGAGCACTGGGAGTCTCCCAACAGCAGGCTGGATCTTCCTTTGAGAAATACAGAGATACAGTAAATAACCAACATCAGTGCCGATGGATGGAGATGCCATTTTTAGTAATATGGTGATGTGTGTGTGAGAGAGAGGGTGGAGTGAACATAAGTCGGGGGGGGGGGGGTTGTGGATAACAGGAAAATAAAGTATATGTTGTGTTATCTTATCTTATACGACATATACTGCACTATAAACTATATTGATCCCAGGGGAAGCTCACTGGATGACAGTATTTAGCAGCGTTTCCCAACCCGGGCCAAAAGGACCAAAAGATGGTCCACGTTTTTGCTGCCCGATAGGAGCAAAAACGTGGACTGGCTGCAGGTCCACGAGAATTGGATTTGGAAGCACTGGTATATTATGTTTTGTTATGGATCTGCAGTACTTTCCTGCTTCATTTTGTTTTGTGTGCCTCCACCCCCCTTAACCTGTGCTCCTTGACAGCTTCATGACAGCGCAGTGCGGGATGCAGTTCTCGTCCCGTGGCGTGCGGCCCGCCATGAACACAGTGTTGGCCCGACACCTGGACAAGAACACCATGGGTTACCTGCAGTGGAGATGGGGTACCCAGTCTTCCATGAACACCAGCATCGTGAGGGACACGAAGAGCAGTCACTTCACATTCGCCCTGCAGGTTAGCGCCTGGGGGGACAGACACTCCACCCCATACCCAATAAACTGTACCCAACCTGCAACGGACCGGCAGGGGTTTAATCACAGCTTGAGGCCTGCTTGAAGTGTTCACAGTCCATTAAGCTGTGGTGATTCCTCAGAACTGAAACTCTGTTTAACAAGCCGTGCTTGTTCTCGTTAAAACACCACAGAAATTAAGTTAATGAGGCATACCCGGAGGAGTCTGCAATGCCTGTCAAAACACCGGTTCACAGTTACCTGCTATCCAGCGCCGTTGTCGTTAACAGGTTTTATAGTGCCGCAGCTACGTCATTGGTAACATCATGTGTAGGTGAATCCAAGGAGATCTTATTGACTGGGGAAAACTTGTGACTGTGACTGGTCATCTCTGAACACCTGGCTCCATTCACTCTGCTTTGAATTCTGTACACAGCTGGGCATTCCTCATTCCTTCGTGATGATGAGCTACCAGTACAAATTCCAGGATGAAGACCAGACCAAGATCAAGGGCTCTGTGAAGTAGGTATCCCATATCTCTTTGTACTCATGCCACCCCGTTGATTAAATTCAGATGCATTTGACTGAAATGCAAAGTTGCTGTCCGTGTGCTCTATCCTTATTCTGCAGGTCAGGGTTTTTCGGCACAGTGGTAGAGTATGGGGCGGAGCGGAAGATCAGTCGGCACAGTGTGCTGGGGGCTACAGTTAGTATCGGTGTGCCCCAAGGAGTCTCCCTCAAAATCAAGTATGTTAGCATTAGCATGCACACAGTTCTTAGTAGGGCGAGTAATATTGTATCATAGTTATTTATGTTGCTCTATATGTTTTTAATGTATTCTGTCCAGACTGAACAGGGCAAGCCAGACGTATTTTTTCCCGATTCACCTGACAGACCAGATCCTACCCAGTGCAATCTTCTACGCTACAGCCGGACCACTGGTGTTCTACTTGGCCATCCAGAGGCTTGTCATCAAGCCATATTTGGAAGCCCAGAAGGAACAGTAAGATTAGCCTCCAGACCAGTACTTCATGCTACATTAATTCACCCTGTCCTACATGACTCTCAATAAAATATATTGAGAGAAGGAAAAGAGGTTTCACCACCCCCACTGGCTGTGATTGGCTGTTGACATAAGTCAGTGAAAACCAATAGAAATCAGCCAGGGGGAACAGGGCTTTGTCGTCTATGGATAATCCTCTCCACCTCGAGTTTTGATAGGGAATGACCTAGCCACTGGTGATAATCAAGGTCAAAGTTCTGCTTAACTTGACCCCTGACAGCCAGTTCCTCTTCCTTCCACGCAGAGACCTGGAGAAGCAGCAGGAGACGTTGGCCTCTGGCGTTGCCCGGAAAAAGCAGGAAGCAGAGGCTGCCGTACGTAACTGGAGATGACCAACACTTTTGAAATGACCACTTGAGCCTGTGGCTGAGAAAATTGCTCAAACCCAGCAATCTAAATGATGTAATTATGCGAAAAAGTTCACGTGTCAGATTCAATACTGACCTTCCCACACAGCGGCCCTTGATCAACTAGGGGTTCCCTGCAGAATTCCGCACCCATGTATTCCAGCAGCAGCATAGTAGTGGAGCCCCAGTGGGTTAGCAGATGTGTTTTTGGGAGAACGGAAAAAACAGAAGGCAGACTTTGTCCCTCATCTTGCAGGTTTTACTAATGCAGGAGTCGGTACGGCGAATCATCGAGGCTGAGGAGTCCAGGATGGGTGAGTAAGCATTAGCAAGTGTTCTGTCCAAAGCAGTGTTTCTCAGTCTGGTCTTTGGGGACCTGCAGACGGTCCACGTTTTTGCCACATATTGGGGAGCAAAAATGCAGACCATCTGTATGTCTCAAAGACCGGACTGGGAAACTCTGGTTTAAAGGTCTGATTGATGGTGAGATAGATGATGCTGCAAGTGGTAATTTGTTCTCTCTCTCTCATAAGGCCTTATCATCCTTAATGCCTGGTATGGAAAGTTTGTGACTGACAACAGTAGAAAACATGAGAGAGCAAAGGTCATCGACGTGACCGTCCCCCTGCAATGTCTGGTGAAGGACTCCAAACTCATTCTCACTGAGGCTACAAAGGTGGGCACATTGTGGATGGTCTAAATAATGGCACTCATTACATCATCAAGTTGGTCATCAGAATCATTGCCGAGATCTATGTCGGTTTGAATAATCTCAGCGTAATGTGGTAGTGATGGGAGATGAGTAGACATTGACCTGACTCATTTTTTTTGGTTGGTGAAGCGCTGTATCTCCCCCCCCCCCCCCCGTGCTGACTGACATGTAATGACTCCTCAGTCGGGCTTGCCTGGCTTCTACGACCCATGTGTTGGGGAGGAGAAGAGCCTGAAGGTGTTGTACCAGTTCCGGGGAGTGATGCATCAAGTCCTGTCCGGTGACACGGAGGCACTCAGGATACCAAAACAATGTGAGCACCTTCCTTGTGTTGTCTAAAATCTCTTCTGCTCAGTTTTGCAATTAACAACTTTGTGTTCCTTGCCTCGCCCCTGCAGCGCACCGGATTGATGCAGACACCTAGACTGTCTACTGGGATGGAAAGAGAATGACAGATCAAAGACAGGCAGGGATCCTCGTTTGAGACCTGGAAGCCCCTTTTGCCTTGACAGTCGCCTATGTGTGCCCCTCCCCCGCTGTGGTTTTTAACTTGAAATATGAAATCAGTGTGCCCTGTGGGTGCCCACCCCTGTTGACTCCCTGGCACATGGCAGTGCGTACCCTACATTCGGTCAGCTGTCTGAGCCTGCCCTGAGGGCTCACTGTTACACTTGACCCCTAGGTTGCTGCCACGTCAACTCAAACAATGTATGGAAACCTTTCTGTGCTGATTAAACGATTGACTAAATAACACTGGAAGTGTGGAACCTCCTGTGTGTCCATTGACCCCCCCCCCCCACATGCCACACTACTGATATCTGCCTGCTAGTCCTGTGCCCTAAACTCACGGACGAGAACCATCTTCAGTACTATGATGCATGCATGCTCTATATATACTTCTTTAGGATTTGAGGTCATACCTGATCTCACTAGAACTTGTTCAGTATGAGACCGTGAGTACAGCTGTATATGCCCTATTGCCATATGATTTAGGCTGTTCTATTCTAGTCCCTCTCAGTTGCATAATGAGTCCTTTCAGTTGGTGAGCTAGGAGATTGTCTACACTCAAGGCAGCTCACTTTAAGAGTTGGTGTGGGGGAGCATTTTTGTTATATATGGTGGCAGTTTGACAGTGGCATTCAGTTGCTTCAGCTAGCTGGAATGGTTTGCAGTCTTTTAGTTCAGCAGATGTTTTTGTAAAACAACGCCAACTTTCCATTGTCGGTTTAGGTTAGCGGGTAGCAAAAGGTCACTATCTGTATAATCAGTGATTACACTCAACTGTCAGCCTGTGTGCTTTTCCTGAAAATATAGATTTCAACTTTAGGAAGTTATACACTTGGTGTTTCTCCTACTCCATGTCAAAACGGTAATGAATGTTTGTTAAATGACTGTGTTTCAAAATTCTGGTGTTTGGGGACAGGTGTTTTCAATCTGGTCAACTGGGAAAGCGATTTGTTTTTAAGACAATGATGTGTTTTTGGATGGGTGGGTGTGTATTAATGTAGATTCATGAGACTGTTTTCAAAGATTGGACCTACGATAAACCTCTGAGTCACATTAGGGGCTGTTAGCTGCTGAGGTCAGGCGTTGCCAAGCTTGAGGTCACCTGTCTACCTGGACCCTCTAGTGCCACCAGCCCTGATGGTGGCTTCCGGGAACACAGCTGCTCTGCTTAATGTGTTCCTGTATTTTTAGCATCAGAATCATATAAAAGCGGGTGTGTGTGTGTGTGTGTGAACTTTCCATCTTTGACTTGTCAAGGAGACTTTCATTACTAAGAAAAAGTCATTGTTTAAAAATGAATATATTACCCGCTTTCAGTATTTCACCTCCATGGGCTTCAAGAATAGTGGTGAAACAGACCAAATATATAATTTGTGGGGGGTAGGGATGGTCACAATAATCTCAAATGTTTTTTCCGGGAAAAAAAGATGTCACGCAGATGTCTGCATCCTGCTTTCTCCCACATGATTAAATATGAGACAGTTGAAAGAACCCTGCCAGAAGATGTGCTTGACATTGATGCTCCCATTGTGGAATAAAACCTGGTTTGATGAATTTCTTTTTATAAACTTTCTCAACATGATGACGAACATCAGCAAGTCATATACAGACACTGTTTCGCCTGAAAATGTGGAATTAGATGTCTTTTTACCAGGGATATATTTATTTGCTGCTCTGGTTTATGTAAGCCAAACACTTTTCAAACCAATGTTACGTTATATCCCTCTGTCCCTGTTGTAAACGTATGAAGATAAGGCCTTTTATGCAATTAAGCTCAAATATATTAAAACTAAATATTCTGATGGGCAACCAGTTGGCAAGGTGAAGCAGGCACAAAATAGTGATGTGAAGGTTGCCCCAACGTCTAGCTGCTGTGCCCTTAAGTAAACTGTCCACTAGGGGAAGACATTTTGCTTTGAATAAAAGCATTAACTAAGCGACTAATTATGTTGCAGTTTTCTTGAATGACTCACTGTATTTGACACAGATAACACATCAATGAACACAAATTGTGTCATTTAAAAGATGAAATGTTATAAACATTTTAAATTACAAAAGCTGATATACAAACATTTAAACAAGGTCTATGAAATATCAAATACACATTTTCTAAAATATACTTAAATTATAAATGACTGATGTTTCTTAACTGATTTCTCTCTCTGAAATGCGTGACTGAAACAGACTGTCACCAAATCTTTCTTGATCCATTACAGTTTCAACTTTGTAAAAAATCTCTTTCCATATTCAGAAGCATTGTTGATCACTGGAATGGAAAATATCACACAAATGTTGCATAAACCCAGAATCTGGGTGAATGTGTAATGTAAATATGGTAATATGAGATAATCCTACATAACTTCACACTATTAAGCTTGCTGAACCAATGTTAGTCTTGCAGCTAACTTCACCTATTCATGATGTTGAATGTTTGTGCTCCATGTCCTATCCCTCTCCTATGTTTCACTTGTTTAACCAATCACAATCTTCATCGTATGACATCACTGCATCGGTTGATTTTTTTCCTTATTTTCAGACTAGAGGCATAAAGCCATCCAGCTATCAGCGTAGGGGCAGCATGTGGCTCAGCAAGCTAAGCCTCTGTGCTTGTGATTGACAGGCTGCTGGTTCAAGGCTGGTTATTATTATAGTTGTTGTTGTTATCATCATCGCAAAGAAATAAAAACACAGCCTGGTAGAGCCTTTGCAGGTAAGGATATTCCAGTGTTATTTTTATCTATGGCATGTCCCTTAACAAAAGGCATACACAATAAAACAGGTACTTCGCAAATCTGTGTGCCTTGCCACTTAACAGAAAACGCATCAAACTCGGCAAACTCAGGTCATACCTCATAAGCATATCAAGCAAACTGATCAACGTACACAAAGTCTTCGAGAGGAATGCCGCGTCTAAGTCCTGCCAGAGCTGCAGTGTTTCTCCTCTCGCGGGGTCCGCAGCCCACTGGACCGTGTGGCTGCTGACAGGCTGGGCTCCCGTCTCGCCAAGGTGTGGCTCGGGCCGCGCAAGCTCACCAGCTCCCTGCGAGCGGCACGCAGCTGCAGCCTCATCTTCTGGATCACTTGACACTTGACTTTTAACCTTCTGCACAACCAGCCAATGGTGTCGAGGGAGCGGAAGAGACGGACCTTGGCTGCACAGGGGCCGGCGAGAGCGTAGCTGTGCTCCGTGGCCCTGAGATCCTGGGACAGAAACACACAGAGGCATAGGGACAGCGGCAGCAAGATAAACTACAGCAGAGGATGTATTCAAAGCCAGGATACGTGAGGCTAATAGCTTTATTTATAAGGATAAAATAAAATAGTTACAGTGCCTTAGATACACACCTGTAGAACACAGGTTAGCTGTCTTGGTTCAGCACCTGTGGCCTCCTGAATAGAAAAAGGCTCATGTTCTCTCACGCTCACGTCTTCCTGTTGTGATTCCAATAACTTCAGTGGGATGTGAGACTTCTCAGTGCTCAGTGTTTTCTGTGATTTCATTGTCAGGAGGGGAGGTTAACATTTCTTTATCTTCCTCCTCCCCTACTCATGTTCCAGACACATTTTTAGTCATTAGGATGACACTGACCTTGGGGCTGGCGGGCGGGAAGGAGAATAGTGTGGGCACGGCATTCCACAGGAGGTTCCTGCGATTGCCCAAGCCGCTGAAGCACTCCGGGGTGAAATGATGCGAGCAGATGACCATGTGCTTTTTGGGCTCAAAATCCCCTCGCCCTATGTTGTCCAGCCACTCCTTCAGCACAGAAGGCTTACTCAGGGGAAATCTGTGAGGCCGTAGAGTTTAATGTCTCTGAAAATCAGGGGTCACCAACCTTTTTGAAACTGAGAGCTACTTCACGGGTACTGGGCCATATGAAGGGCTACCAGCTTGAAATGCCATCCTAAACTTATCTAAACTTAATGTATAATTAACATGTTTAGATATTGTCATTTTCAAATCTATGTAAATGCAAATGTGATTAAAGAAGAATAGCAACATGATAAAATTTAATTTTACGCTGCTCACTTGTGAGTTATGCTATTTTTAGAACAGGTCCGCGGGTGACTCATGTGGTCCTTGGGGGCATCCTGGTGCCCGCGGGCACCATGTTGGTGACCCCTGCTCTAAATGAATGTAATATGTAAACGCGTGGACTTCGTGCATTCAAGGACTGCATTCCAAGAGACCGAGTAATTCGGGTCCTTACAGATGGAACAGAGAAACAGTGTACACAGCGTAAATGGTTGCAACGGTAGTACGGGGTATTATGAGCAGATACGCGAGTCGCCGAGTGATTTACCAGTAATTAATTCATGAAAATGCAGCGGTAGCCGCCGCTAAAAAGACTTAATGACTGCATATGGCCTGAATATCTAATTATAGGAAGCCGGTCTTATTCTAAAGCGTCTGGTACCTGTGGAAGGTTAAGTCCGGATTCCTCCTACTGTACCTGCTCCTGCAGTTATATGCGGAGCAGCTCTTCGGCATCCCGCCTCCCTCTGCTGTTTTTCTGCCCCGAACAAAGATGGCGACTCGTTTTACTGCCCCTCAGTGCTTCAAAAAGCGTGTCAAGGAAAAAAAAACAACAAAGAAAGCCCGTTGGGTCTGTTTTAGGCAACGCAGTGCCTGATCCACTTTCACGATACAAACAGTAGACTGCCGGAATTAATCTAGCAGTAAACAAAGTCTCACCCTGACTCAAACAACAAAATGGCAAACAAATGCGTGGATTTATGCGGTTTCACTCCTCGTTTTGATAGGACGCACTTTGCATTTCCCGTGCTTCTGTAACATCTGCTGGCGCATAAATGACTTAGAAAGTCCTTCGGTGCGCCGATCTGTGCTTCCGAAATGACGCACATCGCTCTGTTATCCGCTGCTATTCCTTTCCAGGTTGATAGGTGGCGCCATGCTCATAACGTATCTTACAAGACCAGCGAAGAAGAACGGAACGTGAAGTGTTCTACATTAACAGTTTTAGTTTCGTTATTAAAAGTGCATATTAACATATCACATATTTAAACACTTTTTCCATCAAGTACGTAGCACGAAGAATGCGAAAGTAGAATGTGAAGAAAGAAATGTGTAAGGGCGACGTCTCGGCCACGGTAAAAAGGAATTTCAGTTTGGAAGAGAAATTGTGTTGGTATGTCTATTTACATCATTCAGTGTATATTGCTTGAAGTTACCACTTGTACTGTGAAATAATCTTATTATGCAGGTTACTATACTATGTTTAGTCAATATAGGTGCGGGCTGCACTGGATTCTCAAGCCGGTCTTATACTGTTCTAGGCTTGTTTTCTTCTTCCTGTTCATGATGATGCTTAGAAGGGCAAATACTGTGTGTGTGGTTGGCATTTGCACTACTGGGGTTGTCCCAGTTCGTTTTGCTTGGGGCTATTGGTAATATTTCTCATTCATATTATATGTCTGTACTGTTCTCCAGATCAAGGGTTCAAGTGGAAAAAGACTCATTGAGTAATGGGACAACAGCCAAGTGGGGTGAGTAATGTCATTTGATGATTAGGACTGTCACTATGTATTATATCAATAATAGCGCAATCTACTCATTAATCTGACTATTATAATATAATATAAAATACATTGCAAATGGCACAAGTCAGGAACTAATGACATATTGCAGGGTGCACACTCAGTCACACATACAGTCAGTTTCCGTGTGCCACTTCATTTAAGTTACGTGACAGTTTTTGAACAGTGGAAGGAAGCACCTGCCAAAAAAGTCACACAAACACAGGGTAAACATGCAGACTCCACACACACACACAGTGCAGGTGTGCAGTGACAGTGCTGCCCAGTGTGCCTATATGTGCTTGCACAATGTGCCATGTTAATATTGACTTGGCATTCGCAAGGAGTGTGACAGTCTCTTGGGTTCAAACCATCAGTTGTGCTTTTTACTTGGTCATTGGAAACAAAACTTAGCAAACTTTGTGCTGTTGTGATAGTTTCTTTTCAACATTATCTAGCAAAAATATATAAATAAATAATTGGCTTAAAGGCGCTACTCTTTTGTAAGCTTTGCATGTGCTGTCAAAGACAATCATAATCATTTTACCTTTTACAGGAATGTGGTGAACCTAGACCCCACACCTATGAAGGCGCATGGAGAGGACAGGTTAACTCCAACACAAATATTTGAGACCCTTTGCTATGATGATAGTATCTTACTGGTTCTTTTAAAAGAGTCAATCTGTTAGTAATTAAAGAGAAGTAACTCTACTTGCAAGGATGCTTTATGAATGAGGAAATCACATTCCCTTAGTAACCTTTTGATCAAAATTTTTGTAGATGTATCCATCCTTACTCCCTTTGCTTATTCTGGTCTGGGTTGTGAAAGGGTCTGGAGCCTGATCAAGGTGGCACAATGCAGAAAGCAGAAGGAGCTTCCTTATCCCTGATTTATAAGTCTGCACAGCTGCGTTTCCCACACCATAGCCTGATGTGCAGCTCTCCAAAAATGTGACTAAATGTTGCGGTGACACTGTGATTGGTATGTGGCTGGTATAAGTAAATACAGAAGCTTAAATCCGGATTTAACGGAATGTCAGTCCCATGCAGGACACACAGTGGGCAATTCAGAGTTGCCAGTTAATCTAACTACATATCGTTGGACTGCAGCAGGTAACAGGAGTTCCTGGAGGAAACACTTGTGATTAAGTGAAAAGGTACAAACAGAATGAAGGTCGAATTCAAACCTTCAATCCTGTGAAGCAACAATGTAACCAAGTGAACCTTCTACCCTTTTGTAATTTGTTAATTTTTAGAATAATGTATTATTTATGGAAAGTTAGCAATTGGTGGTTATTTGTTCTTTGTGCAGGTCCATAATCTCTGATTCACCTGATTCTGGAAGACTTTCTGTGATATCTTGGCTTGTTGTTGATGTTATGAAGGACACTGGTTTTTATCGCCTAAAATCACTACAGGTCTTTCTGAGAGAAAAAGCTAATATAAACAAGAGGTTAGAAGCTCAGGTTTCCTGTGTGTGTCTTTTTAAGGCAAACTCAGACTGAGGTTATGTGTTACCTCTGGGGTAATGATCTTAGAATATCTCCCTGAAAGAAACTTTAATAAATCACGTTGGTGCATATCTGTGACAGATGGTGGTTCTCGTATCAGCAAAGATTTCCCTCGGTGAAATGTTACAAAATGTCCATGATTGCCTCTTTAGTTGACAATGAGGCACTCATAAATGATCCACAGTGCAGTTCCCGGTGGCTTATGATTTTGTATCTGATGTGATCTCTTGGACCTCAAATTACTCTTTAATGAAATGTTGTGTTTTCTGTTTTAAGTGTACAAATTATCATTTCACCCTGATCTTATTCTGCACTGCATTTTCTGTACCGCACGCCAGCTGTTTGCTCTGTCCCACATGAGATAGGCTCTAGACTTTCTGCAGCCCAGGCCAGCAGAAGTGGTTAGAAGATGACAGGGCTTTCTGAATTTCATCTTTGCTACACAGACTAAAAAATATTTCTCTGTATTAATTGTAACAATTCCTTGTTTTATTTGCAGCTGCCTCCAATCCCTGATACAGTGCTGGAGGAAGTGTTTTTTTTAATTCCAGGCCAGGATGTAGTTTGTGTCTGCCGGCTTGTTTGCCAGCAGTGGAAAGAAATGGTGGACAGTGCCTCCTACTGGAAAAGGAGGTGCCGGCGGGAAGGGTTTAAACCACACAATGACAACAAAACTGCTATAGGCTGGTGTCAATTTTACATGCTAAGTAAGAGGAGGCAGAACCTGCTGAAGAACCACAAGGCTGATAGTAAGAGGGGGGGGGCGGTGTCAGTGCATTACTATTGGTAATTTGGTGTTTTTATTTTAAAGTTGATTTTTCACTGTGCCAACAGCCAAATATATTGCCTCCATGTAATGACAGGGGGTTTATATGTAAATATTATGCATCTACATTATAATATGTATTTTAGCTAATTGTTATGAACCCCCTGCCAAGTAAGAGAATAACTCAGAACAAATATCACAGCTGGCATATGAAGGCAGTTTGAAGTTAATGGATTGAGTGAAGAAACTAAGCAAAAAAAGTTCAGGCTTGGGTTAATAAAAATGATTTCTGTTGTCATTAAGGGAGCTTCAGTGGCTGGCAGATCCTCAGCAATGGAGGGGACAAGTGGCAAATTGAACACGTATCTTCAAATCGTCTCCCTGATGAACGGGTCGAAAAATACTTTGTTACCTCTTACCGGTTAGTGTTCAGCTTTTGCATTGTATCTGTTATCTAAAACTAATATGTGCATAATACTGTGATGTTTTAATAAAAATGCCTGTGTGGAGCTCAGATGTTATTCACATATTTTTGAAGAATTTCAGTATTACGTTATATTGCATGGGTTACTTGTAGGATAAACATTTTCACTTTTCTCTGTTTATTTGGTTTTAGCTCCTGCATGAAATCCCAGCTAATAGACCTGAGTAAAGAGGGGTATGGACCAAATCTAATGGATGAGATTCAGCCTGATATCGTAATATCTGACTGGTGAGAAGAGCTCGTATTTCTGTGTCTGTTGCTGTGTTTTTTTCAGGGTACACTAATCTTCTGGTTTGGTATGTGACAGGTTTTCTCCCCGCTGTGACTGTGGAAGTCAATATGAGATTCGCGTTGAGCTTCTCAACCACAAACAAAAAGTGATTAAGCAGTTCTGTCCAAATCCTGTAGTATTCCCTCAATGGAATGAGATGCAGTGGAAGCAGGTAAGCGAGTCTAAATGTTCCCAGTGAGCCTGCGTGGAAGATTGGTGTCTCAGTTTCCCATAGTTTGTGATTGTGTGTGCAAGTGTGTGCCCTGCAACAGCCTAACATAACAGCCAGGGCAGACCTAAGAAAAAAACAGCCAACAGAGCTATCTTTACTGACCATGTGCAATGATTAAAATTTAAACAAAAAAAAAACCTAGAATTTTTTAAGTTCAAATCTATGAAGAAAAAATAGTTAAAAATCCTTCCTGACATGATGAATCTCGGATTTGGCCCTCCACAGAAGACCCACCCTCACCCAGGGTGTTCCCAGCCTCATGCACTCTGCTGATTGTGCTTAATGTGCCGAAGTGGTTAATGAAGATACCAATGATTGGCTAAAGCTTTTATTCTAAACAAATCAGTTTGTACTCATTCATAAAATGAAATCCGGAGAAGT
Source organism: Mormyrus lacerda (assembly GCA_015163995.2). Lineage (NCBI taxonomy): Eukaryota > Metazoa > Chordata > Actinopteri > Osteoglossiformes > Mormyridae > Mormyrus > Mormyrus lacerda. The sequence goes on along the minus strand of JAABNX020000119.1, from coordinate 1,615,161 downwards.
ACCCCTTTTGAGGCTATTACAAACATGCTTTCCATAGGACATCAACCAGCAGCTATTACTGAAGCTCACGTTATTGAAATTTTTAATTTCCAGATGGCATGGTGGCTTATTGTATAGCATCGTTGCCTCACACCTTCAGGCTTGAATCTCACCTCTGGTCTACATGTTTGGGCTTTGTGTGCTCTCATCGTGTCACTAGGGATTGTTCCGGACATTCTGATTTCCCCCCACTGTCCATGGTTAAGCTATTCGATAGCACTCTGATAGTGTATGTGGGCTGAGTTAGACTGACTGCCATCAAGGGCCTGCGTTATGCTGTTTTCAGGGCCTTCTTGCTGCCCAAGATAAACAGTTGCAGAGGTAAATTCTTCAGATCCAGAAAGTAAAAATCCAGACCAAGATTTTGTTTCGGCCAACCAGCTGAGTATAGTATAAAGCGTCATAGTCCTCAACTGGTTGGTTGAAACAAAATCTTAGTTCAGGTCCAGAAAGTCCAGACAATCTCCTCTTGAGCCATTGGAAGATCGATGGGTAGAAGTTGCACTTGTGGCAGTTTCCTTCAGTTTTTACTTTTGAATATTAGTTTTACGAAATCATAGCGAATTGCAAGTGAAAGTTAGATCATATTATCAGTAAAGCTTGATGTATCTGTTGTAGTGCATCTACAGAAGAATGATGCTGACTTTGGAGGTAATCTGGTCATTGGTATCTACAGCATCTGCAAATAAAATGAAGTGAGCTCCCAGACTGATGTGATCTTGGTGTTTGTGTGACTGTATCAGGGAAAGCAGTCAGACCCGTTGTGACCTGTCTTTCAGATGTCCCATGTATTCCGAAATTACGGACCAGGCGTCCGCTTCATCAGGTTCACTCACGGAGGACAGGACACCCAGTTCTGGGCGGGGTGGTATGGGATCCGGGTCACTAACAGCAGTGTGGAGATTGCCCCCCCTGGGGAAATAGAACCACCTGGGCCATAATAATTATTATGATGTATTTAATAAATGTTTGCTATATGCGCTTATTGACTTATCGTAAAACCACCTTTTTGCTTTATGTAAGGAATAATTGACGACGGGCCGTTGAATTATTAGAAAATAATGCACACCCGAGGTGGTGATGCGGCCACGACGCGAAGCGGAGTTTTGTTTTTGTCTATATACACAAGTCTTTCCGGAAACCTGCTTGTAATCCAAAGCACTTGTATATCAAAGCGAAATTTTTTCTATATACAGTCGCCCTCGTTTTTCACGGTTAATCAGTTCCAGTTCCTACCGTGATAAGTGAATTTCCGCGAAATAGGATTCTTTATTTATAAATCGAATGTTTTCATAGTTAGAGTATAGAAAACCTGCTTACGACCTTCTGAATACGGTTTTAAACATTATTAGAGCCCTCTAGACATGAAATAACACCCTTTAGTCACCTTTACACTCGTATTACCCAATATATTAGACAAAATAAGAGAAAGGGCGGCACTGTGGTGCACTGGTTAGCACTGTTACCTCACAGCAAGAAGGTCCTGGGTTTGATACCCAGGGTCACCCAGTGTGCCTTTCTGTGTGGAGTTCTCCCAGTGCATGCGTGGGTTTGCTCCGGTTTCCTCCCACAGTCCAAAGACATGCAGGCTACGTTAACTGGCTACTCTAAATTGTCCGTAGGCATGAATGTGAGTGTGTTTGTCTGTGGTAGACTGGCGACCTGCCCAGGGTATACTCTGCCTCTCACCTGAAGATTCTGGGATTGGCTCCAGCTTCCCCGCGACCCGAAATGGATAAAGCGGTATAGAAAATGGAGCGATGGAAGAGAAAATAAGACCGATGTTGTTATTATTATTATTATTATTGTTAATTTAATTACACACACACAGAGTTCTTACACACAACCACTAACCTATGAAAATCCAAGGAAAGCCATCGTGGGGCTTAGATAAATGTTCTCATAAATCGCAAACACGAACAAAGATGCTTCCGATGCATAGCGATGTAACATTTTCACTGTCTCGATCAACTTTTTAATGAATATACTGTAGCGATGGGCGGACTGAGGCATTGCGGGATTTTATTTTATTATATATGTAATTTTATTTTTAAATCATACATAATCTGTTACATAGTAGATCCATCCATTGAATATTGTGTGTGCACTTTCTGTAAATTGTCTGTCTCTATGAAAATCACATAACTTAATAAAAAGCTTGAGACATTTTATTGTTTTATGCATATTCTTTGGTTCCAGAACCAAATATAAATGTGTTCTGCAGGATACAGTTATTATACAACTATATAATTAATAATTACTACAGGATACAGTAGATGTTTTGGTTACATTGGTTTACTGGCTGACTGCATTGTACCAGCTGTAAATTGTGGTGGAGGGATAATGGTATGGGGTTGTTTTTCAGGAGTTGGACTAAGCCCCTTAGTTCCATTAAGGGAACTCTTAATGCTTCAGCATATCAAGACATTTTGGACAATTCTTTGCTTCCAACTTTGTAGGAACAGTTTGGAGAAGGCCCTTTTCTGTTCCAACACGATTGTGCCCCAGTGCACAAATAAGATCCATAAAGACATGGTTGGGTGAGTTTGGTTTGGAAAAACCTGACTGGTCTGCAGAGCCCTGAAATCAGTCCTATGGATCACTTTTGGGATGAACTAGAATGGAGAGTGAGAGCCAGGCCTTCACGTCCACCATCACCTTGGGCAGCAAGGAGCTGCCTACCCTCAGGAGGAGGGAGGGTGTGGTAGTAGGGGATTAAATTATTAGAGGTGTAGATAGTTATGTGTGCACCCGTGATAGAGGGTCCCGTATGGTGTCTTGCCTGCCTGGTGCTCAGTTAGGGGGACCTTCCGAATCATGTGGACAGGCTTTTGGTCCCAGCCGGAGTGGATCCAGTGGTCTTGGTGCACCAACGACGTAGGCAAGGCCAGGAGGGCTGTTCTGCAGGATAAATTTATAAAAGTCGCGGATAAGTTTGGAAGCTGAATGTCCACGGTGGTGTTCTCTGGAATACTTCCCGTGCCATGTGCAATGTGCAAGCCAGGCTAAGTTAGCTGAGATAAGGGGATTAAATGTGTGGCTGAAAGGGTGGTGTGGGAAAGAGGGGTTTAGGTTTATGGGGCACTGGAAGACCTTCTGGAACAGGGGGGACCTGTTCAAGTTGGATGGGTTGCATCAGAATGAGAGAAGACCCAGTGTATTGGGGAGGCGTATGTGTAGGGTAGTTGAGGAATGTTTAAACTAGGGACTGGGGGGGCAGGGAGGTTAGTTGAGAATATAGGTGGGGAGAGATGGAAAGCCCCAATAAATATTAAAAGTGGGCACTGTAAAAGGCCGACCCTTTGTGGTCTGTATTTAAATGCTAGGAGTATTAGAAACAAAATTAATGATTTCGAGGCTTTAATTTCATCATACACGACATTATAGGAATAATAGAAACATGGTTGAGTGATAATGATGGAGACGAATATAATATGGATGGTTACACGTTGTGAGACCGGATAGGTAAGAAGGGAGGTGGTGTTGCAGTATATGTAAAAGAAAACTTTCAGGGAAAGGAGCTCACTGATAGAAAAAAAGTACAGAAGCTGTATGGATAAAACTAGATGCTAAAAACTCAAATGGCCTAATTGTCAGTGTTTGTTATAGAGCACCTAATGTAGCTTCAGAGGAAAGCAGAATACTATATGACGATATCAGGATTATGAGTAATAAAATAATGTAGTGGTTATGGGTGATTTTAATTTACCTGGGATACAGTGGGACATACAGTAGTCTCTGGCTCTTCTGTGAATGAACTTGAGATGGTGGAATTAGTACAGGATTGTTCTTTTACTCAGTTTGTTAATACTCAGTTTGTGTTCATAACATGGTTAAATTTGAGGTTAATTTTAGTGTCTGAAGAGCAAAGTCCAAAACAAAAGTATACAATGTTAGGAAGTCTAACTTTAATGGTATGAGACTGAAACTAGAAACTGTAAACTGGATGGCGTTAGAGGACTTCATACCTGTTTCCAGCAAAACTAAATCTAGGAAATGACAACCAAGGTAGTTTACTATGGAAATTAAGAATAAAACCAGTAGGAAAAGGGTTCTGTTCCACAAATGGAAAATAAAAGATTTCAAAATGAAGCAGGAGTATCTAAGTCTAAGTTGAGTTAAAAAATGACATTAGATTTGCCGAGAGGAATGGGGAATGGAAGGAAGATTGTATTGGAGGTCAGGGATGACATTAAAAGTTTCTTCCAATATTTTAACTCCAAAACAGCTCTAAAAGCTGAAATCACTAATTTGAAGGATAGTAAGGGCCTTATAATTGAAAATGAAATTGATATAGTAAATGAATTTAATGATTATTTTACATGGGTGTTCACAGTAGAAAACACAAGTAACTTACCATTTAGTACAAATACAGCGTCTATGACCAATATGTGTATAACTGAAGCTGATGTGGTACAAAGCCGCGCTAAGTTCAAAATAAATCGCAGGGTCCTGATGGCATCTTACCTATAGTTTTAAAAGAGATGAGGAATATTAATTATATTAGCCAACCTTTAACTTCACTATTCCAGAAATCCTTATCTGCTGGTGTGGTATCTTCTGATTGGAAGCATGCTAATATAATGCCCATATTCAAAAAAGGGGATAGAAGTAATCCAGCAAACTATAGGTCAATCAGTTTAACTTGCATAATTGGAAAAGTAATGGAGGCTGTAATTCAAGTGAAAATGGTAGATTACCTGGATTCAAATGACATCCAGATGGATTTAGAAGAGGTAGATCCTAATTTACTTGAGTTCTTTGAGGAAGCTACAAGAGAAATTGATCACAAAAAGACCTATATGTGATCTACTTAGATTTCCAGAAAGTTTTTGATGTTGTCCCCCACACATGGCTCTTGCTTAAGCTCAAACCTGCAGGGATTTTAGGAACTGTAGCAGCTTGGATCGAAAACTGGTTAACAGACAGTAAACAGCGAGTAGTTATTAGAGGTACAATGTCGCAGTGGGCCTACATTCATAGTGGGCTACCGCAGGGTTCAATTTTAGGACCACTATTATTCCTAATTTACATTAATGATGTTGACACCAATACATACAGTAAACTGGTTAAATTTTCAGACGACACCAAGGTGAGTCATGTAGCAGATACTGATCTAGCAGCACAGAGGCTACAACAAGATCTTGATAAATTAGTGACTGGGCTGATACCTGGCAGATGAAGTTTAACATAGATAAATGTAAGGCAATTCATGCAGGGAGCAGAAATTACAGGTATGTTATAGGTTCCACTGAAATAAAGGTCACTGATTATGAGAAAGACCTCGGTGTGTATGTTGATGCTTCCATGTCCCACTCTCGCCAGTGTGGGCAAGCAATAAAAAAGGCCAATAGGATGTTGGGTTATATCTCTAGGTGTGTGGAGTTTAAGTCAAGGGAGGTGATGCTATGATTATATAATTCCTTGGTAATATCCCACATAGAATATTGTGTACAGGTTTGGTCACCGTACCTTAAGAAGAACATTGCTGCCTTGGAAAAGGTGCAACGTAGGGCCATGAGAATGATTCCTGGTCTTAGAGGAATGTCTTATGAGGAGAGGTTAGCTGAGCTGAATCTGTTCAGCCTTCAGCAAAGGAGACTAAAGGGGGGGACATGATCCAGGTATATAAGATTCTAACAGGTCTGGATGCTATTCAGCCAAATTGCTATTTCAAAATTAGTTTAAATACTAGAACTCGTGGTCATAAGTGGAAATTAGTGGGAGAACACTTTCAAATGAATTTGAGGAAGCACTTCTTTACACAGTGTGTAGTTAAGAGTATGGAATAGTCTTCCTACTAGTGTAGTGCAAAACCCTGGGTTCCTTTAAATCAGAGCTAGATAAGATTTTAACAACTGTGAGCTATTAGTTAAGTTCTCCCCAAACAAGCTTGATGGGCCAAATGGCCTCCTCTCATTTGTAAATTTCTTATGTTCTTATCATTGCTTGACCTGACAAATGCCCTTCTGGATGAATTGGCTAAAATTCCCACAGACATACTCCGACATCTTGTGAAAAGCCTTCCCAGAAGAGTGGCAGCTGTTACAGCTGCAAAGGGGAGACCAACTCCATATTGATGTCTATGGATTTAGAATGTGATGTCAGAGTTACTGCCAGAGTTAGACCACACTCTAGGGTGGGCAGATGTCTGGCTTTAGGTTAAACAGTCCAGTGTTTCAGCTCAACAGCCTCCATCTGGCATATATTCTGGGTGGACGCTTATTTTTTTTTCTGATTCTGATTATTTGTCCTCTTTTTCACCACCAAAATAAATCATAAGGTATAATGTACGACTACTTACTAAGTAAATAATTAATTTCACACACTATGATAAATTTAAATGATTTTATTCCCGATTACACAGATTAACAAAAAAACAATAAGAAATCAGTAATGAGTACAGGAGGAAGAGACAGAAGCGAAATGTTCAAGGAAAGAAATGTCTTTAATCTAGATTTGAAGGAAGAGAAGAACACTCACGAAGTGATTGTGGGAGAGCGTTCCATAGTTTGGGGGCCATGGCAATGAAGGACCTGCCGCCCATAGTGGTAAGTCTAGTGCCTGGAATGGCAAGGAGATTATTATTACAGGATCTAAGAGTTTGAGAGGGTGAGTAGGGAGTCAAGAGTTCACTGAGGTAGGGAGCAGGAAGGTTATGCAGACCTTTATTAAATGAGAAGCAATATTTTGAGTTTGATACAAGAGTGAACCAGAAATCAGTGTAGCTGAGACAGGATGGGTGTGAGAAAATCGTGTGTTGTCCTCATGCTATGACACCGGACCAGCAAACTCTCTCCTGAAGGCTGCTTCTTCCCCACCAGTGATATGACCGATCACTGCGGTGTCATCCGCGAACTTCAGAATGATGTTGTCTTTGTGGGAAGCGACAGAGTCGTGGGTGAACAGGGTGTAGAGGATGGGGCTGAGGACACAACCCTGTGGGATGCCAGTGTTTGTGATGATGCTGGCTGAATCCTGTTACTGATCCTGACAGATTGAGGTCTGCCAGTCGAAAAGTCTAGGAGCCAGGAACAGAGGATGCGTCAGTTTGTGGGTGAGTTTGCGGGGGACGACCATGTTGAAGGCAGAGGTGTAATCAACAAAATGCATCCTGATGTAGGAGTCTTTGTTTTCCAGATGGGAGAGGGAATAGTGAAGGGCAGTAGTGATGGTGTCTGATGTGGACCTGTTGGAGCCGATGAATCCCTGGGTTAGGTCACTAGCCAGACGTCTTGACATGACATTAGTCAAAGCAAGCTTACGGCACATAACAGAGCTTACGGCACATAGCACAGAGTTCTGAATTTACTGAATCTTTTGAATAGAGGCCAACAAAAAGGGAGTAGCAGTAGTCAATATGGAACGTAATAAAAGCAAAAACCAGAGTTTGGGCATCAGTACTGGACAAAAATGGGCAAAGACAAGTGATGTTACGGAGATGAAAGAAAGCAGGTTTGGAGAGGGATTATATATCTAGATCAAAGTTGAGTGTAGAGTCAAATAGTACACTGTAGCTGGTTTTACAGGGGCACCATCAAAACAAACAGAGAAACTGGAGGATTTAGATATTAAGAATTTTGGACCGACCAGTAAGACTTCAGTTTTAAGTTGGAGATGCAATCAGTGAGTGTATTGGGAGGGGAGTCACTGGAAGAATGTGTACTGAGATATAATTGAATATCATATGAATAACAGTGAAAGTTAAGTTATCTGTGAATGATCTGACCATGAGGCAGGATGTAAATTAGGGAGAGGAGGAGCCCAAGAACTGATCCCTGGGAGACACCACTCACAACAGGAGAGGTGGAGGACTTGTGTGAACCTAGTATGATAAACTGTTGACCTGAACCACTAAAGGGCTATGTCTGCGATACCAATGGAAGATAGGTGAGAAATTAGTACATCATGGTGTCAAATGCTAAGCTTAAGTCAAGGAGGAATGTTTAGGCTACAGTTGTGTAGCTACAACTCTTTCAATCACTTTAGCTAGAAAAGGAAGATTAGAGATCGATATGTAGTTAGAGAGAAACGATGGATCCAACTCAGGTTTCTTGAATGGGGACGTGAATTGATTGAAGAACAACATGTTTTAAGTAGAGATGTGGAGGCTGGATCAAGCTGGTAGAAGGAAGGATTAGACTTAAGGATAACAAGGACCGTCTACCCCTGCTGAACAAAAACAGCATAAACTAGCATAATGCATGCCGGTTATACCATCATATTTTGTGTTGCTGGTGGACCAACATCATTAATGAAATATTGCTGGTGGACCAGCTTCACGTACAGGCAGATCAGCACAGTTATGCTAGTCCACCATAAGAGCAAAGTCGGCAGAAAGAACAGAAGAAAGGAAACCTATAGAAGTGACAGATCATGTAACAGAAACATTAAATAAAACATGGATTTTCTCCTTTCTCTTAAACCAAGGACAGGTTTGGGTAAGGTCAGGTTGGGGAGCATGCACTGATACAGTGCGTTGCCGCATCCACACCTCAGGATCCCATTTGGCAACCCCTCGGGGCGACACACACTCCAGCCTCACCCTCCAGAAATGGCCGTCTATCTGCCGTAGCCAGGTGTTATGTGGGCGTCCCACAGTTATGTGTTAGTGTTATGTGGTCCAGTCACTCAGGTCTGAAAGCTGAATTTACGTGTTTCAAGAGGGAGCACCAGCAAACAATGCCTTTGGGTTTTTTTCCTTTAAGGCAGCGAAACAAACAAGAAATAAAACACGGACAGATTTTTGGTGACGCTTCTGAGATTAATAAATCAGACGAAGGTAGTCACTCAAAGCCAAAGTCGAGAATATGACGAAGCCTATCTCACTCTTGAAATGTGAAAGAAAGCTTGCAGTTGCTGTTCATGTAATTTCAATTAGTAATTCATCATAATTAGTTTCTCATGTCCGTGACAAAAAAGTTAAGCACTCAGAAGTAATGGTCTGATTTGGTTGTAATTTGGTACCTGTGGAGATTCACCATGTAAATGATTCAGTTTGCAAGGAGCGGGCGCGTCTAGTCACCAGACACAGAATGCCTCTTAGATGCATTAGTCAGCATTACCAGCACTTGATGGAGTTTGGTAGGAGCTGCATTGTGGGTTTGCATGAGGCCGGGTGGATGTATCTTGCAATTGTACAGCATCGCCGGCCCCAGCAAGCAAGCCAGAGGCGACAGTGACAAGGAAAAACTCCCTAGAAGGAAGAAACCTTAGGAGGAACCAGACTCAGAGGGGGAGCCCATTACAGAACTCCATGATATCTGCACCTGCCATCCGGACACAGGTATTGGACTCTTTACAACACCTCACGTCATCCGGCATTGTGTCTGGATGACTAGCATCAGCTGAACTATGGGTTCACCGTCCCATGCGTAGGCTGCCATTAACACCAGCGCAGAGATGCAGATGGACCGTACCATGTTCAGCGATGAATTTCCATTCTGCATTACCACGGATGACCATCGTGTGTTATGTACAACGGCGCTGAGAGGAGAGGACCAATCCTGCCAATGTTGTGGAGAGACCCTGAGACAGCACCCTGGTACAGTCTTTCAAAAAGAAAGACAATGGACTGCCTGAGTCAGGTTGAGGTCCTCCCGTGTCCAGCCAGGTCCGCAGATCTTTCCCCAATCAAACATGAGTGGGATCAGCTCAGGCATCAACTCAGACCCAGTGCCAATCTGCAGGATCTTGAGGGCCAGTTACAACAGCTGTGGGTGTACTTGCTGCAGGAGAGGATACCACGGCTCCACGCCATACTGACATGGGACCATCAGTGTGCCCATACTGCAATCTCTGTTGTCGATTTGATCTGATATTATAATCATTATGATACAGTCACATGACCATTCACCACATGCAGATTTATTTCAGTCTCACCACTTTTTTTGTCACTGAGTACATATACACACATACACACACTGTTGGGATGGATGGCAGACAGGTACAGGAGATCAAAACGAGTATGAAGTGTGATTTTTATTTCCCTTAAAGAGGAATTATAAATAAACTGTACCAAGTCAATCCAAATGAAAATTCTGTCAAATGTTTTGCAGTGCTTTGACCCCCCCCCCTCCAGCATCTCCTGCCACCCTCCCCTATAAACTAAGGCAAGTTGACTGAGGGGTGGGAGCTACAGCGCCACCCCTCAGTCAATCATCTTCCAAAAACAAACCCCAAAGAAATGAACTTCTACATAAATAATTGCTGCAATCATAAAACTTAAAACTAAAACACACCATAACATTTTGTTTTTGGTAGTCCCCGCTATCAGTACTCCGTCACCGCTCAGTCCGTGACACACACACTATATATACGAAAGCGTGGATTTTTTGCGGTTTCACTCCTAGATTTGAAAGGACACATTCTGCATTTCCCGTGCCTCTGTAACATCACCTGGCCTATAAATGACTTCGAAAGTCCTTCGGTACGTCTATCTGTACTTCCGAGCTGACGCTCATCGATCTGTTATCCACTGTTGTTCCTTTTTAGAGTGGTAGGTGGCGCCACGCACACACCGTAATTCAAAACAGCGGTTTTTTTTTTTTTGCTTTTTATAAAGAGGGAACAGGGAGGAGCTTTTCATTCGTTATTGGAAGTACACTCGACTGAAGCACATAATTAAGCACTTCCTTTCAGCAAGAACGCAAGAAAGGTGTAGGAGTGACGTTTCCGCCAAAAAGTAAAATAACTTCAAACATTAACACTTGTTACTATACTAGGGTTTCCAGCTTTGGATGTTTTCGGTTGGATGGCGTGAGATTTTCAATTGGAGAATTGTATGCATCCTCATTTAAATGCATGTGACAGTTTTATTACCTTGTAAATAGTCCTTAGGCTTTTGATGCAGCTAATGGTGTATAACTGAATAATATAGATTTGTCGTAAGATTTCTTGCGTGAACGTGAGAGTCTGAAAGCCTGAGCATCAAGTCAGATGTTTGAGAGTTGGCAGCCTCACTATATTATGTTTAGTCGATATACATTATGTGCGGGCCCCAAAGTTGTAGATTGGGGCACGGGATTCTTGAGAGGGAATCAAGTTATAAAGTTTTGTCTGTCTTATTTTTGGCTTGCCTCCTTCCTGTTTACTTAGATAATAAAAAGGCAAAAAATGTATGGTTGGGAGGGGTTGTCCCAATTCGTTTTGCTTGGGGCTATCTGTAATATTTGTCATCTTGTATATCTGTACTGTTCTGCAGATCCAAAGTTCAAGTGAACAAAAACTCCTTGAGTAATAGGGCAAAAGGCCTTGTTTGGTGAGTAATGTTCTTTTGATGATTAGGACTGTCACTGTGGATTATATCAATAATCGAGTACTCTACTCATTCAGTACTCATTAATATTATAAAGTAGAGTACAATGCAACTGGCATGAGGCAGGAACCAACGACATATTGCAGGGTGCATTTTTTGTTTTTTTAACGTAATGTTTTGGACAGTGGGAGGAAACCAGAGGATCTGCGGAAAAGCCATGCAAACACAGGGTGAACATGCAGACTCCACACACACGAAGTGCAGGTGAGCGGTGACAGTGCTACCCAGTGCGCAAATATGTCGGCTGCAATACTAGGCGTCCACAATGTGCATAGTTAACAGTCCCCTAATAATCTTTAAAAATTCCACCTGGAAACATATCCTACAGGCCATTTTAATCCTTTCAAGTGAGGCAAACCACTCTCTCGATATGACAGAGGCAGAACTAATGACACCAGCAGCGATCTGGGGACACAGCAGTCTGTCAGCTCAGCATTGCGGACATCAAGAGAAGAATGCAAAAAGAAAAAAATAAGGCATTCTTTCAGCTAAATAAATGCCACACATCCAGGGATAAAATAAATGGATCAGCAAATTTGCTTTTGTGTTACCCAAAGATGGGGGCTCAAGTTTGCTACTGTGGAGCTGCGATGCGGCAGAAAAAGGAAAGAGGCAGTCAATTCGAGCAGAGCGCCAAAACAAGCTGCGTTTATTTACAGCGTGCCAAAAAACCTATTTTCCCCCAAGAAAAACCCGCGTCCACGCTTGGGCATGCGTATAACAAA
>JAABNX020000119.1:1581732-1595910 GCA_015163995.2 Mormyrus lacerda | reverse complement strand
GAAGTACCACGGCCAGGCTTGAACCTGCAACCTTCTGATCACAGCACAGATGCTTACCCAACAAATGAATGTATGAAAAAAATTATTAGAAATATCTCTGGTTGCATTCCATAACATCACAGTTATTTAACATTTCACTACTTTTGTGAAGTGGACACAAGTTAGCTAATTAGCAGCCATATACCACATGCTGAGATGTTTTTAATATAGCAGAATCAGGCCTAGGCTGCAAGAACTCCCAGGGCCACAAATGTGTTTCTTTTTAAATGACGTACAACTACATGCAAGAAGTTATTAGTAATGATTGAGTCATCATTTGTGTTGTAAAATAGTGAAATAAACTAGTGAAATTTTGAAAACAAATATCGAAGGTATATACACCTTCTGCTTGGCGATGGCTGAGCGCATCCAGTGTAAAGGCGATTTGTACCATTGCACACTACTGCTCTGCTCTTCTTATTATGTAGTGTTATTTTAGTTTGTACCCCTGTGGGTTTCTGCTTGGTGCCAGAACCCTAATATTTCGTTAAGAAAACGTTAACATTGAACTTTTTAGACCAAAAATATCTCGGCACTTCTGAAGGCCAAAACAAGCATGGCGCCGTGGCTGCGTTCTCCACCTGTGCTGTGGCCGCCTCGCTTTCCAAATGGCTGAGGTAAGGGAAGGACTCGTGAGCGCGTTCATGATCCTGCAGAGAAACGCTCGGCTTATACATGATGATGAAGTCTGTTCAAGGCCCACTTGTCAATGCATGGAAATGAAAGTTCTATCAGATATCATGACTTGGGCCGAGCAAGTAAATGTACCTTAGGGACAGGATTAAATTACATTAGATTAGATGAGAGTAAAGTTGAGTGAAGTAGAGTGGATGAACTCTAATAATTCCACGAAGGGAAATGTCAGTGTTACAGCAGCAGTTAAAACAGGATGAGATAATACACACAAGGTAAGAGAATCAAATATCAGCCAAAGCCAAGGGCCCGGATTGTACTATACGAAGTGAAGAGTGCCAGAATGTGTAAACGTAAACATAGGCTGTGAGCTTCAGTGGCGAGGTATAGCATATAACCAAAACAATAGTGGCGACAACAGCGATAACAATAATAATAGTAATGGTGGTGGTTGTAATAATAATAACAAGAAGTATCATAACAATGATAACAATGCAGCCGCGCAAAAGTTCTCCAGAGCAGGACAGGCGTGATTAACACTGAAACCTATGGGATATTTCACTCCATGTCTGAAGGTTCACTTGGAAAAGTGTAGGAAGGTTGCAAAGCAGAATTCACAGATTTCTATGAATATAAGAAGTTTCAACAAATTAGGAACCAACTCTCCTAGCGTCATTACTTTGAAAGGCTTAGCACACGTGTATTTCTGGTGTGCAAATTACTGTCCATGGCTTCGTCCAGCATAACCTAAAAACGTGGCTGAACAAACACAGAAGGAATCAATCTTTGGCCCTTATTTCCTCGTCTTCACCTCCCCTGAATTTTCAGTGCATGATACAGTATACTTGCCTGAACGTGACTAGCTTTCATGGCCGCTGTCGTGTGCGTTCAGACTGGTGAACAGTCGCCCTTTCAGGTGAGGACGACAGGCTTCCAGTGTGAGCACAAGTTCTGGCCAATCCTAAGGTTCGGCCTCTTAACCGGGAGCTGCCTGTCGTTATTTGTGCTTGTGTTGGCAGCACTTATGTTCTTTATAGGGCCACAAAGCACAGTATTTAAAATATTTATTTTTGGGCACCAGTTACGATTAGATGTATATGATCATTTACAACATTGTTTGAGCCAATTTTTAGGAAAAATAATGAAAGGGAAAAATATTAAGAAGTAAATAACCTTTTTAGGTTTTATTTATGAAATCCATTTCCTGTGTGGACTGTGGGGAAACGCCAGTTTTGAACTTAATCTGTTTTCAATTTATAAATAATACCTTACATTTTCTTACAAAATTATTTGAATGGATTTTTGTGAAAAACAGAAGCATGTTTAAAAACCAGGAATGTAGACCTATTTCTGTGTAGTGATGCAGAGAAGACAAGAGACAGATCAAATTTAAAAATATACATATGAAACATATATTTCAGTAAGAAATGAAAACACATGTGCTGTTTGCTTCTCTTAATACAAATAATACAGACGTATAATACAGACACACCTTTTTCCCAATCCTTTCATCCAGTAGCTTGATGACAAAATATTTGTACATAAACCATCACCACCCCCATCTCTACTCAGGTTACAATCTTAAAAAGCCTCCATACTCTTCTCCTGCTCAAATAGACAAACAAGGAGAAGGTAGAACCTGTAATCTATTATCATTTTCTTCAAGCAGCTGTAATCAGAAACAACAATTCCTTTATGCTTTAGATTTGAAAGGAAACAGAAAGACCAAGGGCTGGTATCACAAGTGAGGTTTGCTGGTTAGTCAGATAACCTGTCATATTTAAGGTACCCCAGTTTAAATTGACTTGGTCAATTTCACTTACATTCAATCCAGACTAACCTAAATCTAACTAGTTGTCTAGCTAGCACAAAAATCCAACTTTATGATACAGGCCCTTGCTGTCAAGTTTCGGTTTAAGTAGACATAAGAACATTTTCAAGCAATTCAAAAAATTATGAAAAATCCCACTCAGGTCTACCCTGAAGACATGAGGTCAACCATTTTAAATTATCTTACTTGTGATGCTTTTTTCCCCTCTCTCTACTGGACATTCAGTCCTATACAGCTGCCATGCCGTGTACTGTACAAGCACAAAACTGAAGTCAAAGTGCTTCCCATTGCTCTCTGGAATCCAGCCAAGTTTTCAAAAAGTCCAGGTGGTTGGTGTAGAAGTTATGGTAATTTTTAATAGTGGCAGACTCTGGCGGTCTTTATGACTGCAAAGGTTTATCCAGTTGTGCTATGTGCAAGTCCCAAACTTGACCTGTTGCCAATGTAGCAATGAAGGTTAAAGCTGCAGACCAGGAAGCTGAACTGTACCTCGAGGGAGAGCTCTTACGGCATTGGTTGGATCCCAGCCAATAGAGAGCTGCTGTGCCATAGCCCATACAGGAGATGAGCTGGGTACAGACCATGAGCTGTAACCGAGGGACGCTTCACTGCTGCAGTATTTTTTCAGTAATTTCCTGGTTAGTTTTTATGTATTAAATGTCAAGTGATCTCTCTTTATATAAAGCAAAAAAACTAATTTTGAATAAAATAAGCAGGTTCGGGGTGAAATCTGTTTTACTTTAATTTTCCAGCGAATGTTTTTCCGTTTTAGCCTATTAGCACTGCTAAGGCACCATATACATGTTCTGTTCAAGGCCCTTGGTGCTTAGATACTTTTTTTTTTGTTTTTTTGTTTTTTTTTAGTTTTTAATGACAAGGAACGTATTGCAGAATTGCTGAGCAGCAAGATGCCATAAACTTCAATATGAAATTTTAAAAATCAATTTGGAGCAACCAAGCGAGTAGCTGGAGTGGGTTTTCGGCAGAGGAAGGTACTTCACTTTACCTGGAATGTTCTTGGAAAAAAAAATCCCCAGCTGTATAAATGCACTGCATAGATTTGTAACTGACTTGGGACACAGGTGTTAACCACACTAATGAGTGACACCAGTATGACTAGTGAGCATCTGTACAACTCATTAATGTGTTTATTTATAGCGTTGTTTACATGAAACCGAACAGAATGGACTTGTGGTACTAAGCATTAGTTTAATGCACTGAGATCCGACATGTCCATTCCAAAAGACATATTTGTACCCGTAGCAAAATGGCTGGCAGCCGAGAGTTGACACTCATAAGGATTTTTCCACAACTAAACTGAGACTGAGTGAAATCCCTGACAAGCGCCCAGTCCCTTTCTGTTCTGCAAACTACACAGATACCGATGCAGCTAAACGTAGCGCAGCTCTGTCCCATGGGGCATGGTAAGCTTGACGTCATTGGGGATGCTGTTAAACAAACCAGGCCCAAGCAGCTTCCACAGTAGTTTGGCTGCTAGACTTTGAGTACAGACTGTGTCACTAGCAGTCAGAGCTGCTGCAGTACAGACATGAAGTTACGAGCAAGGAACTGCACAATGCGTAGCGTAACAAAACAGACAGGCCTTGGTGTCGCAACACTGTGAGAATGATGCATGGAATGCGGTGGGAATCATGTGAAATGCACAGGAGAAGGTGAAAAAAGTCTGCATTTATACACAAACCAAACAATGAACCTGTTTGTGCGTGAAAGTATTGATTTATTTAGAGCTAGATTAAATTTCTAGTAGAATTTTGTATGTGATATGCTGTGCATGTTTATGGCCCCAACACAAAATGTATGAAAATTTTATTGTGTGTATATTATATTGTGTAGGACCAAATGACCCCACAATGTGTTAAAAACCTGTTACCCTGACATAGTGGGGATCATTTCTGACCACCATAAGGGGTAACTCAATTTTATAAAAATCTGTGACTGCAATCAAAAAACTAAAAGTCTTGTATTTTGCTTGGTTACTTATGGTTAAGGTTAGGACTGGGCTGGGGTTAAGGCTGTCATTGTTGGGATTAGGGTTATGAATGGATGGTCTCCGTAAACATATGAACACAAACGTGTGTGTGTGTGTTTCTGTATGGTTTGCATTGTATAGCGATGTCTGATTGTACAACTTTAATTCCATACATCCATCCATTCATTTTCCATAAGCATAGTACAGGGTGACAGTGAGCCTGGGGCTTATGCCAGGGAGCTCAGGCCACAAACCCCCCCTGGCCCTCAATCCTCTCTACTGTATGAACTGGCAATCATCCATTCTGCACTGCACATTTCAACATAAAAATGGCAATAATCAGCTGTGAAAACAGCTGTTGATTTTTCTAGTGGATAAGGATTAATTATAGCTAATGACAGAATGGGAGGCGTGCCAGTGGACTTCACTAGAGATTTGATTGAATAGATTCTGCATTTGATTCTCTGATTTCTGCTCTCCTGGTGGCACAGAGGCATAGTGTGCAGCCCTGTGACCTCACACCTCTATCCTCTGGCTCCCTGTGTGTGGAGTTTGGACGTTCTCACCCTGTTTTTATGGATTTCCTCCAGCAACTCAGTTTTCCTCCCGTAATCTAAAAACATAAAATTGCCCGTGATATATATGTGCGCATCCTGTGATGAACTGGCATCCCAGTCACCCTGTGCTTCCAGGGATCGGATCCAGGCCCACAGCCACCCAGTACTGCATGAGCAGTTATGAAAGATGGATAGATTGCTTCTTTCAGCTTCAGCATGGTAATCCATCTTCCAACCCCTTATCCTGGCCAGGGTTGCAGGGGGGCCTGGAACCGGTCCCAGGCAGCATAGGGTACAAAGCAGGGATACATCCTGGATGGGATGCCATTATTTTTCTGTATTTATGATGTTAATATTTTCAAATTTTTCTATTTTAGGTAAAAACTACTAGGTATAATATGTGAGTGAGACTCTCATCACTTTTCACAGTCTATTAAAATTATATTTAAAAAGGAACTTAAATAGAACATAAACCATAACCATTGAATTTTCATTTAATAGCATGCTTGCATGGTCATTTGGGTTGATTTACAGCACGTGATGGTAGAGTGCTGAGTTCTGACACACCCTGAGACACACCAGACCATGGCAATAGCTGCACTGAAACTTATCAAAATAATAAGGCAGGTGATTTACAGGAGAGCCTATCGTACGATCAGTCCGCTGTCAGCAGTGTACTTTTATTATGCCGGGTTCATTTACTGTCCCCCCGTCTCCCCCAAGGGAGATAGAGCAGTCCAGAATAAGGCATGAATTTGACTGTGTTCATCTTCTGCCCAGACTTCTGGCAAATTACGAATGTGTTATTTCAGGCCAAAGCAGCATAGGTAAGAAATCATTAAATTATGTATTTAATTACGCAAGGTCAACAGCAAAATTACGCAGTCTTTGTGATAAAGACGAAAAAAATGCAGTGTAATTTGTAAGCATAATGCTGAGACCGTCTGTACTGTGTAACACCTAAAAATAAATCTCGCAGAAGAGTCTGGAAACTGGTTAACTTGTTAAAAAACCGCTAATGTGTAGTGAAAGCTTAACTAGCAGGCCAGAACATGCCTTATAGATGGCATTGGTGAATGACAAGCTATGGACTTGACGGGATCGTATAACAAGATTCTTGTAGCTGCTGAAAATCTGCTGCACTTTCCATTAATAGTACCCAGGCAAATATGTCTGAATATGTTTTACTTGCATTTTCATTACAGTGGCTCTTAGTGTGACTCAAAATAACTGGACTGGCTGAGCTCACTGGGAGTGAACCCCAATCCAATTAATCTTTCTGAAATGCAGACCTTGACATTATAAGAATCAGGCTACATAATTACGAGGCTGCTGACACTCGTGACTCCTGCCTGCTAATGTGACTGCAGTGTATTTAGTTTCACGCTTAAAAATGCTTATTTGTCAAAAATATTTTTGTTTATTTCACAAATATACATGTTTTGAAAAACGCATGTTCGGCAGAATGCCGCTAATGTTGGTGCAGGCATTTGGTCCATTTTGCTCATGAAAGAGAGCCTGGGATTGGCTTCTTGGAGCAAAATGCATAAACCACAGCACAGATCAAAATTACACATCACCAGAGAAGTTTTTTCCATTTGCATTTACCATTAGGGATATAAAGCTCCTTTCAGCTTGCTTAGTTTATGTTAAAAAAGGTTTGCACCAGTGAAGAATATGGCAAAGAGTGACAGTGAACCATTCAGAGACCAGTAAGCCAGTCGGCTTATCTTCTCACAGGAGGAACACCAACACAAAGTTAGTCATGTGTCTTTATGTTATGTGTGCTGAGTGTGATTGTGTGCATGTCCTGCCTTAGGCCCGATCGTCCCTAGGATGGCCTTATGGCCCTCTACAAGGCAAGCAGGTGGAAGGTGGATGAAAGGATGACGTAAACATGCACTGCTCACCATCTGGTTGTCAGTACTTTTTTCTGGATATTTTTTAATTAAGAAACTAAATTGATAACCCTTCACTGCTTCTTAGCATTGCATAAATTTGCCTATTTCTGCTTTGCAGCAAATGCTATTCATTGGTATAGAGCTTGCTAAACTGCTAAAGTAGCATTAGACCAAACACAAAAAAATACAGGCATCTATTATTTAATTATGCATTTATATGAACTTGGCTGCTTGAACATCTGACCCACAGGATCGAATGTTTGTGTACTTTAGAATTAGCGGGAGACAACTTTGTGGGTTTGGTTATGCTGATTACAGCATCACTAATAACTTCCAAATGGGATTTTTGCAACTTTTCCTTAATGCAACATTTTGCGCAGACTTTCTGGTGTCAAATGACAACGCTGTGATTTTGCTGGGCCTCAGCTAACTAACTGATAATTAGGGAAACCACTTTACTGCATTAATAACATAGGGTTGTCTAAGTCAATGATTCTCTGTGGTTTTTATATTTTTGGCCACATTACAACCAGCTTCTGAGGAATTTAGTCCAAGATAAAGAATCAGTTATTTTCAGCTACCAGGACTAGAGTCCAGAACCACTCACAAACGTAAAGACCAACAGTAACACGACATAGAAACTGCTGAGAAAAACTGCGTCGTACGTTTCTTTTACTAAGAAAACAGTAAAAAGACTTTCTGTCAACTTTGCAAAAGCTGTTAGGCACAAATTGGTCCTGAATGGATTCTCGTTCCTGCCGTTGGTTCCCAGCGTGTGATTATTGTATATCAGTTTCATTCGTTTTTAGCGGCTTGATTTTGGACAAGCGGTTGGACAACAAGTTACTGAGAAGCATCCTACTGAGACGCAGTGATGGTCGCACTACAAAGGATGGAACAAACTCCCCTGCAGAGGGTGCTGTCGCCTCAGTCGTTTCGGGAGCAGTCGTGGCTGTTTCAGGGCCTCCCTGCATATTTGGCACCTGGCCAGCACAGGAAGCCATAAGTGTGGGGAGGTTCAGGCACAGCTGACCGCTTGGCAGAGGACAGTCACATCTATTCCCTCACAGGATTTCAGAACCCCCCCCCCCTCCAAGCCCTGGACTCAGGAAGGGGCTCAAGACTGCTTATAAAGAAGACACAAATGGCAAAAGTGAAAATTCATCATTTTAACCCAGGAGAAAACAAAGGCCCAAGTCAACAAATGACCAATGGATGTTTGTCCTGCACCAGTGGCTTCTGGTGCTAGGGGCATATTTAATAGAAAAAAATAAAAAATATATTCTGAGGCTTTTCACTGTTACTAATTAACATATATTCAAAAGTTCGACGATGGTTTCTCATGCCTGTTTAATCAGGACTAACTCCAATATGAAATGACAGTCCATGTTGTGATGGTGTAACTCTACCTTTTTTGATCTTCATTTCATGTATTAGTTGTATAGCTTCTATCCGGATGCAGAAGGTGGCCTTTCACAGGATTTCGAATACTCATGTTGAGTTTACCGGGTGGCTTTGTGGGCCGCACTCTCCCGGAGTTGGGGGTTAGGATCCCACACACATCTGCGTGTGGGGTGTGTATGTCTTTCCCGTGTCGTTCGTGTTGTTGGCCTCCTGGTCCTGTGCACTGGTGTCTCTAATTTGCCATAGTGTGTGTGTGTGTGTGTGTGTGTGCCCTGTGGTGGACAGGCTTCCGGTACAGGCCATCCTCTGACCTGGGCTTCCTGGAATAAGCACTGTGGGCTATAATCTCCGCCTCACCACAACCCCGTACTGGATAAATGGGCGGAAGGCGGAAGTTATATACAACAGCTTTTACGTCATTTTCAAATTATCATTCACCTGGGCTTATGCTTATGTAAATTAGGGATTGTTCAAAGTGGAAAGCTGGACTCCTCCCGGCCTCCCCCCCCCCCCCCAAACGGATGTTTTTTTTCAAACATTATTTCAGCACCTGGCTAAAAGGAGAGTCATTCTGAGAGCAAACTGTGACCCGTCCTCCAGATGTCTCTGCCTGCTTTCCTTACCACTTCATCTTTTCTCATTTTTCCAACTCTCAGTTCAAAAGACCCACTTGAAATAGTGTATTTTATAGGTCACGCCTTTGCATGATACAGCCTTACGAAACGATTCATAGCTGGGTCTGCTTCAGGGTGGCAAAAGGGCCGTAATCAATGATACACATGTTCTGTGCAAAACTGAACCAAGTCTCCTATATAAAATATGCATAAACACAATGAACAGGTTGAAGTACTCAGACCGGCCACTTTAACACCTGTAATATCTAAAACTCTCTTTACTAGCCTTTCCAATAACCGCATTATATAAGTGTTGTGTGTCTATGAATATATCATTAATTGAGCACAACAGACCGTTGCCTGAGGTTCTGTAACTGATACATTAAGTTATTAAGCTGAGCTAAGAATGCAGAGCTGTGCTGTATAACACGGTTGGTTTTATTGGTTATTTTTCTGGCACGAAATTATTGAAGTGAAACAGTGCAGGTCTGTGCATTGTGGTTGCTACTTATCTGAGGTTAGCCGGTGCTGAATTACAGCCAAGTGTGGTTACGCCGAGAGCCAGTATCTGCCAACCCAAATATTCCACTTTCTGCACAGACACAGATGCTGCAATCAAATATTCTTTCAGCACCATAATTGGTTTTTTTTTTCCCCTTTCGGATCCGCGGATGCCAAGATACTCAGGGAAAGTGTAATGTAGCATATATATTTTTTTCGTGTTGGGCTTTCTGTTTATCTAAAGCCCCAACTAGCATTTCTACAATACATAACCTGGAGTTATATAGACGTGCACTTAGAATGTTATTGCAAGCTGGGGTCGAGCGAGTGGTGGCCTAATGAAATGGTCTAATATTTCCTTGAGATGAAGAATAGATTAAATCAAACCCACATCCACCTGCCAATAGTTCATTATGAATGTCATTTTCGGTGACATTTCTGTGTTGAAGGTGTTCGTTTTCACTTACATGTCAGACATGTAGAATAAGCTACGAATACTGAAGAATATGCCGGCAAATTGATCTTGATTGAGTCAAAGGCATACAATGAACTTTATGTTAGCCAGGTAATTAAACGCTGCAGTAGAAATACTGTATATTTGCTTTTGTATTTCAATTAAGGTAATGTGACTAAATTTAGTGTGATGCTTATCTAATATATAATATATTTTATAAATCATTCTGCACAGAGTGGAAATGACTGATGTTGTAACGTTAAGTTCAGCTTAGTTACATTTGAAATACAGGGTGTATCAAAACAAATGGTTGGAGAGCAACACTAATATTTATTAGTAATATTTATATTAAGTTACCAAATTAAACTAAGTTACCATATGCATGAATTAAGCCATTTCTGGAAGAATGAACTCTTCAGAACTGTTACAGCTTTTGCCTTGTTACCTCAAATTTACTGCTTGTGTCTTTGTTGTTTATCAGAAAATTTGTTATTATACTACAACAGTACTAATTATTTTTCCCCTTAAATAACATACTGTGAACAAGGAAATGTGACGTATACCATAAATTCAATTAAATACAGGAAGGGGTGAAATATTTGTTGATTGTCTTTCTGAGATTTTTAATTCAAAGCAGTTGAGCAATTGGGCTACGCTTTACATTAAGTGCACTTTCATGATGCTTTTATAATGCATTCGCAGAACATTCATAAGCAGCATGCAAGTACACCTTAACATCCTAACATACCTTATTGTCTTTGATACACATTAATAACAAATTTATATGATTATAATACTGGTTACTATCATATAAAGTTTGTTATTAATGTGTATTAGAGCTGTAAATAAATGTTAGGATGGTGAGATATACTTACATGCTGCTTATGTTCTATGAATGCATTATGAAGGTGCAGTTAATGGTAAAGCATCACCAAAAATTATGCATATGTTTGCAATCCCACATAAAGAACGAATAAGTGAAATAATGAAGGTCACAGTTAAATAAAGGTGACTTCCGTGATTGAAATGCAATTTGAGGTACATTGGTATGTAGTGACACAACCAGATTTGTTTTACTTTTGTTACTCACTTTTGACAAAGTGTAATGAACACAAACCATAAAACACGTTTTGATGACAAAAATGCAGGAATTTCAAATTTAAACCATCCAGAGCAACAGGAACTGTAAATTAGAACAGCTATTAAACCGATGTCTTTCCCCCTTTTGTAAAATATTTTTTGGCCTTTTAGTTGACCACGTCCACTGGACAGTAATTTTTCTCTGATGGTAAGCAAGCTGATCCCTCAGGGTGAGTTAAATTAAAGTTCTTGAAGGTTAAGTGTTTTTATAGCAGGAATTCAGTGAGTCTTTGGGTTTAATTACCAAGCTGTAACATACTATGGGTTGTTATATCAACATAGACAAATTATCCGTGTTTTACAAATATTTTGCCACAGTCTATGCAAACCCTGCTGGGACATTGTTTATTTACTGTCCTCATTTCCTACATGTGTTCCGGAGCTGGAGTGGTGTGTAGAGCTAATTGATATGAATACATTCAAAATTAGGTGGCATCTCAAGAGTTGCACATTGAAATCAATCCCACCTGTCTTTTGTATGTGATGAGTCTGCATGTTCTGCTGTGTTGTATGGGTTTGTCCTGGGGGATCCTGTTTTCTACTGGAGTCAAACTAATCCTTTACAATACTCATAGTGTGTGCCTGTGTCCTGCAAAGGCCTGGCATGTCTTATAGCATATCTTCCTGCCCCGTGACCTGTTCTTCCAGGTGTGGTCTCCAGCCCCTCTTTTGGATAAAATATGGTATTTGATGGCTCACCAAAAACTTATGAGTTTGTAATTTTTTAACGCAGCATATATTTCATCATAGACATGTTTAATGTCTTCATTAAATTCACATAGCCCGGCCGCATTCTTCTCGTCTATCCACAAAGTCATCTCCATGCTGGACGTATTGAGCGGTTTGAGGTTTGAGGTTGTCAGTGATGTTCCATGGCAAGCTGGACTCTTCCTTCTTCCCAAATAGGTCGCACATGTGGCACCAGTGCTAAACACCTGGCCGTAAAATATTATGACTGTATCATAAATTACAACCCCCCCCCCCAGTGGGTTGAATCAGTCGTTTAATACAGAGGAGAAGGCTTACTATGTAATCCCTGCTGCTGTCACATGATAAACTAGATATTTCTCTCGATGTTTTCGCATGATTCCTCCACAAATATGGATAACAGCAAATGCTAAGAGATAACAAAGTCATATCATAGCAGTGTTGTGTATCACACACCATATGGGGTTATGGCCCACAGCACTGGCTCCCAAACACGTCCTTGAGGGCCTGCAGCCAATAACAGCTTCATTAATACTGCAGAAATAGGTTAGTATAGAAAACCCACAGAGCAGGATCCACCAAAAGTGTGACTGGCCACAGGAAACGCTTATTAGAATTTAACATCTACCCTGCTTTCAGTCATTTATCCTGTGAAGGTCACAGACAGCCTGAAACCCATTCCAGGAAGTCGAAGGCACAAAGCAGGGGAACACCCTGGATGGGATGGCCGTTGAGGACTTCTCGGACCGGCCTGACAGATACCAAGAGATCGTGAGAGTGTTGAGGGTGTTGCTAGGCTCAGCATATACAGTAAATTCAGTAACTGTAAGTCACACGGGAAAGATGTCCACTTGTGAAAGCAGCCCAGGGGCTGATCTTCCACTGCCTGCCATCCTGGGCGTGGCTTTATTGACCTTTTCCTTCCGGGGGATATTGCTGCAGTTCAAGCCCAAGCTGACCGGTCAGGTGGGAGTTGGGGGGGGGGGGTCACCAGTCTGAGAGTTCTGGGCAGTTGCCACCGCCCAGCTTCTCTCACACTCCCACCCTGCCCACCCAGGGCCGGCTGACTCGTGGGCGGGGCATCTCTTTTCCCACCGTGCCGTGTTTGTGCTCGCTTATCGCAGAGTCTTGCAGCAGCCTCCCTGGGTCTGTTCTCACGGTGGCGGTATCCGTTCACAGGTGTAGCTCCCGCTGTAAACAAACAAGGAGATGCGCTGGAAACGCAGCCCTCTGCCCGACCCGAAACCTGGCAAAACCAGTGCCGGCCCAAATCCAGCACCTCCATATGCATGGTTCGACTTTAGTGATCTTTTATTAAAATGCTCCAGTGGTCTGCTGACTTTCAGGGCTCCGCCTGAAATAAAAATTCCTGTAACAGAACATAAAACATTCAATAATTTTTTTCTGTACAATAACCTGGACTTCTATTGGCTAAACTAGGATTGCATTGGCATTTTAATAAATACACAGACTGTATCTATATAAACGTATAGAAGCTTTAAGTCAATGCTAGTCTATTAATTCCTTTTTATCTTTTTCACCACCTGAAAAACCCTTTTTATTGATGGAAATAATATTTGCCTTAAAATTTCTTCTTGAAACATTTGATAATACACAAAAAACAGAAAGTAAGGACTGTTTGTAATTTTACTTTGGGAACAATAGATTTGAGCTGGGTCACTGCATAGTTCCATCACTAATACTGTAATTTTCCATTTAAGTTCATAGATTGTGCTTCTCTGCAGAACCCTTTTGAAAAAATTACAAATGTGACAAGACAGAAAATGCACAGTTCCTAGCCTTGCTTCCTCATGTCCTCAGGGCTCACTGCATACCAGCCTTCCCAGGAATTTAAAATGTTTTGCCCTTTCCCGAGAATCTGGGAGACTGACGTGTTCCTGCCACACCTGGGCAGCAGCATCCCGTAAAGGAAAGTGTACCCCTCCCTGCATTACCCCTCAAATGGGCTGAAACGGGGGAGAGTCAGACTGACATATCAGCTTGTCAAAGGTGACACTGCAAGACACAAGAGGCTGTTTCCACGGCAACACCCACAGCTGTGATAAGATACATTTTCCTGGAAAAGGCTAAAATAAATTAGCTTTGTTATGTGTGTAGCATATCCATAGTCAAGGTTTATACTTCTGTTAGTAAAAAAATGAATATTCACAGCATATTACTACTGAATAGGAGTTATTGTTTGAAATCATTAAACATTACTATATAGTATAATAATAACAGTAATAATCAGTTTAATCTTGATTAATCATACAACAAAAACAAAACAACAACCATAATATCTATGCATTTATTTGCTTACTTACTTGCTTATTTTCTTATTTATTCATTTTAGTTGAATTGGTTTGGCATTGTGCCCTGGACTGGGCTCCAGACCCTGATCCCCCA
>JAABNX020000119.1:1563425-1581632 GCA_015163995.2 Mormyrus lacerda | reverse complement strand
TATTTTCTTATTTATTCATTTTAGTTGAATTGGTTTGGCATTGTGCCCTGGACTGGGCTCCAGACCCTGATCCCCCACAAATGATTACAGAAAAGGGATGGATGGATGGAAGGATGGATGGATGGATGGATGGCTGGAGGAATGGATGGATGGATGGATTGGTCACATGTTCTTTCCATGTTGTCCTGTTGTCTAAAGGCAGTGAAATGTCTCTGCATTGCCCTTATATAACTGTTTGTACATATGTACCCCGCAATGGACTGAAATTCCATCCAGGGAGTACCAGTGCTCTGTACCCTGTGCTGCCTGGGATAGGCTCCAGGCAACTTGACCAGGATAAGTGGTTGGAAAATGGATGGATGTATGGATGGATGGAGTATTATTCATCATTCATCCATCCATCAATCTTCCAGCCACAGGAGACCTGGACCCTATCCCAGGCAGCACAGGATACGTGGCAGTGCTACACCCTGGATCAGATGAATCATTATAAATAACTCTCTACATCAGTGAAAGTAACTGAGCAATTTTCTTTCAACAATAAATACAAGTTCATTTTCATAAAAATATCTTAAATGGTGCCTGAGAGCTCTTGTCCTATAGCTGATCCTGATCAGGAAAGATGCTCAATCTAACTATAAGCAGGGTCGCCACCTGTCACGCATTTGCTGTGACATTCACCCTTTCAGACTGTCAGCTCACACAGGAAATACTGTGGCAAATCTATATTATTCCATTGTAAACCTAAAATTAGCTACATCAGAAGCATTGGGGTAGTTTGCAAACCCTACTGACTATTTACAAGGTAATATAACTGTTACACACATGTGAATGCGTATCCAGCCTTGTCTCAAATTGAAAATCTCACTCCGGCCAGCTGCCTGAAGATGGCAACCTTGCTGAAAGGGCCCCGGGTGGGAGCCACACAGGGCAGGGATGATGCAATGCAGCAGACACCACAGAGCACCGTCGCGGCCGAGGGTGCTGACATGGTGGCGGGCGTGACAGCGGACGGCGGCGGCACTCGGAAGGAGCTATCAGTGACTATGACTGAGGCCCCCTCCCAGCGGAAAGCGTCCCGGAGGCCAGCGGCCCTCCGTGGAGATAAGGCTGTCTCCAAGGGGTGAACTCACAGCCCTCTGAACACCACTGTGCGGGAGTCACTTCCCACAGTGCACCAAGACATTTCTCATGTCGTTTGTGGCCCAAAACGCAGAAAATCGTCCCTGCAAAGACAAGCTGTCAAAGGAATGTCTGTGGACCACCAGGCTGCTCTGGGCGGAAAAGAAAACTAATAAAAAAAAAATTACAGCCGCTCGGAAGTGACAGCACCGGTTTCACCAAAGATCAACATTTAACACATTTCATAATAATAGCAAGAGTTTGTCTCTGTTATTCTTAACTGGGATTTGCATATTTGTATACACTGCCCATTTAATTATGCAACCCATCTTAAATCTGCAGTACTCCATTACATTGGTTATAAAATATGTTTCCCTGTTTCCAAAATTCAATGAAACATTTACATTTATTTAGCAGCTTTTGTCCAAAGTGACGTACAAGTGAGTCAGATAATACATCACTAGCAGACGGCTGACATGAGCTGATTTACGTATCTGTTGCTAGGCAACATCTAACATCACTTATTAAATTAACCTTTAAGTTGCATTAAAACATAAGTAAATAAAGTCATAAAATAAGCATAATTTAAAACTCTAGATTCTTAGTATTATTTTCTTTTAGGATTTGTTAATTATGAAACAAATCCAAATACATGTGTTTACATTTCATTTCAGTTTGGCCTTAAACTGCTCAACACATTACATGCCAGTGTGGTTTGGTCAAATTACATATTTTATGATACATGTTGAACAACATAGTAAATATTATATATAATTAACATTTTAATATTAATATTTTGTAAGTCCCTCTTTGTCATTCAGAGTAAAACTATTCAATAATGCACTAGTCTGTTGTTTGATTATAAGCATTAAATCTCCTAAAGAGATTTTCATCCAGAGAAGAAAATAAACTTATTTTATTCACAGAAGACGACAGTAACTTTCTCAGTTCTGCTGCTGCACTCTCTTATTTGCTTCCTTGACTGCGGAATTCATAATGATGAGTGAGTAAACATGAAGAAGGATGCCACTTGGATGCTTGTTGAACGCCGCGTTCCTCACAGTCGAGAGCAGCATCATTGCTGTGAAACGGCGAGCGAGAGCTCCTGGATGCCCCAGCTACTTTCACTTGACTTGAAATTGCACTCTGTGGCCCCTTGAGTCACCAGCCGCTTCATTAAGGTCCTGCAGTCTTCTACCATCTGCGAGTCCTCAAGTCAAGATGATATCTCAACATTAAATGAAATTCACATTTTTGTTAATATTACATCATTCTTTGTTATGCGTCACCCCTGTTTGTTGCAGAATTACTAAAAGAAGACAATGCCAGAGCATTCCAACATTTCTGTTTACCTGTGTGTTCCCGTAATACCAAGAAAAACCTCAGGGCAATTTAATGCCTTTTCCCACAAAACTGTGTTACTCTGTCACATTTTACCTAAACATAATGCATTTAGAATTATTGACTCGCCTGGTAAAATATTCTTAAAGGGCCAGCACCATAGCTCACACGACAAGGGGTCACAGTTTGAATCCTGCTACCTCTCTGAGTTTGCATGATCTCTTCATGTTGTGCTGGTTACTCATGTGGTCAAAGGACATACAGTGAGGTGAACCAATATCTCTAAATTGCCCGTATTGTGTGACTGTGTGTGCGTGCTCCACGATAGGCTGGCAGAATGTCCCCAGCATCATGAACTGGGAGCCTGTACTGGATAAAAGGTTGGAAAATTGATGGATGGAAAATGGAATATGCATAAATATTCATCATTGAGCCCCTGTGTTATAAATTTATAAGAGTGCTGCATTTAGTTATTCCGTAAATCCTTTTTTGAGCCCAGATGTTTCAGAGATAGAAAATGAATCATTTTCTGTCTACAACAAACACAGAGACTGCTCTATTTATGGATTCCGACTGATTTTAATTTGCAGTTAACTGTTTAATATTGTTGCCACATTGTCAGGACCCTCAATTTCTTAAGAGATTTTTCAAAACAAATACGGCACTTATGCAGCCTGCAGTTTAAATCAGTAGTAACTGCAAAGGCAGTGAACATACAGGAACATAGCAGAAAGAATTATCACTCATGTTCTCGGGTTTATAGATGTGATTTAGGGGCAGGTATCCAAAAAAAGGCCTTCTATTAATGACAGATTGAGAGAGAAGCCTTTCCTGATGTGACAAAGGTATGACGTAAGCAGCCGAGAGATTTCATGTCCAGGTTATAAAACCAAATACTGCATTTAAGGCGCTATTTATGTTGAGCACTGGGACCATATTGGGAAGTTTCAAATTTTTATATTTTTATTTATTATTTCCTGTGTGGCGTCATAAATATGTTTTTCCCAATGCAGATATTTCCTCTGTTTTTTTTCTTTTGCACAAGCCAGTACAATGGGGGCTTCACCAAGAAGGCTTCCTCAGCATCCCATAATATTTCCCCTGGGATGACATGGGTTTGAGTTAATTAAAACACAAAGTACCAAATCTGGGTTATCAAGCAAACATGTAAACGTTTCAAACACAAGGAACACTCATGGGGGGGCGGGGGAGAATAAGGTTCAGCTGTGGACTGGTGTTGGACGGAGGGCAGGGAGGTCAGTGTGGGGGTTGGGGGACTCCAGAGACGTGACCGGAGACTGAGAGGAGGTGGAGAGCCTCCTCTTACCCTTAACGGCCTCCTTCGAATCATCTGAAAACTGCAGCCCTACACACAAGGCTGCTGGAAAAGTGAGGCCAGGGCAGAAGGTATTGTTTCACTTGACCAAATGGCTGTGTGCTCACCATGGAGCCCCATTGAAAGCTATATTTCATAAAATGCATGCTGATGGTTTATTATGACTGTAATGGCGTGTGAAAATAGTCCCCCAGTGGATACTTATTTGCACAAAATGATTTTAATTCTACATGAGACATCAAGCTTATCAAACTGACAATAGTGTTACTACCTAATGTTTTTTTGTAGATAGTGATAACCAAGTTTATCTTTAGTTTAACATGCCAAACTTGGCCAATCAGCTACTTGGGAAGCCTGGGGGGGATTCACAGTGATGAAGCTGGGCCTTAAGAAATGCCAGGACTAACGTCCTGTCTTGCATATCTGCATTCACTGCTGCGCTGACAGGGAACGGCTTCACCCATTTCCTGTTTCCTGCTGTTCCTTTCTGGCAGCTGTCACTGACTCTTTAGGCAAATAACTGGATGGATCAAAGAAAGCAGCAACAGATCAAGTGTCAGAGGATCTGCCAGCATAGCTGGTTACCAGCAAGACCAGTGTAGTGCATGCATGTGCTATGTTTTGATGCATTAATGAAACATTGCTGGTCCACCAGCTACACCAATTCCAAACCAGCACTAACCAACACAAAACAGCACTAAGCAGTGTAAACCAGTATGAAGAAAATTCTGGTCTATGCTGTTTTTTTCAGCAGGGAGAAAGCCCAGTACTCACCAAGTACTCACCAAGTACTCACCAGTAATTAAACATTTTTTTTTAAATGCACAAACCCAGAATAATATTGCAGATCTTGTCACTTCATTTAATTCTGGCCTAGCTCTTTACTTTTGTCAAGGTGATTTTGTGACATGCAGAATGACTACAGACACTGTGTTTCTGTGGTTCTCCAGCCTCAGTGTGTCAGATCTGTTTCTCACAAAGTACATCTTGTGGGCCTCCTTCTCAAAACACTCAAACCCAGAAGAAGGGAACCTGTACCTATTTCACAAGTATATACTTCTTCTTTAAAAGGCAGCGAAGTTGGTCTTTAGCTGAAGTTAACTGGAGTTAAGTGGCATAACAAAGCTTCGGTCCATAACGGCTCTGAAAATTTCACAAACTCCCAAACAGAAAAGAGTCTGGTGATGTGATGTTGGTGAGTGCTCAGTAACACCTACTCATGAAAAAAAAAAACGAACAGAAACCATGACGCTGTAGCGGCTCAATGCAGCCTGAGATTGGAAGATGGAGTGTGTTTGTCCTGGCCCTCCACCGTCCATAAAGATTGCAATGGTTATACAAGCGCTCGTTCACCTCTACCCTTGGAAAATCTTACATTGAACCCCAGTGATGGGGGACAGGAGAGAGCAGGGGGTCACCACGTGTAAGGTATCAGCAACAGGCCAGCAGGTGGGATGCAGGTTGCGGGGGTGGGACTCCCAGGTGACACCAGTTATTTGAGGAGGGGCTTGGCTCGCATTCTGCTGAACTGCGTAACGGCCGAGGTGTGTAAGGAATTGTGGGGCACGAGATCAGCGCGTTAATGGAGATTGATTGTCCCCTTTCCCGCCCTGTCATCAGCCAATCACACTGAACATTTACAGCAATTAATCACGTCCAATAAGGTATCACTCACTTAAAGGTACATATACACTTCTGGTGGCACGTTTTAGCTTATTTGTCTTAATATACATAGACACATATTAGTTTATTTTAGTAAGCCTCTGTGCCTGTGATCAGAAGAGCGCCAGGTTTAACCCCGGCCTTAGCAGGACAGTCACATGTCTGTGGGCTTTTGAGCAAAACCCTTAACCTCCAGCTCCTGGGGGGCCGCACGGGAGCTGGCCCTGTGCTGTGACCCCCACGCACGCTCTCACCTGCATGTCATCAGGGAGAACACAATGGGGCAGGCAAAGAGAAGCATTCTGCTGTATTTCTGCAAATAAATGTTTGTTACTATTATATAGCATAGCAGCTGTAAACAGAGTAGCTTACAGTATATAGCTGTTAGGTATTCAGTGACGCATGAGACCCTGTAGATACCCATTAAGTGTGTAATTTCCAAAGTTTGCCCCAAACTTTGAACTTTAAACTCAACCATCTCTGATGGTACATGTTAGGAACCCAAGGCTTGCATTATTGACAACAGGCGGATCTATGTGAGTTTATTTTTCATTGTAACTAATTAAAGTTATTAAATTATAGTGATACGGCTTCTGTATTAGGCTGATAAATTATTATAATTTGAAGCTACATTAAGTCAAATGCAATAATCCATCCATCTTCTATAACTGCTTTTTCAGTGCATTGTCCCTCATAGCCTTGATACTATCCCAGGAAACACTGGGCACAGGGCAGGGGACACCTTAGATCAGGGTTATTCAAATCATGGTCCTCGAGGTCTGAGCACTGCTGCTTTTCCAGCCTTCCTTTACCTGTCAGTCAGGCGGGAAGCCTCTGACCAATCAGAATCAGTAAACTAACTACCTGGGAGAACTGAAAACAAGAGCTGGATTTGGAATTGAGGTCCAGATTTGAAGAACCCTGCCTTAGATGGTACACCAGTCCATTACAGAGTTTATGCAGTAATGAGGTTACGTAATACAGGGCCCAGTAAGGGCATCTTTGTGGGTGGACTTGTGCTTCATACCTCCAGGTTTGGGGGCTCAGGTGTCACGTCTTTCCTCCCACAATCCAAAGATTCATGGGTCAGTGGCATCTCTAACTTGCCCAGAGTGTGTGTGTGTGTGACTTGTGATGGACTGGTATCCCATCTGGAGTGTGCCACAGCCTGGGATGGGCTCCAGGTCATCTGGGCCAGCATGGAAGCTTAAAAGTTGGATGGATTGGGCTGAAGGTCAACCGTTACCTCTAGTCATGCTGGTATATTCCAGTGCAAATTTGCCAATAAAGAATAACAAACACAAAACACAAGACATGGATTTCAAGAACAAGTTATGATTATAAGGCAAATAAATAAAATGTAAGAAAAACTGGATTGTTTCCCTCTTGAGGGAGATTACATATATAGTGCTGTGCAAAGGTCTAAGGCAATGATAGAAAATTGTATTTAAATGATTGTCCCACTGGTATAAAACTATGATGTCTTTCAAGGTATGGTAGCTTATCAATTTTAAAAAGCACTCTATAATCCCCTACTATTTGTAATAAGTGTCCGATATAGCCATGTTTTTGTTGACTTTTCTTGACCACTAGCATTCCACATTTGGCTAATCAGCACTTCATCATGTTATTTAATTGCATTAATTAAATGAGCTGGTGGTGAAATTTAACAAATACATGGAATGGCTGGCGTGCTTCTGAGGTAAGGTTTAGGAATCATGATTTGCATTCAAGTCATACAACAAGATATAAGTAACCTTTTTGGGTAACAGAACAAATTCTCATTAACTTTTTACTGTGTTACTCTTCATTTTGGTATACTTCGATGTTAAACTGTGCTTTTTGTCATGAGAGAATATACATTTGCTACTCAGATAAATAGATTTGGCTCTCATCGATTGATGTTGGCTCCCATCAGTTGTGAAAATTTATGCTGGAACACACCGACTTGACTAGAGCCAATGGTTGCCATACAGCCCAATCAGAGATCAGTTTCAATGACTAGCTCCAATGCTGATTCAACATGCTACATCTGGCAAAACAACGCCAATGGTGACCAACTGTGTCCGTGTGTGCTCCAAACATAAGATTTTTGTACAGTACTGTACGGCAACCTTAGTCACCTGACAACAAGGATTTGTCTTTGGACTGAATCCTCTGAGCACAAGGCAAACTCTTTGCTTCAAATTGTCTTCCAGAGAAAGCCACCTCACAAACACTGCAGTGGAGAACGCCACAAAGTTGCCTCCTCAAAGACAGCATTCTGCTCTGCAGAATTATATTTTGTCTCAGGGCACAAACCTGTGGTTTTACTTTGGAAGATGTAGGGGACCCAGTGAACAATTTAGATTTCTCGTAGACGCTACACCACCAACGTGTTGCCAAAACAACATCAGGCCGTACTACGCAAAGCTTCAGTGACTGAATTCCATCTGCAATTGTTTGACAAGCCTGCCGCACATTTATGTCTTACCAGTAACCTGCAGTCACCCCGCGGAATTGTGCGTGCATCATTTTTAATTCCATCCTTTTAACAAGCCAACAATCCTTCAGCTTTTCAGCTTTTCCAGCATGATTATTGACTTAGCGTGACTCACAGAGTAAACATTTTGTCTTAATGAAGGCTATTTCACTGGCGGTTTTTCAACCCCCACGAATAGCGCATAGACAAGCTCCAGAGCACTCACTAAAAAGCTACTGACACAGTACGAAAGAGTGCTGAATCACTATTACAATTATCACAATAGTTGCTTCCCAAGGATTACTCTCAGAGCCCCTCCGCGCTCAAAGAAAAGCTCCCTGTGAGAGGAATTTTGGTCTGATATGATAATTGCGTAAGAAATAATTGTACCACCACCGACGACCCGTGTATCAACAAGCTGTGCGATTGCACACTCATGAAAACGACAGGAAGGGATCGCAGTGAGCCAAGTCATTTCTCAGAAATTACACAGTCACACGCCACATAGACTGACCACAAGTGCTTAATGGCGGCGGGCAGTTGCACTGCATCCATTTTGCGTTATTTGTCATGAAATTGTGTCCTGTTTAATATAAGCAAAGGACAGAAATATTATTTACTTCCTGCTTTTAGTCCTGTGTAATTTGTGATCTGCATTATGTTACCACCCATGTTAAAGATGTTTAGGAGCAATGGCGTCCCCAATGACATGTGTGACTTCCCAGCCAGAAGACTGAGACTTCAGGCTTTTTTTGTTTGTATTCACAGTTTACTAGCTAAAGGGTAATAATGGCTGAAAACACTATGTGCCTTGTACCTAAACCATTTATAATTTTTTTTTTTTTACAAAATTTTTACTGAAGTAGTTAATTTTATATAGCTTATTTTTGACCTCTTGGTCACACAGGTCCTAAGTCTCCATGCTCTCTGCCATATAATGTATCAGTGTTAAAGTAAATCTCCTAATTTCAATTACTGATTCTAAGTGCTCCTAAACACCTTAGATATTGGGTCTTGCCTTTTCTAAACTTTTCCCTCTCTTTTTAGGCAAAATATTTGCTCTCACAAAACGCTGCCAAGTCCCTCAGCCTCCCCAGCATGCTGGGCTGCTTCTGTTGGCAGGTGAAGACTGACATGTTCCAAAATATTTCTCTCTGGGACACCTTTTTTAGTGTGAGCTGTTACCTTCATGAGAACAGAAATACACCTTTAAGAAAAAAACATACCTTTAATACCACTGTCCTATACACCTGAAACACGCCTAGAAGGAAACGCATTAAAAACAATGCTACAGCGCTGAAGGCAATACTGTCCCAAATGTGCTGAAGCACCTGAAGCACACCCCTAACATACTTTGCTTTTTCCAATAAGGCTAGTATTCTGTATATCTAGATTGCAGCTGTAGCATATGAGTGGCAATTATAGGATTGGTTAAGATGCGGGGCATAAGAAAGACCTCAATTCATTTAGAACGCCAAGCATATCATTAGCCAATGATATGTTTTGAATTGATGAGTGACAGGGGAGAGGATATTCCAGGGTCCAATCAGCTTTCAGCGTGGGCCAGTGCCCCTGTTGCCCCACCGATGTATGTACCCCTGTATCCTGTGACATACCTTCCATGCAAATTCTATGCTAATGTGCTGCACTGTACCTGTGAAGCACCTTTTACAGTTGTGGTATTTATAAATGAGGGAGGAGGCAGACAAAAGGAACCTCGTAAGGTGGAACATAGCATTCTTGAATGTAAAATCAAATAGAATTCTAGGTACTATAATCAAAAAAGTAAATTTTTCACTGATCAGACTATTGATTTAGTAAAAAAGTAAGTAGATAAAATTTATTTAAAGACCACATTTCAAGATGACAAGTGTACTAAGGCATAAAATACACAAGTATAGAAGATCTGAGTTAAACATTTATCAATGTTTTGCAATAGGATAATTTCACATTTTACATGTTATAGAAAACGTCTGTTTTGAAATACATGCTGACATTGTCACGCACTTTATTAAGAGCATGTGCTGTCAAACCACTGCAGATGATTCAAAACACAGCACATCTGGAAGCTGGTCTGCCGACATGCACTCACGTTACGCCTCTTTGTCTCTCTACACCGGCTCCCCATGGGCACTCGGATGAAGTCCTTAGTATGTCCTCACAGGGCTGTTAGTGGAACGGCACCCGCTTACATCAGATCACCTGGCGATTCCTAAACCATGTGAATGCAAGTCTCATACTAGCCACTCTTCATTTGTGGTTTCTCTATGGTGGAACAAGCCGCCTGACTACATTTGATCAGTAGGATCCCTCACAACCTTCGAGAAACTTCTTAATACCCATCTCTTCAGGGAGTACCTGAACTAACTCATGCAAACACTGACTGCTGGGCTTGCTGTCCTTGTTGAGGACTCCAGTCAAATTGTTTCACTTAGAATTATTGGATGCTCTACTGTATTCCACACACAGACCTAATTTAATTTATTTTAATAGCTTTTGTTTTATTTAGTTCTACGGTGTTTCGAATACCTCTTATTCCATAATCTCTTTAATACTTGTTAATGGTGACTTACTGAAAGCAGAGCCTAGCACGAAAGCTTTAAGAGCTTGTGATGTATTCCCTGCGTTGTTTGTACATCGCACTGGACAAAACGCCCACTAAAAAATGAAATGTAATATAACCTGTTGTGCCTGAATTAAGGTAAATGTGAACATTGATCTTTTATAGAAGAAATAAAAGTTTATGAAACCGGCATCTGTGTGGCCAGCTAACGGTTTTGCTGACTTCTCTGGTGCCGCATATTCACGTATTCAGAAATATTGAAGGAGTGTAACGTATATATGCAGGTGGAAAATCAGCCGTCGTTCACATCAATGCATCTATGATTCGCGTGTTAACATTTACACGAACATTTCCTGTCTTAAAACACCGGACACTATAACAAGCGTGGGATCACATAGCCCGATTTGCAGAAGGAGGTGTGCGGGAAATCGGTGCATCTTTTCACAGTCATAGACCGTACAATTTTTACCAAACTAAGTATTTTCTTAATGCAATTGCTTGTGATAAAGATGATAAACATAAAATGGGCAGATTTAAAAGGAAAGTATTACTGCACTTGTTTTGGCCTACGGTATTTGTGGACAAGGAGGCGAAGTTTCATTCAAGAGTTGCCCATAAAAGCGTAGCGTATAAATGTGCGTGTGCAGCTCGGGACGGTCAGCCTACGGCCGGCAGCGCTGTTTGTGCTGCTGTGCCATGTGTGGCGTATATTAGTAGTGGGTTTGCGCATGTTACCAGGACACAAAGGCTGGCTGTGTGCAGCCCGTTACGAAGCGCCTGAAATAGCGTCGGCTTTTAATAGATCGCTCTGATGTTGCGGAGATGACAAAGAGGCGTATTATTAGCCCGAATTAGACTTGAGGACCTTCAGGCGTACTGTCTGCATGAGCAGTGGCGGTAACACATGAGTGACAAAGCTAAAAAAGAAAATATTTCATCGATGTTTCTGCTACCGAGACCCGATTCATCTAAATGGACAAATTATAGCTCGTCGTGCAGTGATCATTTTGGGGGGACGCAGGCTTGGTCCACGCCACCTCCCGAGTTTTTATGTATTGAAGTTTTAGTTTTATGAAATGCTACAGAGTTTAAACGGATTATTTCACCGTGCTGTATGCTAAACTTTAAAAATGATTCTTGTAGACCTTTAAATAATGTTGGCAATATTATACATATAACCATGACATTAGACGACAGTTTTGTGTGCGTGTGTATGTATATTTAAAATGTAGTGCCTGTGTGCATGTTCATTATGTATGCGTAGTATATTATAGGAGGTGGCTGGTTCTGAGGTAATGCCAACAAATAGGCATTCTGGGACTGTACTTTATATATTCCCAGAAACGTGCAAAGTGTTTATGTCACCCCAAACTCCACCGCCTCCCTCTCCTTACTCTGCAGCATTTGTGCTCTTATTGCAAGTGACAGTTTAATGAGTCCCTGTGCCTACAGGGTCAGCTCTTGGACTTGAGGTGATCTGACCATTTTTTTTCAGCCTGCGGTCGGACCCCACCCATTTAATCACAATCTGCAAACATTCAGCAGTGCCGAAGTCCCGCCACTCTGACAGAAAAAAATACTTTGGTTTCCTGCCAATATTTGGAAGTGTGCATGATTTCTGTAAAGGCACCTTCTTGGCAGTTTTTACATTTCTGGCTGGTCTGTCTATGGCTGTGCTCTCCAGTGGGTAACTGGGCACAGTGAAGCAACGTCCAGGGAAAGCAAACCACTCCCGGCTGTCTCCCTGCTAAAAAAAAATGTCTTTGATTTCCAGCAGGTGCTGGAAGAGTCTGGGAAGAAGGAACTTGCGAAAAAACAATGCAGAGGGCAAGAAGTTGTCGTGTCCTTATATTTTTGCTTGGTCAGAGGCAGACACAGTGGTGCAGTGGTTGGTACTGTTGTCTCTCACTTCTGGGACATGGGTTTGAGTCTCTGCTATGGCTTCATGTGTGTGAAGTTTGCATGTTCTTCCCGTGTCGTCATAGGATGTCTCTGGGTCAAAAACATACTGAGGTTAACTGGAGTTGTATTGTGAATGGTATGTGGGTGTGCACTGCAATGAGGTGGTGCCCAATCCTGAGCTGTTCTCTGCTTTGTGCCAGTAGCCTCTGGGACTGGCTCCATACCCCCTAAGCGCCCCCCCCAAAGAAAAAAATAGCTAAGGGTGTAATCAATCTATTCATATTCTGCAGCCCACTATATCTTTTCCTCAGGTCCCCATTAAGATCTTAAGATAAATAATTTGGCAGATAATTGTAGAAATTTGCTGTGCTGGAACAGCAGCATGGCTGATCTGTTAAGGCTGTGGTTTTTTGATACCTGAAGGTTTTGTTCCTGTGCTCTTACTGTATTTACTGTACACTCTTAGCCTGTCACACAAAGGCTATAAGAAAAAAAGTGTATAATAAAAAAGAGAATAAAAATATGAATTTGTCTTCTTCTAAATCAAAAAATAGATTAGGTATATAAGTGTAATTGTCTTTATGATATGAAAGCTATGATAGAAATTTATTATTAAACTTCCGTTTTGGGAGCATATTTGTGATATTTCCAAGTGGAAAGTTTCAAGGTGTTTCATATATCAGCATAATGGGGTTCTGCAGTAAAATGGTGGCATTTCTGTCACTGAAGTGAGAAATAAAGTTTAACAAATGAACCACTCTTGGCTGTTCCCCTCTTGCCTGTTCGTACCATAATTAGGGACCTGGCTCACAGCATGATCCACATTTTATATGTAACTACTCACCACTTGTCAAACTCTGTGAAACAGGCAGACTTCAAAATTTATTCATTTAAAATTGTAACAGCATCCCATCATTTATCCCACATTTACTTGCCCTGCAAAATTTCTCAGCTAAACTGGAGACAGATCAGTTATTAAACTCAGACCACCCCAGCCACAAATTGTTCTCCTCTCTTGGGTCTGGCAGGAGGTTCCGCAGTGTGAAAACACTGACCACTGGAATTAAAAGCAGTTTCTCACCGCCTCACTGTCAGATATGCAAACAATGTATCATAAACAGCTGGTCACAGAGTCCCATATACAAGCAGTATCCATCATAAGCTGGTAACACTGTCCTATATGCAAGCAGTATCCGTCATAAATAGCTGGTAACACTGTACTATATGCAAGCAGTATCCATCATAAATAGCTGGTAACACTGTCCTATATGCAAGCAATATTCATAATAAATAGCTGGTAGAGGCCTTATTCTTTTGCAATAATGGAAGATATCACAATTTCAGAACTTTGCATCTGGTTTAAGAGACTGCTTAGTTTTAAAATTACAAGTATAATACTGCACTGTTACAAAATTGCTGCTACAACTTCAAAATAACATATTTCTAAAACATAATTTACTGTTGAATTTACCCTGTCTAACTTCAGAAAATATCATAGAAAATTAAACATGGGATATGTCATCCCAATATCAACCTCACATTTAAATTTATCATTCGGCAAATGCAGTCATTCAAGCAGAATGTTTTGACTGTCAGGTTGCAGGTTCGTTTGTGGATTGCAGTGGAAGTTACACAGGTTAGAATGAACTGTCATACTGCCATTAATCTCAGTATTAACCTCAATTATTCACATGCCAATGATGTATTTGGGGGACTGTTGAAATAGGACTGAGTTGTACCTTTTCTGATATCTGAGATCTGTCATCAACTAAATTTAAGCTGTTCTACCTCAGAAAATATAAATGAAGTTCATAATTTTCTATCTGCTATGCACCATATACAGATGACAATATTTGAAATCTGTTGGATAAAGTAATAGATGACACATCTAATTCGAATTAAACATAATAAAATACGTGTTACTTTGTATACCGCTTCACTTCAACAACATGGAGAATGTACGACAACGACATCCCATAATTAAACACTATATATCACACCCAGACATACAGTTTAGGTGCAATTGCAATTATAGTCTAAATGATCCTAATATGAATCACTACAAGTTGGGTAGATCCCTGAGACCCAGACTGCATATAATCTCTGAAATTGACACATTCATCCTGTGTTGTTACTGGGTTCTCCATCTCCATGAGAAAATGAAAGAGATTCCATCTTCTGCTAAGTGCAGGAATCTCTAAACCACCTAATGAGTTACTACAGCATAATGTGCTACTATTAAAAATTCACCCTGTGTTAATAAAAGGTGATGTTTTTTTTTTTAAAGCCTGGCAACTGTAGCAGATTTCCCAGTTTGAAATGTCTGCTTCGGTGTGATTCAAGGCAGAAATCAGATCCTGCTAGCAGACAAAGGCTTATGTGTGCTTCCCAGCTGTCAACACACCTGTGCAGCCTGTCAAAGGAGCTCAGGTTCGACAATCCTGTCCAGCAGTCCCGGGAGGAACGACTTATCAACAGCTGATATCAACACTGACTGAATTAAACAATGATCAAATTTAAAGCTAATTAAATCCCGTTTTTGAAGTTAAAAGCAAACCGCTTTCATCAACCTGAGAATATATTCAGTGATTTTTTTTTTCCCTAAAAAGTCTTATCATTTTTTTTTATATTAAAGAATCTATTTTACATGACAGCCTGTTGAAATGTATTTCTTTGCTATGTTTACAAATGGCTCACTATTTGCTAAAAATCACTAATAAGCTTATAACATTTATATTTCGACACAAGGAACCACTCTTCCTAAAGAGACTGGATAATTGTAGTTGTCCTAAAGTCATTGACAGAAGACCAGAATGATAATGGTTATCAGGGCCTGGAAGCTGGTCATAGTTCCCGGAATATGGTCATTCAAATAAATATGTTCAGACAGCCAAAATGTGCTATTATGCACTCAACTCAGCAGTGCGTCATTATCAGCTCAGTTATGGCGTGCTGTCTGTTCCAAGCCAGGCCAGAATCCGGGAATCTCAGTTTGTTGTGCTGTTGCAAAGCTGTGAAAGTATGCAAAAGATTATTTTCCTCATCTGCACGAGAATCAAAGCTAGTGTCTCAGCCTGCTAAGGAAGTGACACTTATAAACGAATCCAGCTTCTCAAACTCTGCTGTCGAGATTCTGATAATGAGATTAAGGTTTTCTGAATGGAAACGTATTGAAATCACAGTGATCCTAAGACACATTGAGAAATCCAGTGAGCAATTCCTTCCCAATTAAAGGTGGTGAGCTAATCTCTGTTGGGTTTTCATTGAAGCTCCTTGAAGTGGACTAAAAGAATTAACGGTCGATCATTTTAAGCAACACAAAAGTGGCATGAACACTGACATTTATACTACTTCATGGTGCACTGTGGAAAATAGCTCTTTGAAATTCATCAGTTATTGTAAGTCACTTAAGTTTCAAAGTCCTCAAGAGTCATATATTTTCTTGTTCATAGACAAGTCATAGAAGGTCTTGTTACGGTAATTTTCTGTATTCATTCGTTACTACACTACTTCCAAAACCACTGGAGTGTCTTTTTCAAGTATAATACAATCAGATGTGATGTCATTAAATGTCTCAGAGTGCATAAGTCTGTGTTTCCACATTGCAACTTGCAGCCAATAAGAAGTCAGAAAGGGTGGTACAGTAGCTCAGTGGCTGTCACTGTGCACTCACTCCTTGCCTCTGTCCAAAGACATACAGCCAGTTTAACTGACATTCAAATTTCCAAGGGCGAATGATTTTTGGTACGGTACTGTATATGCAGGGCAGTTAACTCCCACGCATCTGGCGTGACACTCACACTTTCAAACTTTCACACTCGCAACAAAACTTTGGGCAAATCTGTATTATTCCATTTTAAACCTAAAATTAGCTACATCAAAAGCAGCGGGGATACTTTTAAAACCCTACTGTCTATTTACAAGGTAATAAAACTGTGACGTACATGTAAAACCATGTGCAGAAATGTCTGGAATCGAAAATCTCACTCCAGCCAGCTGACCTACGTCAGCAA
Organism: Mormyrus lacerda; assembly: GCA_015163995.2. Classification (NCBI taxonomy): domain Eukaryota; kingdom Metazoa; phylum Chordata; class Actinopteri; order Osteoglossiformes; family Mormyridae; genus Mormyrus; species Mormyrus lacerda. Next base: position 1,565,232 of record JAABNX020000119.1, on the reverse strand, counting down.
TCCCGTATATGTCCCCTGCGATAGTCAGGCCCCATGTCTTGGGTGTAGCCAATGCTGTTAGTGACAGACTCAGGATAAGCAGTCAGCAGATGGATGGATGGATGTTTTTCTTCTCAAAATGAGTTCATTTCATCAACTCAGTGGGTTAAGCAGTGTGGTTGTTTATGCATTTTTAGCTGTCTGATTCACTGCTGATTCATAATGGTGTTATGACAGACTAATTCCATTGGCAGTGTGTATATTATATACTGTCGTTAATCTGGTGCTGGGGCTGGTCACAAGGACTGATAAGTGTCTGGCAAAATTGCAGGCTGCAGTTGGGACCTAAGCAGTACTGCTGTCATTGCATTATCGGCAGCAGTGAGAGCTCTATTAACCTTCATCTGCTCCAGGCCGGTTTTTGTGGCAACTGACAACTTTGGAGAACATTTGTATTTTTCATATGTAACCTAATTGCAAGCTTTAGTGATTGATTCAATGTTTTATTTGAAAGTAGTAATCATCCATCATGTAATTTTATTGGTTTAGTGATTTCAAAAAAATTGTAAGTTCTACATTCATAATTATGTATCTGATTCCATTATGGCGGCAGTAGTCGTTTAGTGGGTATGTCTGCTATCTCACACCTCCAAGGCTGAGGCTCCTTATTCCATCCTGGCCGAGCATTGCACAGTCTACATGCTCTTCCTGTGTTGTGGCTTTTCTGTCACTCGTGCCGTCCCAAGGCTAATTGGTTTCCCAAATTTCCCATAGAGTACAATTGCAGGGGCAGATTCATGAACAGGCGTGCCTAGGCTGCAACCTATGGGCCCAAAGCGATCATTTTTTGACACTCTTTTTTTTTAAAGCCGTTTTGTGTATTTTCTGGTATGTGTATACATAGTTTCCTAAGTAAAATTGATTTTCCAAACCCGTTGAATGAGTTTTATGCCAGGAAGGCGTGGATGCGAACATTCTAATAGTAAGAACTTTATGTATAAGAACTGTAGTTTTATATTCTTCTGTAAAGTTACTCTGTAAAGTTGTCCATGGTCTATGCTATTTATGGTAAATGTATCTTGAGTGCACACTGCGGATGCAGTTAACACGCACTGGATCAGAGTGTTATATTTTAAGGTTACCGCTAGGTGTTTATTCAATGCCGCCTTTGTGGCACGCTTTCTGGTTGCTGCATATCACTGATGTGAAAGGGTAAAGCTTGTCGGTTTGTGGCTCTTCTGATGTAATTGCTCGCGCCACAATCTCTTTCAAATTGTAGCAATTATTTTACAGTTACTAATACTTCATAGTTTTATAGGTAATTGTTATATTGTTTAAGGGAGTGGGGCATATGGAAAGCGCAGCCAAGAGGTCCCTGTACTCCTTAACCCGCCACACTGTGCACTCGTGCCCTGTGATAACAGAGCATCCTGCCCAGCCCTGTGCTGCCTGAGATCCAGTCTTCAGACCCTCCTCAAGATAAGCTGTTAAATGATAGATGGGAGATAATGCAGATAATGCAGCCGCCTTAATGACAGTAGATGTGTCTTTACTTATCCTTCTTTTTTTTTTAATATATTTTAGTTATTGGATTTTCCAAACTTACAAACACACATCACCATACACCAAATAAACCGACACACATCACCACATAAAACATAAATCTTACACATTGGGAATAGGGGGGCGCAATAAAGAGCAGTGAGGAAAGGAGAAAGGGAACAAAAAAAAGACCCTGCTTACAAATCAGACAAAAGATGTGACCATACAGTTTATGCATCTGTCAAAAGATGTGACCATACAGTTTATGCATCTGTCAAAAGATGTG
>JAABNX020000119.1:1548239-1563325 GCA_015163995.2 Mormyrus lacerda | reverse complement strand
GTGACCATACAGTTTATGCATCTGTCAAAAGATGTGACCATTCAGTTTATGCATCTGTCAAAAGATGTGACCATACATGCATGATTCTTTCCCGGGTGATTTTCCAAATAGTCTGTAAATTGTCCCCATACTTTGTAAAATCTTTCTAGTTTACCCTTGCTAGCATAGGTTAGTTTTTCCATGGCTAGTCTATTGGAAAGACTCCGGAACCAGAGGTCCACATACGGCACTGCTATGGATTTCCATGAGATGGCTGTGCAGTGTTTGGCTTGTAATGAACACATAGTGATCATCTTTTTATGTGCGCTTGGCAGCCCTAAGTCTGTTGGGACAATCCCTTACTTATCCTTCTTAACAAATAGCTTGGTAACACTTTCTGTGAATGCCATGTCCATAAGAACCTATGAACACATCCATAACACATAATAATGCATTCATAAAACATTATAAAATGGCTAAAATATTTAAGAAATATTTATTAAATGGCATAACACATTATAGCCATGTTTATTATGCATTATGCATGCATTTTGAAGGTTTCATCTATAATGCACTATATATACAGTAAATTCATAATTCATTAGGAAGCATCCTTAATTCTTATACGGACCGACCATTATAATGCATTATGAAGGTATCTACAGTGTACTATAGATGAGAGCTTCATTGAAGTTTATGAAGTATTATAATCAGCACTATAATGCCATATGACTGTCAATGGAAGATGCTGTAATGCTTAGTTCTTATAATGCATTATAAAGGTAACTATAGTGCATTATAGTTGGGAGTTACAAGTAAAGTGCTACCATTTGCTTCGTAATGAGAAAAAGTTTTTTTTAAGGAATGAACCAACTTTTGTGGAACTGAACACGATGGAAAAGTAAAATGTCACGCATCCTTGAGAAAGCCGCTAGCTGCAGTGTGGGCTATTGTCGCCGGATACGTTCCTCCAGAGGACAGACTGCGTGTGGTCGCACAAGCACCTGGCGCGCCGTTTGGTGGCACTGTCAGATGACCGTAATCCCTCCCTGGCACCTCGATGACTCCCAATTATGGCCCCTCGCTATGACTGTGATAAAGAGGTCAGGCGGCCGGGACAGCGGGGCAGCGGGGGGGTCAGCCGCCCCGCCGGAGCTGTCGCCAGTAGCTCTTCTGTCGACTTAGCGCCATGCCATCCCGCTCCAGAGCGGCCAGGCGCTGTCTGCTGCCTCTAAATCACGTGGGATTAGCGGCCGGCTCTGTCGCTGAAGCGTGGCCCAGCTTTAATCACTGCTGCCCGCCGCTCTCATGCCGATTTCTCTTTCTCATTTCCGTCATACATAAATGTCATGTGGCTGGGCAGTTACTATGTAACCTTTCAGTGGAATACATACACAGATCGCCGCAGGACATTGGGGACGAGACGCTGTTGCGAATTACATTCGTTTTACTTACCTGATGTTTTTGTCAGAAGCGACATACAACAAGGTAAATAGGACGCTGTGGGTCTGTCTGCCGAATTTAAACTTCGATGCATTTGGAAAACAACAGTATTTCTAAAAATCCTTTATTCTTCCGTACTTAACCACAACAATCAAAATAAGGGAAAAGAAGAAAATTAGTGGGGAAGAGAAAAAACAAAAGTGTTTACGATATTGTTTTTTTGTTGTCATTGGATATTCTGTGGTGTACAAACAGTCTTTATAATTAATGCCAGTACACAAAACTTCGAAAATGCCACCTGGATCATTTAAGAGATGACAGCAAAACCACTGACGCAATTAACATGTAAACTTAATAAGAATTTTAAATGTATTGACCGGTGTTGAAAAACACTGCCTTATGGAAAGGCTGCCATGGAAGAAGAGAAACTGGGAGATACTGGTCTAGGCAGCATTTTTAGTAGCAGTGCAACTGAAGTTTAATCCAGGGACCGGGGCGAACAGGATTAAGATCCGGGGCCTGGTCTCCAGCATGCTGATCCATGCCGGCACCCAGTGTTGATATCATCTTGGCCGTTTTCCTAGGAATGGCCTCCATCTGGCCCAGCTGGGGGCGCTGACTGATCCCCATTGGCCTTTCATTCACAAAGCCGCGCACCGCGCTCTGTCTGCCTACCCATCCGTCAGGCCGGTACGCCTGTCATCTGGGCCATAAAGTAACACTTTCTTCACGGACCATAAGGTGCCAGTGCTGGTTTGTGCTGATCCACATTTTCTATGGAAACCCTACCGGTGATGCTGAGAATGACTTAACCTTGTGAAGTAACCATATTCTTACCGATTTGTCTCGTTCTATTGCCACCTCCTGCTCGACGAAGACAGAAGCCTTTTTTGTTCTCTCTCAATTGTTTTCCCGTAGAAAATGTAGGTGAACTCAGGGAATAAATCAAAAACATCACAGAGGGGATGTCGGTAAAAGGATGTTGGTGCATTAGCGTTTCAGATATTGGATGTGCATTGTGAATTGTAAAGAATGCCCAAAAAAATGAACTTTAAATGCTAACAGAATAAATGAACATCCATCCATAAATCTATCTTTGAGCCGTTTTTCCAGTACCGGGTTACAGGAAAAGTAAAATACCTGCATGGCTAAACATGAAATTTCTCCCCAAAAATGATACTCGATGCCAGCAAAATTTTTGGCCTCAATTTGAAAAACCATTATGAACCAGTAACTGGTCAAAGATGTGTCAGGAGCGTGACCATAATATGGATACCTTTGTCCCCTCTTTGCATAAGGAATGGTCATTTAATAAATGGTTACATTGTAAAGGGTCTCTCTAAGGCCCTTATGCTCCACTGTGAAGGACAGGGAACAGTAAAGTCTCCTCATGACCTGATCCGGTGCCAGATGCGGGTAATTTGATGTTAACTAAACAAAATCAAGCCACTTCCATGCATGTAGTTTGCATCAATGCTCTCAAAACGACTTATTGTTAAAGGATTAGTTTTAATGACAGTAATAGCAATTATAATTACAGGCACATATATTTCTTGAATTATGAGTAATTATTTTCCAAGTCAGAGTCCTCTTCAGGGAATTCCATTATTCGAGAACTCACTTTTCTTGGATGCGGCCCTTAGAAAATGTTCAATGTATTTTTGAGAAGTATTTTTGACTGCATATCTATATGCACCTCCAAGGGATATTTTTCAGGCAGCTGAGAAACGACTCATTCTTTTCAGTTCACAATGAAAAAAATAATCCTTAGCTGATAGAGTAGTTTTAAAACATGAGAAAAGAACCACTTTCAACAGAATAGAAGAAATCCCAGGAGTTCGTGGTGATGTGGAGGTTGATGCCGCCCACACGACTGAGAAACAGCCCATGAGCAGGCACAAGTGTCAGCCCGTCGACTGGGGCCGATTTCACACGTGACATCTAGGCCATAACTGCAGCACCTACAGATGCTCCCTCTCCTTATTCTGTAACCCTGGACTGTTTCCCATGTGTAATAACCTTGAATAACAAAAAACAAAAAACACTGACTAATGGCAAATCCTCTCTCCTAAACATGGGTATGAATGAATGAATGAATGCCTTTATTGTCATTGCACAAGGTACAATGAAACTGGGAGACTATCCTTGTCAGTGCAAGAAAGAAAAAGTCAGGAAGGATGCAAATGCCAAAATAAAATAAAATAAAATAAATAAATAGAATACAAAACAGAAAACAACAGAAAACAAAATATAAAAGGAGGATAAAAAATTAAAATTGCAAACGTAAGTAAATAGAAAAAATGACTAAATGTAGGTGTTTAAATAAAATGAGTGGCGTGTCATATGCATTACTCTCCTTGTGATTCAGTATTATAATAATTGTAAAAATATTGCACTTTTTTGCGCAGGCTAATGGGCAGTGATGAGCAAAATGACGCCGGACATCAGCAGCTCTGGTTCTGTAAACATTCCCTCGGTGGCCATGGTTGCCAAGCCGTCAATGCCACTCCCTCCAGCACACACTATCGCACCCTCCCCCCCCCCATCCCCTAGCTCCGCACGGCCAGCCAGGCCCAGTGTGTTGACTTCCCCCAGCTGTTGCCCTGTTCACCCCACAGACAGCAGTCAGGATGAAGAACCTACCCTCCCCCTGAGGCCTTGCCTCTGTCAGAAGTTGTGCGATGCATTTTGGTCCTGCTTAGTGTGAAGACTGATACCCAGGGCTTTAACCACGCCTCTACTTAAAGGAACATAATTAAATGTGGAGAAAGGTGTATGAATAAAAGATTTTCCAGGTGTTTGGTGCAATGCCCATTCTGTTTAGCTAGTGCATGCAGAGACATTGAAGCCTTTGCTATAAGCGATTCAGGTGATGGGTGACTGGAATGCCAGTTCGCCGACACAAAAGTAACACAACCATTCCAGTGGGTGCCGCTTTCCTTATTGACTCCACAAACTAGATGACTGTCACACATCCTGACGTGAATTTCAGGGTAAAACGTCTGAAGCCGGGAAACATTCCTTTTCACTCAGACACGCAGACTCCTACCTGTTGCTTGGATGCGCTTTACCATTTACATATCAAAGATCTTTGTTTCTAAAGAATGTAATAGCCCCAATTTTCTTTGCTTGATTTAAGAATGAGCTTCAATAGGCCATCAAAGGAGCAATAGCCATTGGGCCGTGAGTTCCACTGTTCACAGTTGCAATTTTAAGACGTGGCCGAAAAGGATTTCAGTATTTCTTTCACGGCGTTTTGAAAGGGAGACAGCACACTGAAGACAGGGTCAAAGAAGCTATAAAATCCTATTATTTCTGTGTCTCTTTGTTTGAGGATTGAGTGACTAAAATCCATCTCCGCCCAGCGTGAAGTTATTGTGCCATATCTGAGGTCTGCGTGAGGACAGAAAACTTTCCTCTTTTGGGAGGCAGCTAAAGCCAAATGAATCTTACGACAAAGGCCCAACATGAGGCCTGGTTTCAATGGCGCTCTCCACAACTAATCATTATGAGCTCGACCTCGCATTTCCGGCTCGCTGCCTCAGTGAGGCAAGAAGAAGAAGGCAGTTAATAAGAAAAAAATGGGACCCTCAATTCATATGCTTTCTTGGGTTTGTATTTGACTGTTATCGGCCGTCTGGGAAAGACGGGGAAAGAAAGGGTGTATGAACTTTTTCCTGGTATCAGAGGTCAACATACCCCCCCCCCCCATCCTCGACCACCACTGCCCCCCACCACAACACACATCTCTTAGTACAGGATGAGAGATTTCCTACAGTGACTCACATGCTTCTTCTTATGTCCAAGTAAATTAAAAGATCGCTCTGATGTTCATTTCAATCAAGAAGATAAAGATTTTTCACCTATTGGATTTCACCAAAGGCGCAGAAGATGCATGCTCCAGACGCTCGCCAATTTTTTTTATGGGGTTTATGGGAAAATAGTTAAAACATCAAGCCCTGAGCTATTTCAAGGAAGGAAAAAAACAGAGGGGATGGAGACGTTGACAGAAAACAATTAGACTAGACAATGTTAGATTGCTTTGTTATTTATGACTGAGCACCACGGGCCAATAAAATGAACAAATTAGAAAAAAAATTATGATTCAATGGAAGAAAAACAGGCATGATGATTCTAAAATAGTATGCAATAAATACTGAAGTAACAGGGTGATGTGCAGGGGGGGTGTCGGGAAGGAGATGATTGATGTGGTTTTGCTGGACCAGTGTGTCACGACAGAGATACCTCTCTGTTCCAGTCACATGTCACTACCTCTGAAGAAACCTGCTTCCGCGTCCCTCTATCTTCCGAGAAAACAGCTGGAAAATTCCTCACCGAGCCACGTTGCTGGAAAGCATTTACATGGACTCAATGAGATAATTTAACAGCTAATTGAAAACATCTCACGCACCACGCAAGTGGAGTTCTAAAACTTAGAAGTTCTAAAACTTCCCGCAGGTCACATGTCATCTTAATAAATATATGAAATAAACCCTAATGTGTTATGTGATATTTGTTGCTGTTGTTGCTATTATTATTTTTATTTGGGTTCAGGTTCACTGGGACCCTCTCCTTGAAAAAACAGTCAAAGATGCATTATTATTGTTCCAACAGTAGTAACTATAACAGTAGTATTGATAGTTACTCCAAGTCAACTTATCTCTAGTAAAGCTGTTTTTTTTATACTATTATATACTATTGTTCCTCGGTGTAAAAGGATGAAAAAAAATTCATTTTTAGAAACATTGTAACACTCAACATGTACTGACTGATGTTGCTTTTGTTTTGCGTCGGCCATTGAGAGCAAGGAAGACCGTATACTCACAAACGAGACAAGCTACCCTCCTTTGTCATAATTAGCGCAATTAGCTTCAAAATGCTGCTCAGTCTTGGAAGTGGTCCAGTCTGCATAACACAGAACTATAAGAAGTATGGGGAGTATTCTGGCGTTAGAGCGGTCCTCGGCTTCCCATCCTGCCTTGCGCCGTCAAGCGGCAAGGGCACTGCACCGACACTGCCCCCAGGTCAGCTGAGCTATAACCTTATTTGAACTGTCTTTGTGGTGGAAGCTAAATGAAAAACAAGCTGGGTGTTTTTGTTTTTCATGTATAATAATGGGGGAGTAAAAATTGCCCACCCAGATGGGTGCGGAAACAGAGAAGGCAGTGAGGCCTTTGGGTGGCTAGTAGGGGGTCGCTACAGTTATTAAGTAACTGCTTCATCCCAGTCAGGTTGTAGAGTCTCCCCCCAGGCCAGTAATGTCATCTGTTTATACAGGACGGTGTCTCCCATCTGTGAGCAGAGGCCAGTTAGGTCTGCCCCACTGTATAATTTTACACCCCTAAGAAATACTCACTTGGCTATCTCTTACATGCCCATCTGTCTGCACCTACACAACACTGGCAAAAATATTCAGCCTTCAAGTAATGAAAATTAATACGTTTTCTTCTATTAGCACCATATGATGGGGTATAACTAGCAGTTTGACTATGACTGGTTAGTTATCAACAGACAATGGATAATGTACAAGCAGAGTATAATGTTATACTAGACTGGTGTGCTGCATTGGTATGTTAATGAATATGTGTGAACAAAAATAAATAATAAAACTCATGCATTAATGATATTAAGATATAGAAGGTAACTTAAGGTATTAATAGAAACACATAATGTGCTCTGTCATATAAAACAGCACAAACTGCACTAAACATATCAATGATACCTTCATATTATGTGCTTTCCTTTTGCTTAAAAATAATGTGATATTTACATTCATTCAAAAGTTCCCTTTGCATAGACTTACGCTTTCATTAAGTTTTGAGGTTGAATCAAATGAAATGATAGCATTACTTGATTTAAAAAGGGCAAAAAGCAGGTAGATGCAAAACCTCAGAGGAAGAGAGACGGAATTTACACTGTGAATATCAGAGACAGGTTCTCTCTCAGCTCAGGTACAGCGGTTAAAATCCAACAAGGTACCCAATTCTGAGCAATCACCGACCTTTGTGATATAATCTGTTTGCAACGTTAACATAATGCTAATTCTGTACTGTTGCACTGAGGCTCCAGACTGTAAGGGGTCCGGAGGAAGAAACTTTATTCATTCATTCATTCATTTTCCAACCCGCTTTATCCTATTGGGTCACGGGGGGTCCGGAGCCTATCCCGGAAGCAATGGGCACGAGGCAGGGAACAACCCTGGACAGGGGGCCAGCCCATCGCAGGGCACACTCACACACTGTCACCATTCACTCACACATGCACACCTACGGGCAATTTATTAACTCAAATTAGCCTCAGCATGTCTTTGGACTGTGGGGGGAAACCGGAGTACCCGGAGGAAACCCCACGACGACACAGAGAGAACATGCAAACCCCACACACATGTAACCCAGGAAGAAACTTTAGTTGACCTCAAATGTTTCATTTTCAAAGCATATGTGAATCGATCACATGAATAACCTTTGCTCATAATTAATAACTGCACTGAGTTTTTTCTTCTATATGCAATAACTGTCTAGTAAGTTACGTTTATAGTTGTGGACTATTAGTCACATTTTTTAAACCACCGAAAACAAACATGCACTGTTTGCCCTGCGACCGGTTGGCAACCCATCCTGGGTTGTTCTCTACCTCACGCCTGTAGCTTCCTGGGCAGGCTCTGGACCTCCTTGACCCTGAATAGGAATAGGACAAGTGGGTGTGGAAAATGGATTGATGGACAGTATGAAGATTTATATTTATATATTTATTACTAAAATAACAATAATAATAATGAAAATTATGATTATGACGACGATGATTTAAAGGGCATTATAATAATATAAACAGTGATCCGACATATTTGCACATGGTCCTGATCAATGGCCTTCGTTATATTTCCGGGTCCCAGCACACGCTACTCACTTCCTCCCCCTGCTGGTGACTGTGGTACCTTCTTCTGAACTTACATGCTTCCCAGACTGAAGAATGTCCACGACTGACTGTACGATTTTTATCGAGACGTTCTGCCTTGGATTTTCAACGTGACGTTCACCTATATTTCTGCATGAAGGAAAGTGACACTTCCTGTGGATGTGGCAGTGTACTGCGTCAGACCTAACACAGGCCTATTCATTATTTTAAGTAACAGATCCTATTATAGCATTTAGCTCCTGCATCCCTTATCCCCAGCGTGCCTTTTATTCAGGACACCGTTTATAATGTTAACTGTTATATGAAATATATTAGGGTGACCTCACTGAAGCTGAATTTAGATTTTCTTCAGCACTTTGAAACTAAACAAATTAACACACCAGAGAGCCTGGGTGGGGCACTGCACACACACGTTATTTCATTTGTATAATATAATAAAACAGTTGGCAGTTGAATAACAACCCAAGTTAACGCCATTTTTTCATGCACGCTTTAAACTCCATCTCAAAGGAAACCTGAACCCCAGTTTTTTTCGTAAAAAAAGATATTTCTTAAATTGTCGTTAAGTCCGTGTTTTGGTCTTTGTTACACAGTTAAAGCTTTGTGCAAAATAAACGGACCTAAATAACCATTGTTACCACGTCTACTGAGGCATTAAGCAACAATAAAGTTTTACTGATCCAGTGGGTGATGTTGATAGGTTAATTTGCCAATATAACAAATGGAATTCCTTGCGTTAAGGATACTGTTATTTAAGGACAATCTGGAGACGGTGATAGTTAAGAAATTGGCGGTGTTAAGGTTTTTTTTCCCCCTTTTCTTTTCTCTCAGCTTTTTTTGTACCATAGGCTGACATTATGACATCCTTTTACGAGTGACTTTCAACAACACATGGGTCACCGAGTCGTAAAATGCATCGTGCGTTTCATAGTGAGCTAAACTCCACCTTCTTCTCACTTACCCATCAGAAAAAGAAAAAAAACAGAAAAACTTCCCTGACAAATGGCACCGCCCCTGCTAAGTCCAGCAGGAGTTTCTAAACTCGGTTTGGCGTCCTTCTCGCAGTGTCATCTCCCGATGTTATCAGGCACAGCGTAAGGTTACATAAAAGATCAACACGCCCGACTGGGAGAGAATGGCAAACGAAGCCGCCGCTCATGCAAGATCACGACGGGGGAAGCAACTCATAGCAATATATTAACACTTACGTGCGTACATGGACAACATATAAAACAAGTAAACCAAACGACTTGTTACGGGAGGGTTACAAGAAAACAGAAGCGAATTAGAATTTAGTCAATTGAATGCACCGAATTTACCTCGGCCGATGAGGTGACATTGAGTTTGTGACTTATATAGCACCGGTTTCGTTTAATAGGTGAGGACATCCGCAGTGGCAAGACCTGCACCTCTTTGAAGAGGAAGCCCGGGGATGGATCCCTTGTTTAAAAAGGATGAACTGATCTTCACCGTCCACCGAGAAAATAATATAAAAGTCTAAGCCGGCGGATAAAATCACTCCAGCTGAGGATTGTGCGCTTAAACTGGGTTATCTCCTACTCAAGATGTCACCAGAGTACTTGCTAAGGTCACTGCTGATGCTAATTCTAGCGCTGTTCTCCGCGAATGCGAGCAACTGGCTGTAAGTTTACTAAGTTTGTTCTCTTTTGCTGTTTTTTTCGTTATTCATGTTTTACTTGCAAAATGTGTGACACCAGGCTAGCATTTTTCCGTAGTGGAAATTGCAGCATTCTCCCATCAATCACCAATTCATTCCAACAATATTTTCAGCTGGTTTCAAAATATATTTGGATATCTTAACTAGTCGGCATTGCTCTCCAGGAAATCTTTGTTAGATGATATGAGCTTGTATTGTCCCAAAAAAACCTACCGGAGCAATAACGCAAACCAGTGCAGCTGTCCAAAAAAACATGTCAGACAAGTTGATATGGTCTGCTAGTTTCAACAGGAAATTTCCGCAGGGCTCTTTAAACAGACAGTATTCTCAGAAAATAACTTGATAGCTTAATGTTGTAAAATGTTAAATGAATTTGAATGCGATGGTGCACTTAATGCTATGCCGGTAACACAAGGACACGTGTTTATCCGTATCATTCCACTCATTCGTGATATAAGTGAATTTCCCCCTATGAGGCATGCAGCTGCTTCGCGCTAACATTGTTAGGTCTCTTATGTATGAGAAGGTCTGCATTACCTCCATAGCTACAGGTACCCGCATTGGTGGGACCAGTTCAACTGTCCTGCGTTTTGGAACGGCGCTGGGGGTTTCTGCTGGAACTTCACTGGGGGTCTCAGTTGCTTGCCAGTAGTGCAGTTCGGATTCTTTTAGCAGTTTCACGTATGCTCTGCCCCGTGTGTGCAAAGTTTAGATCCGAGCCTACATTTAGCACTGTGCTCAATATATATTCGACGTTAGACGGAGTTGCATTGTCATGTGCGGTATCGGAATAACAGGAGTGGGTGAACCGAAAACTGCACCACTGAAAAATGTTATACTGTGTCTTATTATTTAAATTCAGCGTTTGTGTGCATATATTTTGTACTGATATATTAAAGCGAGGCGTTACGTCATTCCGAAAGGGGAACAGTCGACTGAGATCTGTACTATATGAGGACTGCCTTGCCATACAGCCTTCTAAGTCTGCATGTGCTATGAAGGAACGTTTTTGGAATTCATTGACAGCACACACAGCACACTTTAACGATTGTAACCACGCACTCCTGTTTTCCCCTGTAAAATATGTATACATATTGCTTGTTTTGAATGTGATGTAGAAAGCAACGGGGCAGCGGGGATGTGAAGAAAGAATACACACGTCTTCCAAAAAAATCCAAAATATTGTCTTTTTGTTGCAAAAGTTTGATCGTTGAATGGAAAATTTGTTCCTTCAGAGATACAAACCTATTTGCCCAATAGTCATGATTACACTAGAAATAAGAAAAGTGGACATTGATGCAATAATAATAATAATTTGTTGTCACTGAAGAGTTTCATTAATTTTTAGACATATTTTAACAACATTTGGTCATCGAAAGACACTCAACATAGCTTTCAGATGCTGATTTAACATTTCTGATTTAAGCTGTCACTTATTTAGCATCGGTTCAGGTTTATGATTAACAGAAAAGAATATTCACCTGCTCGGTCATCCATCCATCCATCTTCCAACCACTTAACCAGGTCAGGGCCACTAGTGGGTGGGAGGGTTGTCCCAAACAGGGGTACGCCCTATGATGGGGTGTTGATCCAACAGGGAACACACACACACACACATGCACACACACACACACACACGTTTGTATTTATGTCCTTGTGGGTACTCCCCATTCATTTCTATGGGAAAACCCTAATCCCAGCAATGACGGCCTTAACCCCTACCAGATTTTGGCATTTCTAGTTTTTTAATTGCATTCACAGATCTTTGTGGGGACCTGAAAAATGGTCCCCACTACATCAAAATAACAGGTTTTTATTACATTGTGGGGAACATTTGGTTTCCACAATGTAATATAAACATAATCCATACACACACACACATGCACACACACACACGCACACACACACACAACATGTCACTACATGTCTTTGGACTGTGGGAAGAAACCTGCCCAACAGGAGGAGAGCATAGAAATGCTGACTTAGATCATCTCGTTTCCCACAATTGTTCGCTGCCTTCTGATCTCCTGTTTGCATTTGCCACATTACCTTTAAGAATAGAGCATCATCTCTGCTTTTGTTTGTTACCCATAAATGCATCGTCTGTGCTGGTGTACTGATTATAAAGTAATGATTATACCTCATTACTTTTGGTCCTTCCCTTTGTGTTTAGCAAAGCAGCTAAAAGCGATGCACAAGACATTTCTACAGATAATATAGATAAAATATAACATATTTTTCCTCATGGTGTGACATAGTGTACTCAGTAATAATGTCAGTAGTGTTAGGATAATTGTGATTTTAATAACTGTAGTTAAAGAATTGACTAGAAGGTGATTGGAAGGGTGTCCCTTGGAAGTACATAACATTAATTGCTGAAATAAAATATACAGTTGTGTAAACAGGTACTGTCTACATGGCTTTGGTAAACAGAAATGTCCACTGAACAGATGATAACAGATAATGGGCCTTTTCCCTTAAAAGGGGAGTCCATTTTCAGTTTTACTCTGATCTTCCTTCCCAGCACGATTCAATTAAAAATCAGACTGGAAGTGGCAGATATAATATCTGTACACAATTCCAGCTATTGGTTTACAGAAACAAAAGCAAACTACACAAGAATTCCTAAACAGTCTTGAAAGTATACTTGCACTCAAATGACTAATTGCTATCATCATTCATCTGCAACGAAGACTAGCAGAAATATCTCAGTCTCGCCTCAATAGCCTTTGCCTGCTCTGACGCAGGAACTGTGGCGGGTGGGCGGGGGGGTCGGGGGAAGAAAAACACAAACAATATATAAGGGACACTTCTCTTTAGCTCTAGAGACACATACACAGTTTAAGAAAAAAAAGTCTGTAGGAAAGGCAGAGAACAGTTTATAACCGCAGGTAAATTTAGCCGCTCTGGCGGGCATTAGCTTCAGACAGTTGACACTGATATTGTTTAGACAGTAAAAGCTATTTCGGACCCACGCGGTGGTCACAATAAGTAGTCAGATTAGAACTGACCACGTAGTCTTACCCACAAACTCCCATAAGACATGGCGCCATGCACAAGGTAAGAGCCGTACATAAAGCTCTTGTGGTGCCAGGGATAGAATTCAGGTTTAAATCCCTAACCCCCCCCGCCGCCCCCTCGACCTCCTGAAATGTACTCCTGTAATTCAGAACGGTTTATTAAGTTTGCTCTTCCAGCCACCCTCCACCACACACACAACCCAGATGAAAAGTATTTCCTGGCTGTCTCACTGATAACGTCGTCCAAAAATCCCATCAAAAGAGCGTTTTAGCTCCAATCACAAACAGTATGGCGCGGGCACACTATGCCCAGCTGAATGTCTTTGACGATGTTCTGTTATGGAGGATGATTTTAAGGTATGCTTTTTCTCAGAATCAATTATTCATCTGGTGACTGGATTATAGGAGATCGGTATTATGTTTCCCAGTTCATGCTTCTCAGAGCTGTATGGACTGAGGAGCGCAATGGAAAAAGTGGCCCTTGTTCCCCTGGATTAGTTGGTTGTCCATGATTCGGAGAGGCCCAACTGAGGCACCCACAGTAGCTCTTCTCGTACAGCACGTCCCGGATTTCAAGCTTTGGGGGGTAAACCAAGGCCACCTCAGACGACTGTGGCTTGGTGAGAAGATTTGCAAGGAATTCCATGGAGGAGTGGCCTTTTTCAGTGTGGAGGGATGTGGAACTGGTCCAGAGAACGCAGGTCTGCTGGCAGAAATGGCAGCACCTGTGCAACAAACCATGCAGATGCGTGGAACCTTAGTGCGGAAAGAGCGCATAAGGCTCTGCTGGTGTGACAAACCGCACTATTACGTGGAGCTTTAGTGTGGAAAGAGTGTAAAGGGCTCTGCTGGCGGGATAAACCATGCAGATGTGTGGAACCTTAGCACGGAAAGAGAGTTAAAAGTTCAGTTGGCAGATGAAACTGCAAAGCTGCGTGGAACCTTAGCACAGAAATAGTGTAAAAGGCTCTGCTGGCGGGACAAACCGCACAACTGCATGGAACCTTAGTGTGTAAAGAACATGAGAGGCTCAGCTGGTGTGATAAATCGCACAACTGCATGGAACCTTAGTAGAAAGAATGTGAGAGGCTCAGCTGGCAGTCCTAAGTAATGCAACTGCTTCGAACTTTAACATGGGAAGAGCGTAAAAGGTTCCACTGATGGGACAAACCACATAAATGCATGGAACCTTAATGTGGAAAGAACATGAGAGGCTCAGCTGGCAGGCCCAAACTGTGCAACTGCTTGGAACCTTAGCATGGAAAGAGCATAAAAGGTTCCACTGATGGGACAAACCACATAAATGCATGGAACCTTAATGTGGAAAGAACATGAGAGGCTCAGCTGGCAGGCCCAAACTGTGCAACTGCTTGGAACCTTAGCATGGAAAGAGCATAAAAGGTTCCGCTTATGGGACAAATCATGCAACTGGGTTTAACCTTAGTGTGGAAAGAACGTGAGAGGCTTTGTTGGCAGGACAAGGCTGTTCGGGTCTGGCCAACCCAAGCTTAACACAGGCACAGGTCGTGATTGTGACTCGCCCCATGTCAGATTCATGACGCGGCACACGACATATCGGCACTGTAGCCAGATGTGTCAGATACCTGCAGCTACTGCAGTTATCCAGCTATTAAAACAGAAAGCAAAGTCAGGCTGTCCACACTGACTGCTTACTGATAACGCTTCATGATGGTATCCGCTGATCATTGGTGTAGTAGATAGTTATTTTTATTTATTAATTTTCAATTCAATTTATTCAGTTTATTTTGATATAGCGTCTTTCACATTAGAGTAACCCCAAGATGTTTTACATAGGTGTGTTGTGATAAATTACAGCACCATTAAGACAGAATAATGCAAAAATTGGGAAAAGGGAAGATCAAGTAATGAAAACGTTCCAGATGACAATTGAGAAGAGGAATCAAAAACTCCCAAATAGGGAGAATAAAAAACCTCTGGGGGTCTGAGATCAACCGGCTGGGGGGGGGGGGGGGGGGGGGGGGGGGGGGGGGGGGGGGGGGGGGGGGGGGGGGGGGGGGGGGGGGGGGGGG
>JAABNX020000119.1:1517517-1540350 GCA_015163995.2 Mormyrus lacerda | reverse complement strand
TGACTGGTGTGTGAGTGGATGGTGAGTGGATGGTGTGTTTGTGGATGGTGTGTGAGTGAATGGTGTGTGAGTGACTGGTGTGTGAGTGGATGGTGTGTGATTGGATGGTGTGTTTGTGGATGGTGTGTGAGTGGATGGTGTGTGGATGGTGTTCGGGTGCTTTTACTTGTTACGGTAGATGAGGGTTAGGGTGAAGTGCGGAACGTCGGTAGTCAGGCAGCTCCAAAAATCCCAGCTTCTTGGTTTGTACCTCTTTGAGTCTGGCCACATTATTTGAGGGTGCTTATTTGAACAACATCAAGTGGGTACATTAAACAGACAAAGCAAATCTGTTTTATTCTCTGGTCAAGAATAAAATAGGTGTCCTTGGCTAGATTCCTGGTTGAGAAGAGTTCAGTTGAATGAATGTGGATGTGAGTCTTTGTAGGAATCCTTCAACAGAACAAGTTTGGTGGATCATTTCTGGTAGAAGTGATGTGGATTCAGCTCCATGCTGCTTCAGGGGCCAAAGCTGCCACATCAGAGAGTGTGTGGCATGTTAAATGGCTTTGGGCCGGGCAAATTGTTATTGAATGCTAGGACTCACATTTAACCTGCATTACGGGATTCAATTACCCAGCAATCAGCGACGCGGCTGTACGGGGCCTGCGAGTGGCAGTGCTGCTTCTCCATTGGGGAAGGCGGCTTTTTCAATTAGAATGTCCATAACTGGAGCGGAGGGGCAGGGGTCAAATCCTCCCATTGCCCACCCACCCCCCTGGGCCTTCACTCCACTAAAGTCTTCCTCTCCCAGTAATAGCTGCTGGTGACAGCAGAGAGTCTCTGGCCATCTGGAAACAGTGCACCGCTGATTCCCTCCCGCCTCGACGCTCATTGAGCTCCCATCAGCCCCTTGGTCTGAAGTGGCACTCTGCCAGATGGGTGGGAGTGGAGCGACACGCTGTGTTTTTTCAGTGGGGGGGGCTTATTTATTTAAGGTGTTTCGTGTTTCATCTAATTAATTTAGAAGCACCTGTTTCATCACACGAAGCTGTTGGCAGAGAGAGGACCAAATATACCCTGGGGTATGCAGTGTACGGGGGGGGGGGGTGTACACAAACTGGAGTGCTTTGCCACCCGTTCTGCCCTAAGCATGTCTCCCCTTCCTCTGGTCTGCTTCGGGGGGGGGTCCCTTTTTCTTTTCATTTTTGGCTAATCATTTTGCTGCTGACTGTACTCCCTCCATTAGATCAATCAATTCATGAACGTTAGTGAAGTCTGGGAGGCTTATGGATGGTTGGCTTTGATCATATCTGTCGCCCTCATGACGGCCGGGATGGCAGCTTCAGCTTCAGCTAGAGAAGCCGGGCAGTATGTGGCCCTGTGGGTTACGACTCTCAGCCTATGAAGACAAGTCAGCGGCTCAGATCCTGTGCTTGGCAGTGATTTCACCACTGGGCCCTTAACCCCTGTCTGACTCTGCTGTCTCAAATGTGTGCTGCCTTAGATGAAACAGTTTGCTAATTAAACGTAATACTACCTCATTTTCCCATAATTGCTCTGCCTGTAGTTTCCCTCTGTAGCTGGGCTACTATATTAGCACCTACTGTAAAGCACATATGTGTTTTATGTACGCAGAAAGACTTAATACATGGTCTGAAATATACCCAGCAGAGCAGGCTGCTCGTACATCCATTGAATTGGTGAGCCAAACCACATTGATAAAGTGGCAGAGGTCTGGACAGAGTAGTCTATATCCCAAAACTGTCTATGTCCACAGAAATGGTGCTTACTTACGAACTTGTGTCTTCCACCTATCCCATGGAGTGGAAATTTTCTCTTCATTTGCCAAACAATGATATTTCCCGAAAGATGGTAATGTGGTAAATTACCTTATATGGTAATGGTGTACTGCTTGGACAGTAAAACTAAAAAATAGAGTAGGATTTAACATAAATGGATTTTGATCATAAGAATAGTCTTGTAACTATGGCAATATTTTTAAATGCTGCCATTAGTAAAAATACCAATAATATACTGGTTACTATAATTATTATTATTTTTATTACTATTATTACTAGTATTATTATTGTCTCTAGAGATATAATCTTTGATTTCTCATTATTGATTTCTGTTGTCTTTACTCCCAGCCATATATCATATTAAATCAAAGGCTTTCATTTCAGTTCCTTAAAGGAACATCAGAAGTGCATAGGTTCACATTTAGAAGTTTCTAAATCCAACACTATGCCCCCTACTCTTGTCAAAACCGTTTTACTTCTCTCTCCATGGAAGAGCATGTTTGGGTTGTACCGCGCCGGAACCAGTGGATTCTGTAACAGCCCCTGAACACGGCAAGATAAATACCAATTAATGCCTGAACAAGGCAGACAAGACCATCTTCCAAAGCAGGTTTATTTTTGTGGTGCATCGTCCCTTGCCAAGGGATTCTGGAGTACTCTTCAGCATTAAAAACAAAACCCTTGCAAATCCCCGGAATGTTCCAGTCACAAATCTCACTGATGCGGTTACCAAATCACCAGGGCTTCTGTGTTTTTCTGGGAAAGCAAGAAGATGACGACGACGTATCTCACGTGTGATTAAACATTGCTTAACGCTTTTAGGTGAAGCAAGAGCTTTAGTGATTGTGCAAGTGGCAGAACGTGAAATCATGGAGTGTGTTTGAGGTAGATGGTTCCAATGTGTCTCAGACAGAGCAAGGCGGCCCTTTTGACTGGTGTTTCTGCATAGGGATTTTCTGACGGGCTTTCTCCAGTAGGCTGAGGGACGGTGTCCTTAATCCAGAGCGAGTAATATCACAAAATCACAAGCACAATGCTCCTACTTAACATGATTCTGGCTGGTAAGCAAACATACAAAGATTAACAAAATACTTGTTTAAGTAATGCTGAAGATGAGCTATTTAAATATGCAGTTATGTTTACATTGTGGGTAGGTTTTGCAATACAGCCATGCATCCTGGTGAACCAAGGAAAAATATTAAGATAGAAAACCAATTAGGTTAGTGAATAATCTGGAAACAGAACTATACTCCGACCGAACAGAAAAAGCCCATTAAATAAAAGTACTCACACATCTGTTGTTCTCAGTGGATTTCAAAAAGAGCAAGATAGTTCTGTAAATTTGAGCTTATGGGAATAGCACTTAGAGGGATATACCAACAGCACTAAATATGTTTCTGTAAACATTAGTGGACAATCTGACAAGTCCTTAACCCGCTGTCTGAAGGCCCAGGGCCAGCGGATGAAGGAACCTCACCTTTCTGTTCCCATTGGCTCCTGCATTTTGCCCTTCAAAAATTGCAAAAAAATTGTCATTTGGAACGATGTCAGATGACATGAGGCTATTTTGTGCTTTCAGCACGAACTCAAATGGCAACATTGTGACAAGTTTCCTGAATCGCCTTCTCTCCAGCGCGTCCACTGGCATGGCTGTGAAAAACACATTAAGGTAATGGGGGCTCTGTCAAAATTGTCATTCATTAGCCTCTCGTGAGAGGTTCTTGCATTTAGCAAACCCTGAGACGTAACAAGCAAATTACTTGATAGTACATGTTATTTACAATTTACTTAGGATATTTACATGCTTTTTTTATAGTAATGTCTGTTTTTGAACATAAATTTTTCTTCTTGGCGTGGGATGTGTTTAGACATCTAAATACGAGCCTGTCCGCCTCTCTCCTCGACTGTGTCTCTCAAACTCAGAGTCACTAAGCTGACTGGTGCTATCTCTTCCATCTCGGTGCCTCATCTCACTGTTTCTTTAATCAGCCCACTGGCATGGGAACTCCTCGGGGTCACGCAGGGGACTGCTGAGAATTTAGACGGGGGAAGTGGGGGGTCTGATAACATTAACAGTAAAGTCATATTCTCCTACTTACTTATTTACATCAGGCCTTAACCAGGTGACCAAACCGCGACATTTTCTTGGCACCCTTGTAAGAATCCCCTGAACAAGGCAGGTGCTTATTTCACAAGGTAGATGCTTATTTTGCTCTTAAACTCCTTCTCAAGCTTCTGAGCTGCACTGCGAAGTCACCCTGTCCGTGTTAGTGTTAGTTAGCATTTGCACGGCACGGCGCTGACATTTCTAGAAACTTACAAGCAGACATGTGGGACAGTACTGGGGGCAGGGGGGCTGCATGTCGGACCTGGAGGATCGACATATGCTCTGCTTTCCCGGGCTCTCATGGAAAATTAAGACGTTCATTAAATACCGCGGATTAGAAAGCTTAAATCATCATTATGGTAATATATGTCTGCGACAGAGCCGATAAAGGGTGACTCACCTTATCATAACAAACACCTTTTTGTGCGAGTTCTTCCCTGGAATCTCTAGGGGACATGTTGTTTTTAAGGGATTTGGGAACTACAGTTTCTCACCGATGAGAACACTATTACGTTCTAGATTATTCTGTTTTTTCCCCTTTCCTTCTTCTACGCTAGTTCCTTTCATCTCTTTTTGTTTGTTTAATCTATTTGTTTCAGTATGTCTCCTCTTTACCTTCAGAGCGAGTTTTTCGACAGTCTACAGAGGGCACCCCATCACAGACCCTCAGTGCACACACACCAGGGATACAGAAATTAGGAGAAAAAATATGTATTTAACAGTTGCTCAATTATCGTAGCAAATGTACCTCTAGGTTCCTGGCTGGAATTCCTCTATCAGTAGAGGATGGGGAATGGGCAGGCCGTCACTGTGAACGACAGGCATCCAGCACATTACATGGGGCTGAGTTGAACCCTAAAAAACACAGTAACAAAACCCATGTGGTTTTGTTTGCGCTCTCCAGCACACAGTTTATTTGTCTCATCGGTTCTGGACTGGCCTGGATGCTGCAAGCTGCTCTGAAGGCCAAAGATGCTAGGTGTAGCTATCTGGTGGGACTGCAGTGACGTGGAAAGTACTGTTACTCTAATAGACACAAAACACACAGCGGGATGTGATTAGCCAATAAGAATCACTGCTTCAAGCTGCCATTTGTGCTATCTGCTTTGTCCTGGTCGCTAACGTTTTTGATGCTACAGAAAATAGCTTTTGAATACTTCCCGGGGTCCGACTATCTGATTTTTCTGTTTATGCTGTAGTGTGTACAGGTAACACAGCTTAGTTTAGCCTTATTGTTGCCACTATTCTTGCTGTTGCTGTTTAGCTGACAGAGTGGAATGGAAGGTCTTCTCATTGTGGCCATGAAGACTTCACTGCACAATGAGACTTGCTTTATGGTGTTAAATTTGATCAGAATCAGAATTATTGTCCTTAGCTTCACTTTGATGAAATGAAATGCGTACAGTACGAGCAGGGGGCTGTTCCAGGGCCCCCTGTGGCTGCTAAAATGCGTACAGTACGAGCAGGGGGCTGTTCCAGGGCCCCCTGTGGCTGTGAAAATCCGCAGATGCTCAAGTCCATTATATAAAATGGCATTGCATTTGCATGTAACCCACGCACATCCTCCTTATACTTTAAGTTAAAACGTCTCTAGATCACTTGTCATACCCGATACAATGTAAATGCTGTACTGTTTAATCACAATACACACTGTACTGAATAATAACAGTAAGTCATGTACATGTTCAGAACAGATACAACCGTCATAGTAGATATAGAAATGTAATTAAAGAGAAAAACGATGATGATGGTTATTCACACACACACACACAGACACACACACAGACACACACACACAGACACACACACACACACAGACACACACACACAGACACACACAGACACACACACACGCACACAGACACACACACACACACACACAGACAACTGGAGCTTCATAAAAAGCCTCTGACTCCACACAAAACACACAAGAAAAATGAAATCACATTAAACATATATGATGCTGTTGTACCTGATGACTTATTGTATACTAACAAAAACAAACAGTATATGATGCCTGATTTGTTAACAAATACTGCCCTACAAAGGCAAAACACGGTAACTACACCCTGAAGCTGAGAAAGAGGGTTTCGCAGTGTTTAGACCCGTATGTGTGGTAGGTAGATAATTGATAGTGTTTTCTTCAAAACTGAGCATAGTTGAACTAAGATATTCTGGCACAGCATAACAGAGACTAAGAGACCAGATTTCCATCATCACTCAATTTTGGTAAAATATGCAGTTACAAAGTTTTGCCTTAGTGTGGCAGTATATGTGCATGACAGGGACCGTGGTGTGGCGTGTGTGTTATAACGTAGCTGAGTGGAGCTAACAGGATAACGACGCAGCCTGATGACGATGATAATGGTCGCACGGCAGGCTTCCAGTGGTCCGGCTGCTCGGACAACATCGCCTACGGTGTGGCCTTCTCCGCCTCATTTGTGGATGTTCGAGAGAGGGGCAAGGGCTCGTCCTCCAGCAGGGCGCTAATGAACCTCCATAACAATGAAGCTGGGAGGAAGGTATGGCGTCCTCAGCCAAAGCACAGGACACGTTAATGCGACTCTGTCAGCATGACTGCAGGCCTTCACTGAGATATCGAAACTCTTTCATGAACGGTATAGGTTCTTTAGAACACAGTAATACAATGACTGGCGACACTCAAAAATGGATTAATAAGCCATAAAAACTATATATTTTTTCTCAACTTACTTCCAGCGAGTGTAAAAATATGTCAAATAGAGATAATGATGAGAAACTGGTGAACTTTTAATGTTAATTACTGTTGACAAATGAATCAACCAGTTAGAAAAAGCCTGAAATGAGTAGATAGATTGACAGCTACGACATAAATACATAATCATGGGAGTCGTTAGGTCTGATCGCTCAGGGCTATTGCCCCGGGTATTTTAAGCCTAGACCCAAGTATTTTAGCATCGATGCCAATCTTCCTTCAAAAACAAAAGTGGTCAAGCCCCAAGTAAAGCTGACTTAGTTCCTGATCTTTTTAATAGCTAGAAACTTCCTCATACATAATTATGTAGAAAGTTAAACTAAATAATTAATCTTGCGTCCAGAAGAGTATATAAGCAGGTAGTGATGTACTCCTACACCGAATGTATGTTTGTGTCTGCCTGTGTCCATCCAGGCCATCCTGAACAACATGCGGGTGGAGTGTAAGTGCCACGGGGTGTCGGGCAGCTGCGAGGTGAAGACGTGCTGGAAGGCCATGCCCCAGTTCCGCAAGGTGGGCAACATCCTCAAGGAGAAGTTTGACGGTGCCACCGAGGTGGAGCAGCGTAAGGTGGGCACCGCCCGTGTACTGGTGCCTCGGAACCCCCAGTTCAAGCCTCACACGGACGAGGACCTGGTCTACCTGGACCCCAGCCCGGACTTCTGCGACCGTGATGCAAGGAGCGGGGTCCTGGGCACGGCTGGCCGGCTCTGCAACAGGACGTCCAAGGCCATTGACGGCTGCGAGCTCATGTGCTGTGGCCGCGGCTTCCGCACGGAGCAGGTGGAGGTGGTGGACCGCTGTAGCTGCCGCTTCCACTGGTGCTGCTATGTCAGGTGCAAGCAGTGCCGCAGGACAGCGGAGACGCACGCCTGCCGGTGACCACACCACCACCTGATGACCATACCCAGTATCAGTGACCCTGCCTTCTGTTGGTGACTCAGCCTTATGTCAGCAACCCCGCCTCCTGTGGATGGCCCCACCCTCAGCCCCCATAATATTTTGGTGAGGCTCCACCCTAGTGACCACCTGCAAGCAAACGAACCAATCAGAGACATTCGTGAGAAATAATGAGCCAATAAGGACACTGGAATGGTCCCACATATGTTTTTTTGAACTTGTGTTTTTCCCGATACATCCTGGCTTTTTTTTTTCATTTCTTATTTATTGTTACTCATACTGAAAGAGGTACCTGAGAAATGATGTGCCCTGGAAACCTTCTGACAGGA
Organism: Mormyrus lacerda; assembly: GCA_015163995.2. Classification (NCBI taxonomy): domain Eukaryota; kingdom Metazoa; phylum Chordata; class Actinopteri; order Osteoglossiformes; family Mormyridae; genus Mormyrus; species Mormyrus lacerda. The sequence goes on along the minus strand of JAABNX020000119.1, from coordinate 1,532,499 downwards.
AAACAGGAAGTTATGCCTTATCATGGTGCCGTAGTCTCGGGGGGGGGCAGGGGTGGTGTTAGACCATTAGATTTTACTGCTGCTTCACAGACTCTTTCAAATGGACAGACACACAGGAGATGACCAGGAATTTTCAATCAATTTGAGTTTTTTAGTCACAAGTGTATCTCTGTGCAAAGTGTCCCGTGTGTATACGCCTGTTTGTTCGTGTACAGCAGTGAGCTGTTCAACCGTGAGACCCAAACTATGGAATAACAAATCACAAAACAAAGCACTGCTGAAATGTAAAAAAGAAGGTTCCTCTTCTCCCCTACTGAACACATTTTATTCACTTCCTGGGGTATGTTATGTCGCACTAAGTAATGTCCCAGTAAAGAAAAGTACAAAAACATCCCCACTTGAACACGACAGGTCAGGTCAGATGTGATCGTACCTACTCGTATTTCCAGTCGAAGTTACGCTGAGCTCGACAGCTTGGAAGGATTTGGAAAATCCCTCAATGCTACCAGTTTGGTTGGAAGGTTGAGAAGCTTCCTCATTGTGTGACACAGTGGTAAGCACAAGCTCTACGTCAAAAATGCCATCCAGAATATTCTGTAAAATCAGATCAGAAAATACTCATGTGACGATACACTGCCGCACACCGTATTATATGAATACATGTCAAACTCAAAATGTCAAAATATAATAAATACAGACTGCTATTTTTTCCTACTTAGACTGAAGATGGGTGTTGCTCATTTGGGAAGGATTTAAGCTCAGCTGTCTGCTTGTCTTGCATTCTGTTCACAAAACATCTATGTGAAAATTCTTTGAGGTAGAAGGGCTACACCATGTTAATGGAGCTGGGGCTTACAGGTGTAGGGCAAAGATGGCACCGATGGAAGCAGCACTGATGTGTCTGGCTATGAAGGGCTATTAAGGGAGTGCTATTTTACACTTATTCCAGTAAAGGTACATATGAATTCTCTGGTTTTCTCATATCCCATCCTGCTCTCCCATGTCAGTAAAGCTTCGGTTCCGAGCTCAGAGTCAGCGACTTGACAATAAGGGCCGTGTCAAGGGCCCGGATGTCATCCCTCTGCCAGGCATGAGATTCAAAACAGCAACCTTCTTAACCCACAGACTCACACACTGGCCCAATACAAAAAGACACAAATGGAGGCAGTGGGAAGTGGTTATTTTCAGTCTTTAAGAGATGGAATACACATAAGGCAGTAAAAGTTCTCTACTTACTAACGTTAAGTTAAATTGAAGGATTTTTTTGTATCTTGATACATTACCAGTGTAGGGAAAACATAACCCAAGGCCGGGATGGGGGGGGGGTGGCGGGGGTCTGGGGGCATATCACAGTGGACCACATGAGCTGTTGACCTCGACAGGCCACCGGTTCGGCCTGTGTGCAGACCAGGAAACTGTCCGCACAGCCAGTAATAATAATTACTCACAGATGCATGAGGTTAATGGAAGCTGTGCAGTTTACCCCATATTCCTACTTTGTCACTCACATAAAATATGTGTGTGGTTTGTGGCAGTTTAATGGCCAAAATATCCCAGAATCCTCAAGTTAGCTCAATAGCCTTCTGTTCATCATGAAGTATGAGCTACCCAGGGGGAGTGGGGGGGGGACGACAGGACACTCATCACAGTAAGGTAATTTTTAACAATGGCGAAGACGGTAGTGATGAGGCCTTTGCATCAAAACTCACAGATGATCAGGGAGATAAATTCTTTTTCTCATGGCCTCAGGTCTCTGGTTGCTCATTCCATCAGCATTTTGTAATTAATGAACTGGGCCAGAGGATTCTTCGACACAGACTGAGCGTTATTCACATTGCTATAGATACATTTTGAAGGTACAAGTACACAAGTCACACAAACCTAGGCCTGTGGAGTTTAACACCTCGCTGTCACCTTGTTACTCATCACTTGCTGCCATTATTATTATTTTACTAATTTTTATTGTAAAATTGGGTTTTTTTTATAAGGTATCAGCTCAGCTTAAGTATCAGAATGTGAGTAAAATATGAACTTGGCTCCAATAAAATTCACAAACCTCAAGCCTGGCTAAAGTCTCTAGACCCATAATACAAACAGTACTTCCTGACCAGCAATTCGGCTCCCCTGAGGGTTTTTTCTAGGTTCTGTTCATTTTCTGAAGTTTCCCCCAGAGCAGCAGAAGCGCCACCCAAACATTAATCCAAACCGGAGCTTTCAGACAGCAAGTCAGCTGACCGTACTTACACATAACTACAGGGGTTTGTGCTATTTAACTGTCAGGCTAGATTTGCTGCTCTTCACTGCTGTTTACACTGAACGTGTTGAAATTTTTCCACCATGAGAATTCGGTTCATATATTTATTCTTAATTTTTTTCATCCTAACTACCCAAGATACTTCTATTGTCAGGTCCATCTGAAGATTTATCTTCCTGCTATCTAGAAGGCCATGCCTGGACTATGGCGGGACTGTGACTGGGGCAGTAAATGAAACGCAGGATCAGCACCAGGGGGCCCCACCATCGCGCTCTTTCTAAAAGGGCTGCGGGGCCAAACCTTACCAGGAATGTCATTGCGGGTATTTTCTTTGGGCGGGACACAGCTGCTCCGCGACGAGGAGAGCCGACGGGAGCCAAGTCTAGGGGTGGGATGCCTGTGACGATTCATCATGTCACCTGGGTGATTAACGGCAGCGCGGCTTCGCAGGGTGAGACGGCAGCCAGGGTGAGAATTACATTTCCCCCAGGAGGGGGAGCCAGAACAAGCCTGAGAGTTGAGCAGGAAGGCCTTTACTGCAAATACGCATTTCACATTCAATTAGCCCATTACTGACTTCTGCTTAAGTCTGAAGGAACCTGATATTTTCAGAAAAACCACAGAACTCTTCTTCATTTTTGCTATTCCTAAAATGGGCATGCCTTCCTTTAAAAAAATAGGCTAAAAAAACACATTTCTCCCAAGACAGAGACATACGTATGTTTAATATCTTGACATTCACTAGGCTGTAAGCACAAACAGGGCATGTATCTCCAGAAACATCTAAAGGATTCCGTGGGTTCTCTCTGCACAACACCTGGTCCAGGCTCGCCTCAGCACGTGCATGTACCACAGCACAGCTGCCCTCTGTCGACTGCACAGCCAGCCTGTTCCAGCAGACCTGCCCATCTGCAGCCCACATCTGCCCATCTCCTCACCAGCAGCTGTACATGGCTTAGAGTCAAGCTCAGCACATGCTTAATTCAATATTATTTATTGCTAATATGAGTAATGACCTTGCATGTTACTACCACCTTGGATAATATCATCTCTTACGTCAATGTTCCGGAACCTGGTCCACTAGTAGGAGCAAAAATGTGGACCTCCTGTGGGTCCCCCAAGGACCGGGTTGGGAAACACTGGCCTATGTGAATAATATACAAATGCCACATGCTGTAATGCAGTTCAACTAATTTGGTGAACAAGCCTTTCAACATTCAACTTACGTTACCTGGCCACCATATAAGGACATGCAGTTAGGCTAATCGGTCTCTGTAAATCGTCCATAGTGTGTGAGTGGATGTGGACTGGCATTCCATCCAAGTTGCGCCCCTGCCTCACGTTACGTTCTGCCAAAGTAGGCAGTTGGAAGATGGATGATTGAATGAATGCATGTGCATTTGCTTTAAACACTCACTTTTGAAATTTCTCCTGTCACAGAAAGCAAGATCATGTACTAAAGCAAGGGGCTCATCAGTTCACAAGGGGGCGCCGCATGCAGATGTTTTTACCCTTTGAGTCATCAGCGATATCCAGTCCTGTTGCTGTTATTGTGGTTCATTTGTGCTGTTTGCAGGAGTGAACAGAGGCATGAGCACAGCGTCTATCAAACTCAAACATTAACACACAGGAAATGTAACTATAATGTAAACGTTAGTTTAATATTACAAAACAAGGATCCCAAATGCAGAAAACAAGAAAGAAACATTTGGTCTTGCACAAAATGGTTACAGTATATAGTGTAAATCTAAGAAAGGTTTTAAACACTCCATAATACAACCAAAACACATTTAAATAATGAAAAATAAAAAACGGTTGGAAGACATATGACACAACGCAGTGCACCATATTACTTACAATCTTGCTGTATATTGCATAAATTAATGGCAACAAATAGGGACTTGCAAAAATACAGGGTAAACCCAGGCCAATCCTGACTCCATTTCACATAGTTTATTAATTATTTTAAACATCACTTTTAAAATACTTAAGTTCCACAGCATACTCATACAAAGGGTAATCTAGGTAAAAGCGACATATTAATCTGCTGTTAGTCATGCCTGCATCGCTGCTCCATAAACCATAACGTGAGCTCTCTAGGGTCGCTAATGAGTTAGGGGAGGACATTGACAATGCTACCATTCATAAATAAAAAGAATTCCTTCAAAGAGGAATCTTTTGTTGAAATGCTAGCTGGTTTCTGAGCACTGTATGGCATCATGGGCCCACAGCAGGGACCGTAAAGAAGCCTAGTATCCGGGAAAATGACTAAGTGATATGATCTATCTCATCCTCTCATCCTAACTACCCAACTAGAGCTACAGCATGTTGCTCCAGACCAGCGTGGGGTTCAGAAGCTTCTCTACAAATCTATTACAATAAGCCAGTCGTTTGTAGCACTTTTTCAAATGGATATCAACGTAACCAGGGCTTTATCAATTTAGGGGAGGGCTGGACTACTCGAGTGCTCCTGGAATCTCTGGCATTCGATCCACACTGAGCTTGCATTCAATTGACCTAGACTGAGCTGATGGTCGATTCAATAATTTCATCCAAAAGGAAAATCAAGGCGATACTTAATGATTTTTTATTTTTGTCTAATCAAACATGAGAAGCCTATACATTCTTCATTATTTTATGGATACATGCTTACTTAGAAAAAACGATTATGACCTGATCAATCTTGGCTTCTTAACTATTCCAAATCTGATTCCTACACATATTTATATGGGTTTGCTTAAATTTTCAAAGAAATAAAACAAGAGGGGCCCCACCCTCCACTGTCACCATCATAAGCCTCCCCCATTGTAACGGATCTAGCCCAGAGAAAATGTCCATAGCTAAACCGCTTGGCTTAGACTGCGCAAATTCCTTTTACCGACAGCTAATCAGGGCTAATGAAAAGCTCAGGGGGACAGACGACTGGTGCACCCGCCAGTGTGGGAAGCCTGGAACTGCTCACCCGTGAACTGGGAGCTCACAGCCAGTACATCACTACCCTTCCAGTACATTTCAGGACATGTCACACTGTGCCTCATCGACCAGCTCCCTCCATTTTCATCCTCACTGCTATGTCGTGAGTCACTTCCTGTCTTCAATGGGGTGCGATATCTAATATCTAAATTAAATGTGGGTTTGGAGAGCAATTCTCAAAATGGTCCTGGGGGACCCACTCTCTTTGCCTCTTAAAGTTTAACTATAAATTAAAATTAAATGCGAGTTGGATATAGTAGTTAATAAGAGAAGCAGGATACAAATCCATAAAAAAAATAATTGCTTCAGTATTACAGATACAACTGAGTGAATAAAACTGTTGAAATAGTAAATATTTTATTCAGATTCATTGGGGTAAATTTCTTCAGCACCAATGAAAGATTAAATGAATTACAAAATAAATGAGCAGTTCACAAACTACATATAATAATACCAACTTGGAAATTAATGAATTGTTCTTTAATATTTCTTAGTAATGCTACATTCCACTCAATGAAGCCCCCCAGGACTGGGACTGGGAATCAGCGGTTTAAAGAGGTCTCCCCATCATAATGCTAAAAGGCTGGAAATGTACAGGTTTCTAAGATCTCTTCTAATCCACTAACAATGCTGCTACAGAGAGGAGACGCTAAATGACCTCAGTTAAGGAATTAATTGCTTCAAAGTCTAATGTGCTGAAAACCAGCCCACCAGGCCCTGGTATAGAGTATGAATATGGCCTTAGCCCTCAGAGGAAACGTTAGGAGAGACGATCAGAGCAGCGCACATTTGCGCAGATCGATTTTCGGCTTCTTGGGCTCCGGTGGCTCCAGGGCAGCCAGAATCGCCTCATCAAACACATTCTTCAGTCCTTTCTGCAAACACAGGGCACAAGAGAAGCAAGAAGCTCAACACACATTGTGGCAACGGGAGACAGGCACTTTTATTCTGAAAACGCACACGAGCCGCCACACCCGAGCACAGCGTCGCGTCAAAACATCTTCAGCCAAGCGAGAGCAGAAGGTATGGAACCTCGGGAAGGGCAGCTATGCCATTTTAACAATCAGGAACCAAGACCTTCTGAAGCAGAGCAGACTGGAGGGCAATGTGAGATATGCGAGACATTTGGAGAAGAGGTGATGTGATGACACATAAAGGGAAACGTGTCAGGCTAAGAGGCCGTCATCCTCAGAACCTCCCTTCAGCCACCCAGCGTCGGTTTGAACCAACAGGCCATTTAACTCTTCCCACATGTACAGAAAAATGCTTTTATTCCTTGAGTGCTGCAGTTGCACTTCAACTAAACTTTACTTTTATGGAGTTGTGCATCATATTGAAAACACTTAAAGACAACACAAGGGTCCCCAGATACTGTCAGTTCTCAATTGTGACGCAACAAAAAAAAATCGTAAATACTTGCATACTGATAACTAGCTTATATGAAAGCCAAGTTGAATTTTGATAAGTTAACAATTGTTTAATTCATTTGGGTCCTGAGAGAGGGGGATGAAGAATGTTAAGACCATATTTGCTAATATTCACTTGTTCACACTTATTGTATTTCAATTGGATCATAAATCTTAAAGCAAAGGGCTGATTCGGTCAAACAATGCCAAAGGCCTAATATACACCCATAAAAGTATCAGATGGACAGGAAATAAGTGATTTCAGTTTCTTTATTTAAGTCACATTGCACATGATCATACGTTTCATTTCCGAAATCTTGACACTTAATCATCCACTGACCGATTGTAGCCATGGATTATATTAGAGATTTATTTTCTGATACAATAGTAAAAAACTGAAAATACACTAAAATAAGTTATGCAAAAATCTTAACAAAAAACAAACTTCACAATGCATTCATGAAGAAACGGCTTTACGCTTTGCCAAAATTCACACTGAGGTCACAAAGAATGTCTTTTAAAAATAAAATTTTAAAAACTTAACTATCCACAAACTGCCTAGTCTACAACTTAATACTAAGTGCAGATATAGAGAAGGTATTTCCATGGGCAAAATGAACCCAGCTACCCCTACATCAGGTGATTCAGGAAACATGTGAATACTTAGAGTAAGGCCGAAGAAAGAAGAGGAACGGCAGCACACAATTACTAAAGGCGAGACGTTCTTAAGGACAGGATAGAATGAATGCATTTAAAAAATAAACAAAACAAAAAAAACGCAGCAGCTTGGAAACGTATCATACGATGGACCTTTTTACAGTAGTGGATTTAAAATAAAAATAAAAAAAAAAAATAAAAAAAAAACAAAAACACAGCAGCTGGGAGGAAAAGTGGAATTAAGAAATGGAACAAAAAGAGCATTTTAGAATATACAGCACTTCCGCTTTCGCTGGGTTTCGGGAGGCTCAAGAGCAGCCAGGATAGCTTCATCAAACACATTCTTCAGACCTCTCTAAAAAAAAAAAAAAAGGACAGGGAAAGGGAGAAGTTAGTGGCCAGTGATCAAAGCAAGCAAGGCGGAGCCATTGCACCAAGAAAGACAAGTGCTGTTAAATCAGTAGGTAGCGTAGCTGTTAAAGATGTAGCCTTGAGACAAAGGCTGCCGGTTCGTGTCCAAGGTGCGATCCTGCTGTAGGACTTTAAGGTGAGGTACGGAACCCCAATGACTGTCTGAATGGGTAAGAGTCAAGCCATGCAAACGTACTACACAGTAAGCTGGAACTAGCATGTCAACAGTGCAACCGTCAGACCAAGTGTCTTCTGAGCGCTCAGGATGAGAGGCATCCGCACTGGAGAAAAGGCACCTGTTTGATAATTATTCTACAAAATGCAAAATGGAGAACAAGATGTGCAGGAAAGTGCTTTGGCTTGGAATTAAAAAGTATTGTTAAGTGGATAATAGAATAAAAAGTATAATCTTAATGGTACAGTCTTCTCTATACATGACACTGAACACAAAGGGGGCTATCTGGTTAAGGCAATGGAATCCAAACTAATCTATAAATCACACTCTGATGTTTAAAATGCTATGCTGAAATGGGAAAAGTAATATCATTAGAACAAAAAAAAAAACTTAACTTAATCAACAATGCATACCTTTAAAGAGCAATACAACCAGGATGCAGCCAGAGTCAGTTTATAGCTACATATAGGTACATACCACCCACTCGCAGATTTGTGGTATTCCATTAATAAAATGAGTTTACAAAATTGCCCCTAATGCCTGAAGACCCCTCACAATTCCATAGATTGTAAAAATGCTCACAGAATGAGCACAGAATACACTATATACACAAACAAATTTGTCACTGCCCTTTGAACACACTGCCATCTGAAAGTACCAGCAGAAGACTTAGATTTAAGATCTTCAGTCCTCTTCACCATCAGATATTTTCACAAATGTAATCAAAATGGTTTACCAGGTGTGCTGTTAATATTTTCACCAACATTTCAAGTCCACATATTTCACTAGTGAAAAAATGTCTTCCAATTAAAATACGAATGATCATGAGAATACTGGTCTGTCAATGGAAGAGCGACGTGCTAATGTAAAAACTGCTGTGACATGCAGCGAGTACCCACCTATTTACACCACTTCTCTTGCCACAATGCAAGCTTTAAGCACAAGTTCAGAAACTCACCAACAAGACAGCCCTCAGCCATTCAGGCACCCAGGGAAAATCAGCACAAACAATCACACACCCACTGATAACTCCATGGCTTTGGCATAACTGAGTCAATGTCAACAAAGGCACTGAAGTGTTGTAAGCTCAATTCAATTAATCATAGGCCCTGTGCCTTGGGAAGAATTGTGTAATTTTCATTTCAGAGAAGGTGTTTTCCAAAATTAAAATACTCATGTGGACCAGTACATCAACCTTGGTATTTATTAGCTCTCATTCTGTGTGAAAAGTGCTGATTCAAAGCTGGTTTAAAAGGTGTGGTACATTGTTTCTCTTACCTGCGTGAGGGCAGAGCACTCAACATATTTCACGGCCTTGAGGTCACGGGCCAGCTTCTCGGCCGTCTCTGGGGTGATGGGCTTCTGTTTGTTTTTGGCGAGCTTCTCGATTGTGGAGGGGTCATCCCTCAGGTCAATCTGCGTTCCCACCAGCAGAAACGGGGTCTTTGGACAGTGGTGAGTGATTTCAGGTACCCACTGTGAAAAAGCAAATTAGATGTCTGTATTGGCAACAATGAAAAATGCATTAGGATTCTTCTGTACAAGACACCCTTCCTGGGCTTATGAAACAATAGTCACTTTCACAACGCAGGAACTTTTTTCCAGAACCAGGAACTTTTGTCACATTCACAGAGAAATTCGGCTGGAGTGCAGTTCCAGAACCCGTTTTAGTACCTGCTCGAGAGATGGTACTTTTCGTTTGAACACAAACTACTGGAGCTGTACTTACAGTGATAGCTTGCAGATTGGTTGACCACAAGCACTACTGCTAACTTGGAAGTTATGCTAAAAAAATGCGGGGGGAAATAGATCTAACTAGCAGAGCAAACAATTGAGCAGATGGAATTATTCTTGTACTTCAGTTACATTTAATGAATACATTTTTTGCTTGCGTCTCCATATTTCTGCGTTGGAAAATTTGATCAATAACCAATAGGCTTTTGTCCATTATCGCTGCTAGCAGTGAAACTTGCCAACACTTATTAGCAGAATACGTTTCACTGAATTAAAAAAATGGTGTAAATGGAAGATCAATCTGTTGGTCAGACGTAATAATGAAATATACACATCACTGGTCAAGTATGAAAATATTTAAATATTGTATTTATTTAAAATAATATTTAAAATAAAAGTCCCCTTTTGATCACGATTGTTCTTCTTCAATAACTAACATAATTTAACAAAACACTTGTTCATCCTCCATTGTTTTGGGGTGTCGCGGCGTAGTTTCGAACTGCGAGAAGGTTAATCTATGACCTTTTTGTGTCGCAAATGCTCATTTAGCATTGAGGTCCCAGTTCTGTTGTGCAGTGTGAAAGTGACCCTTGAAAGTGGCCAAGAGCTACAAAAGTCCTGGGTCAGGAACTTGTAACCAGGTTCAGGAATTTCGGTGTGAAAGTGCCTGATGTACAGTAAATCCCTGAAAAATGTGTTACTGGATATTGTCTGATGTTCTGCTCCATGCTGTCAGTAACTGCAGGGGTTGCCCCATAGTTCAATAGCATACTTTGTCCCCATTTACTTTAATCTCATACTGTTAAATCGCTTTAATATCTACCATTGTAAAATGTGACAATTTAAAAAAACAGCTGATTTTCTCTGTTCAACAAAAAGATAACCGTCAACAGCACAGTACACACCTTTTCCTTAACGTTTTCAAAGGAAGAGGGTGAAACGACTGAGAAGCAAACTAAGAAGACGTCAGTCTGGGGATAGCTCAGAGGTCGCAACCTATCATAATCTTCCTGACCTGGGGGAAAAAAAGAACCATGTTATTTCACAATACAGGCAGAGAATATTAGGGATGCACAAGTTAATTTGTCCTCAGATTTCAAAGGCAATTATAACCTCAACAGACAAACACTTATAGAACCTTATTTTATATTACCAACATTTAATAATTAGGAGGAAAGGGGCTGCACTATACCTGCAGTATCGAATAATCCTAAGGTGTATGGTTCACCTCCAATCATAACCGTTACGGCATAATTATCAAAAACCTGAAAGTAAAAAAGAGTCAATGAGTATACTGAACCACTATTTTCTTTCCTTATTTTCTTCATTCTAAATTCATTTTGTTTAATATCATGACATTTGTCCAATGTGTCCAATCGACCAAAGGTGTCTTGGTCAATACTGCTGTACCATATTTAGCCTTTAGTCAATCAAAATTAGCAGCACCAAGCTGAAGGATGAAGAGTCTTGTCAGCTCATTCACCACTTAGACCCTCGCCACGGTCTGCTAAGATGGCACTTCTACGATGGCGTCTCTGCCTGATTATATGATGTGATTGCTACACATTCACAGGATCCTAATAGGTAATACCATCAACATCACATTCATTACACATTTATGGAGCTGGCCAGTTATCAGTAATTAGCCAAAAAATAAACATTCTGGCAAAAAAATCCACATTGGTGCACCATTACTAAATATATTTACTGTAGCAACTAAAAAAAACAGTTTCATAAAAAATATGGTATCACTTGATGCTTATATGCCTGAAAACACAAATAAAGCCATTCCACTTTAAGACACGATACTGTAAATGACTTACCGTTGGTACATACTCAGATGGAAACTTGTTTGTAGTGTAAGAGATTAAAAGGCAGGTTTTACCAACAGCACCGTCGCCTACTACAACACACTTAATAGTCTGCATAGCTGTATTCCTTCAGGATGCACACTTCTCATTCAATCTGCAAAACAATAAAGAATCAAATAAGCTCTGCAAACAGCTGCCAGACAGAAACCCAGTTAGTGCAGATTCCACTGCTGACCGATTCTTGCTCTACACAATTCACGATTTCGTTTTTTGCCGTAAACATCCAAAAATCTTGATACACAACAGCCTGGCTCAAGACCTTCTAGGACTGAACAAAAATTAAGAGCACACGGATTTTAGATTTACTAAAAAAAGTCATTTCCTCCATTACATTTGTCACATTTGTTCTATACAAGATCAGTTTGCACAGCCAATATGAAAAAGAACCTGTCCAACAAAAACCTTGCTCTGAAACACGTCCACCAGATGGAGACGTGAAATAATGCACCCCATAAAGACAACACTATAGTAATGAGATACCTAATGATGGCATACTGGGGAAAAAAAACACCCTTCTAAAACAATGTATCTTGGTGTGAGCAGCAGTAATCCTGATGAGCCACATTCTGATTGACTTTCAGGTTTTGTTACCATTTGGATTGCTACTGTAGTCACTTCAGCAGCTCTCAAAGGTATTTTTAAAAAGTGATATAAGAATGTTCAAGGCTGTGGCTCAAGAGGACTAAGGCTGCCAGTCTAATTTAATTTGTGAAAATGTGAAAGAAAAAAAAAATGTTAGACTTATTTAACTTGAAAATGCCTCTATTTTACAAAGGAGGCAATTTGGTGTTTTTAAAAAGCAACATTCATAGGGCGTGGTATTAAAGTGCTGAAACCTTTGGGCACCGTTCCTACTTCGTACGATCCATGAAAGACATACCATTTAACATTCCATATATTTGCCTGGGACATTAGAAAAAAATGTTGGTGTGCAATGATTCACACTTTCAGTATGAGTGCCTTTTTCCTGAAATCTGTAAAGTTAAAGCTTTAACTGTACAAGTACAATTAAGAGGATACATACGAACAGGCCCATTCCGGCATTACGCATTTACCAATTGTAGTAGCACAATTCCATTCTGAATCAAAGCTCAGTTCACAGGAAATACACTCAGAGGAGTTTGGCTATGACTGGCCTTGTCGGCCGCACCCCATCCCCCCCGACACTCAGCTCGTTTCCTCACCCGGATTCACAGGTTTCCTCACAAATCTCTACACGCCTTGCTATTCCTGACTGGATGACTTCCCACCGCCTACAGCTACATCTGCCTCGGAGCGAACTGATTTATCCGTCGGCTAACAGATCGCCCCTCCAAAGGCGTCCAACACAGATGGCTGCTTACTATTCCCCGGCGTGAATGCATGGAAGCTGCAACCCTGATGTGGTGGAATTAGTTATAAGTAGTTTGCCCGAGGCGCGGAGACACCCATGCACACACCCAACTCCCTGCTCTACAACATTACGTATAATGTTACCATGATTAACTCACTCTCGACAAAACAGTTTGCAAACTTTCCAACTGACGTTCAAATACGTCGTTTTAAATGGCCCGGGATTCAGGTTTCCCCACAATACACTACAGGACACGAAAATGGTACATCCATACAGCTTCCACTGCGGATAAAATGCCATACTTAAAACATGAACGCACAACCTCTTCATCCAATCCATAATATTTTCCATACACCGACGTCTAAACAGAATGCCTGCTCCATTATTAAACACCTTATTTACCTCGGACTGCCTGGATCTGATGACAGAGGCCGGTGTCCCACCGAGCAGCGCGCGAGCCAGCGCAGTGCTGCATCCCGACAGGATCAGCCGCTTCCGGAAGGACATTTAACCAAACCCAATGCTAGGCGACTGTCCCTATAAAAGGAGGTTTCAACCCGATAACTATGTGTCTAGTTATAATATTAAAAGTCGTGGACGGTAACTATTCTTTTAGCTAAAACGCGAATCAATCCATTTTTCGTTCAGTGCCGTGACATCACTGTACACCGCCTGACCGGCCATAGCAATTCGGATGAAAACGAGCCAGATACCGAGCTATTTTCCCAAGTGACATAAAATTTGGACGATCATTACTAACAGGCAATTTAAGTAATCGATGGGTAGAAGAGAGAAGTACATTTAACCTTAACCGGTCGAACACATCACCATTATAGCGATAACTGCCCGATTCAGCGGACGCTAGCTCGGTAGCTAATTTCATCGCCTATCACAAATTTTAACAAAACCAATACTTTTAGAACAAAACACAATGCTGCTTACTATGAGAATACTACACGTAACAAAAATCGCATCCTTCTGTTAAATATTTACCAAAAACGAAGGGAAGAAATTAGTATTTCCATAACATTCCTTACCGTTGGAAGCCTGACCGCTGACGGTTCTGCGCCGGGCGTTGGCAGCACGGGGTTTCCTTATCCTAACTGCAGGAGTGACTTGTATTTTTTTTTCTTCTTCTCCTATTTTTCTTTTGGCGCATGGAGGTTTAACAGCTCTAAGCACGTTGTTGCCACCTACTGTACAGGATGGTCACAATCAGGAATTTAACATACTTGCAAACGTCAGTTGATCGATCAAAAATTTGAGGAAGACGTAATGTATTTTTTTATAGGTTAATAGACTAATCTGAATTCGTTGTATATAACATTTGCTTTTATTTATAATACTGAAACAAGTTTACATTACAAATCATTCTTCGTACAAACTACTGTTTTACCCACGCTGCATTAAAAGGGACTTACTTAGGCACACCTATTTTGTAAACAAGTAAGATCATATAATAATTATACTTCTGATGGATGACATCCTGTATGAAATGAAGGGGTAATTTTTTTAAACAAGAATTTAAAGGAGAATGTGATTTACCCGAAAGTAACACATGGGGGCAGAAGTGAATCAAAAACACACTTCCTATACATTTGTATGATCCAATCGCCACAAAGAAAAAAATATTTAGCAAAATAAGGAATGTACTCATAATATTACAAAACAATTTTATTAACATTTCAAAAACTATTTAGATTTTATTCTCAGGGTGAATACTATGTATTGTTTCTACAAAAAATCATCAGTTTTCATCAATGACATGTCTACAAGAGAACATATTGTGTTTTATCTAATACGGCTTCCTTTTTTATAAAATGAGTTTAATGAGTAATATATTGGCCTTGTGTCACTCCCATCCTGTGAGTCAAACGCAGAAACGGAAATCGCTTCTGGGATTGTTCCATTGTGTCCACACATGTAGCCCAAATGTTTAAGCTTTAGTACTTAACCTGTGAGCCAATGAGATGTAAACGAGATGCAAAGTTACACCGTTTTAGACCGCAGAGTTAAAGGTGTGACTTTTCCTCCTCCAAGTCATTGTCCTGGCGGTCAATAGCAAGGGGAAACTTTGTTTGAGTACCCGATGTAACGTTCCACACGCTTATGACTACCTAAAATATAGCTTTGCATTCAGATATGCGTGAGTGTGTGTGTGTGTGTGT
>JAABNX020000119.1:1487849-1517417 GCA_015163995.2 Mormyrus lacerda | reverse complement strand
GTGTGTGTGTGTGTGTGTAATATGCATAAAACCCCTGTATATAACACAGTTACTAACATGTCCATGGTTCTCATTGAAGCATGTTAGATGGTGAGTTTTTTTTTTATTTTCGGGACTTTTGTAATTTATATTTTTGTTGTGATATTCCCCTCTAAATCCATCATTCATTGAATCCCTCTATTCTGTTACTTTTGTTTACGGTTGAACCCCCTATAAAAGGTATTAAACATTATTTACTCAAATTGACATTATGCTGCTCATTTACCAACTTATTATTTTAATTGAAAACCGAACATGTTCTATCCAGAACTCAAAATCTCTTTTTATTTATAATTCTGCAGTTAAGCATGCCTTTGATTTTAAAGTCTTTTATGATTTCTGGCCTTATCAGCACAAAATGCTTAATGATTAGTTAATTCTGTTAAATGTAGAAATGTACATGCAAAAATAATTTACTTGAATTTCATTCTGAGCCAAAAGTTTATACATCCTAAATACACGTGAAGTGAAATACCTCTGGCTAAATCTCATTGATCAGTATAGATTGAATTATCCACCTTCACCTAGATTTCCTGAATAAAAAAACACAAAGAAATATTTAAGATAATCTACATTATATCTGCAATTGTTCTTAATTAAAGTCAGTCCAGAGAGTCCTTTGTTGACATACAAAACACACGATTTTAAGATGCACTTCTAAATAAATACCAGGTGACAGCTGATCTGTGGTGAGATGAAATACAGCCAGTAATTTTGTATTGTAATTTGATTCCAGCTCTAGACCTCAGCCCTCAAATGACTTGCCATTGCATTTTGTGGATTTTCTGAATTTGCTAGGGGGAGGGGCTTCACAGCTCCATTAGCCAATCATTCGCTGATCTTTTACCCCTATTATACTCTGCAGCTGTAAAACCCATCATGCATTTCTGTTACCAGAGTTTTTTTTTTTTGCCATTGCTCCCCCCACGCACCAACCAGACCCTCTGGATCATGACAAGAGAGCCTCGCTGACTCTAAACAAACATCTCCTGATTCCTGACAGCTGCTGCAGACACTAAGAGCAATTTCTGTTGAAACCACAGCTCCAGCACATAGAAGACACACAGAAGACATAGATACCAAGGTGCCAACGCTTGTCGCCGGGAAGGGAAAAGCCTAGTAGTGTTTGAAATACATGGAAGAAAGTGGAGCTTCAAATGACAGTGTGCTCTGCTGATGGAAAGTACTGGAAATTAGGCAGGGAGAAAGCAAAGAACTACACCATAAGCTGAAGTATTGGGCTTCTGTTTTCTGACCCAGTTTCGGCGCCATTTTTTGGTGATTCCTGGTGTGGAAATGGGCAAAGAGACAGGCACTTTGCAGATGTTTTAGCACTGGTCATTTGTTTTTGTAGTAAAAGAAAAGACTTTATTTATGCTGTGCCTAGGTACTGAGTAACTTTGACGCCTGTTTTTGAAACCCCCCTCCCCCAAAAGAGGAAAAGAAGAATAAGACTTAAGTAGGCAGGCAACATGGCCAACTCTGGGTTCCAGATTCTGGGCTACTTCCTGGCGTTGGGCGGCTGGATCGGCATCATCTCAACCACCGCTCTCCCACAGTGGAAGCAGTCGTCTTACGCCGGGGACGCCATCATCACAGCCGTGGGGCTGTACGAGGGCCTGTGGATGTCTTGTGCTTCGCAGAGTACCGGCCAGGTTCAGTGCAAGGTGTTTGACTCTCTGCTGTCCCTGGATGGTGAGTAGGGCAGGTGGGGGTCCCACACAAGTGGCCCTGATTCTAACCCTCTCTTGCTCACACATACACTCGCAACACCGCTGCCTAATTATACTCACGTATTTTCCACAGGTAACTAGTGTAATTTTTTCTTCCTCCTCATCCTTACAATGATCTGAATAGTTTTCACAGTCTTTGCCTTCGGTTCTTTTAATCTGAAAATCATCTGAATGGTGGATCCATGACTTTGTTGGTGTGGTCAGAATTATTTTTTTCCGTAAAAGGAATAGAACATCTGGAACATAGATATCATAGGAGTTGGAGAGTTTCCTGCATGAATCGTTTGACCAAATGTAAAATCACTGGTATGCTTACAATAAAGTGTATCATTAAAGCATTTGGTCAAATGGCATGTGAATGTTAAATTGACAGAAATCAAAGCAAAGACAGATAAGTGCAAAGACTTAATATTTGCATTAAAATTTGTGATGAAAATCTGACTAAGTTCATTCATTTATAATATACCACACCATGTTCTTGAAATTCTTCAAATAAGGAGACAATCAATGACAGCTGGTTGAAATTAAACTGATTTTTCTCTCACTTATACAACTTGGCATTTCGGAGTATTTTATGATCATTAATATAACTGTGAAGTGAATTAGGAAAGATTAAATAAATGAAGTATTTGCGTAGCTCATCCCCCCATTCATATGATAATGAACTGGATGAAGTACAAAATGGAGGATCAAACGTTGATGGTGCGGCCCAGATTTCTACGCCTCAAAGAACGGTAATTCCTTCAGTTCCCACTAGGTGGTGCCAAATTCGAACAACCGTGATTTAATGACAATTGTGCATGTGCATGTTCCAAGAAATTAAAGGGAAAGCAAAAAAAAAAAAAAAAAAAAAAACTAAATAATACATTCACTACACATAAAAAGTTAAACATATGAACAAACAGAGAGGTGAAGTGGGATAGATACGTGATAATTAGTGGAAGCTCTGGGGACAGGGTAATTCAACTCGGAGTCTGACAAAGACAGGCAGTATCCTGACACTTTCTTCAAATCTCTCTATTGTTGCCATGTTAAGTCATCAATGGGACAGTATCGTCAATGTTCTTCCCGCCAGCGTATAGAAAGCCATACAGGCCTGTATTGTTTACTTCCACTGGGGCTCCCTGGCCTTCCTCAGTGGTTATAATTGCTATTACTGTTGTAATTATGGCTGTCAGTGAAGATTTACACGATTCAACCACAGACTCCAACACTGAACTAGCTACTAATTTTGACACAGTGGTCTGCAAAGAATTTTAATATCTTTATAATATTTATCACACAACACAGAGGGAATTTCGTCAGACTGGATTAGCAGGAACATAAGCTGTCGCTAACAGGATTCTCCCGCTTTGCCTTTCAGAACAAACAGTTAGCGAAAATCGACATGGTCTCTTTAACCACATTTGTTATTGTTTTAGACGGCAATAATATACATTAAACAGTTCAGCAAAATAGGTGAAATTAGGTTTATGCAAAACCTCTGTACCACACTTAAATATATTTTGGACTAGAGACAAAAAACTAGTAATAACATTTTATATCTATTTAAATTTACTCCCGTTCATTAATAATTAAAAACCATTCTTGTTTTAATCACCGCCTTCACATTATTTTCCATGTGCAAAGAGATTAAGAGTAAGACCATAAATAGAGGAGTAATCCAGTAGTTAAATGGGTTTTCTAGCATTGCTGAGACAGTGAGGTTGTACAGCTGTCAGTGCCTTCAGACTGTCAAAGAGCACAATGAACAATGCTCTGTACAGTCCTCCAAGTTCCTGCCTGCTCACGGTCATGGATGTTCTCCGGCTCTTCCTTAACTTGCGCCTGGCACCGCCAGCCTTGCTGCTGAACTGAAAGGCTGAAAAAGGAGATTGTAGAAGTTATGAGAAGCTATTAATCTTCAGGGAACAGTGAGCACAGAAAATGAAAATGAGAATAATGACACTGTTAACCAGGTTATTCAATAACATAATAGGTTATTCATAGAATCAGAATACTAATAGGCTGCTATGAGCCATTTACTATCCATTATAGGCTTGTAGCTCAATATAAATTAAATATAGCAACATTATTTCCTTAATTGTTTCTGTAAGCATAGTTGTAATATAACATATATAATATGTACTATCACAATCAAACAAGCGGTGGCAACAAAGGTTAATAAACAATTAGTGGAATTTTGTTGATAAAACTATGCTATGGTCTGTAAAGATTATACAAACCCTTTACTACTGCTCAGTTCTACTGCTCTCCTGGAAGTGAATACTATTGTGAAAAACCACCTAGTGTGAACTCTGGTGGAGAATTTCATTAAGGTTCTCAGGCAGCAGTATGTCCCTGGCAAGGCCGGGCTCATTTTTACAGGCACATCAAACAGGTACGTGAGGAAGAAACTTCTTCCTTCAGCTTTGAAATCAGCACATCCTTCTTTCCCGGTCCCTCCTGTCTCCCTCTCCTCTCCTGCAGTGCACATCCAGACCTCCCGGGGCCTCATTGTTCTTTCCGTGCTGATGGGCTTCATCGCCATCATCATCAGCGTTGTGGGCATGAAGTGCACAAGAGTCGGAGACAATAACCCTCTCGTCAAGAGCAGGATTGCTATTTCTGGGGGGGTCCTCTTCCTCCTTTCAGGTGGGGTGTACATTCAGTGCTCACAGAAAAGTCTTGGGAAATTTTCTTAATTCAGTAAAAAATATTGCTTTATTTTACTTACTTATCACTTTCTTGGGCAGTGGTGGCTTGTTGGATAGGGAAGCGCATTTGTAATTGAAAGATTGCTGGTTCAAATCCCCAACCAGCAAGACATCACTGAGGTACCTTGAGCAAGGTACTGCCCACAAGCGCTGCCCCCTGCTATGTCACAAAGTCACATATGATTTAAATGCAGAGAACACATTTTGCTGATGTGTGCTGTGGTGTGTCAACACCGATCACCAAGTTCCAAATTTATTCATTTGTTTATGAAAAGTGTATATCGCGTTATAAACAACCAGTAGTTTTAAGTAAAACATTAATTTCAAGTAGTAATAAACTGAAACCCAACTTATAGTTCCAAAAGAGCTGTGTCTGAGTTTAAAAGTCAATCAACAAGCATCACTGGGTGCTTTTTAATTAGTAACACCTCTGCAATAACAGCCAGTGACTACAGTCAAAAGAACTGAACAAGTCAGTCAAAAATATTTTGACCTTAATAATTAATATGCACAGTTGGATATTTGGAGCAGCAGAAAACATTTTCATTTGATGAATATCATGTCAAACTGCAGTTTGGATCTCAAAATATGATATTATATGCTAATGTAAAACCACATTATTGAAATAACAGCTGAGAAAACAGGAGCAAAGCAGCGATGTTGATTTGGAGACGCTTCTATCTCCTGCAGGGCTGTGCACATTCGTCTCGGTCTCCTGGTATGCCACACAAGTCTCCCAGCAGTTCTTTAACCTCAACACACCCGTAAATGCAAGGTAAATTCTCAAGTCTCAATGTAATTTTAAGGTAACAGAAATGTATATATAGAATATAATTAGTTTGTTGTAATTTCTAAAGAGTCAACTAAAGAGTGTCTTTTTATTGTCCAGTGCCAAATCAGTCTATATATAATGTGACTGTATGTTAGTAAATTTGACGTATAAGAAGTACATGTAGGTTAAACCACCATCCTAATCTGGAGAACATGTCTGAAGGTGAATGGATAACTTATTTGTGCTTGATATGAAGTGTAATATACACTATATAGATAGATGTATTGGAACACCTGACCATTACATTTACAGGAACTTTTATGACATCACATTTTACATCCACAGACATTAATATGGAATTGTTCCTCTTTGCAGCTGTAACAGCTGCTACTCTCCTGGGAAGGCTTTCCGGAGGATTTTGGAGTGTGTCTGTGGCAATTTTTGCCCATTCATCCAGAAGAACATTTGTCAGGTCAGGCACTGATGTTGGACATGAAGGCCTGGCTTGCAATCTCCATTTTAGTTCATCTATTCCAGCACGACTGTGCCCTAATGTACAAAGCAAGGTCCATAAAGACATGGTTGGGTGAGTTTGGAAGAACTTGACTGGCCCACATAGAGCCCTGACCTCAACCCCATCAAACACCTTTGGCATGAACTAAAACAGAAATTGCAAGCCAGGCCTTCACATCCAACATCAGTGCCTGACCTCACAAATGCTGCTTGGAATGAATGGGCAAAAATTCCCTCAGACACACTCCAAAATCCTGTGGAAAGCCTTCCCAGAAGAGTGGTAGCTGTTATAGCTGCAAAGGGGAGGACCAACTTGATACTAATGCCTAAAGACTATGAATGGGATGTCATAACATTTCCTGTGGGTGTAATGGGCAGGTGTCAGTAGGAAAATATGATCAGATGAGAGCCATAGCCAGGCAAAGTGGCTCTGCGGGCAACAGTGTTGCTCCACACCTTCAGGTCAGGTCTTTGGGTTGGGCTCTTACTCTCTGTATAGAGATTGCAGTTGGGCTTTGTTTGGGATTTAAAAATGCTGTCAGAAATTATTCTGGTGGAGAATATGGCTGACTGTTTCATGCCGCCATTATGAGCAGAACCTTGATTTTGTTCTTTGTAGCTGACTGGGGTCTCACTTCTCTTACAGGTACGAGTTCGGCTCGGCTCTGTTTGTGGGCTGGGCGGCGGCCAGCCTGACCATGCTGGGGGGGGCCTTCCTGTGCTGCTCCTGCCCCCCAGAGGAAGGGGCTGGCCAGCAGTATTACAGGCACTCACAGTCCCAAGCCTCCACCGCCAGGGAGTATGTGTGAGACCAGGAGGCTGCTGAGGGCATTGAATGCCAGTAACAAACACAAACTCACACACTTACAACACAGTCACACACACGTAATCTAGCATTTCTGCCTTACATAAAACCTCACGCTAGTGATAGACAAAACAACACTACATGAACCTTTTGCTGTTTTTTTGAGCCCACTAGATGGCGGTCTTTGTTCAAAAAAGGGCAAAAAGTATGCTTTAAAACAAACCTATAGCACCATCTAGTGGGATCAAAAAATACAGCAAATGGTTCATGAAGGGTCATTTTGTCCATCTCTACCTCACACCATCAAAACAGAAATGCAACTTTGGCAGCTTTAGTTTCTTAAAGATGGTGTAAAAGGCCATTTCATCTTATGACATAACATCTTTTCTAAAGGGACATATAGTCTAATCTGGAGGCAAAAATTAAATTATTACCCCTTGAAGACAGTAAAATCCTCACATACAATAACACATTCACACCAATATACACAGAGAAGTACATGCACAAAGAAACATTTAGCTAGAATTTTACAGGGAGATGAGATTAATGGTATATAGTCATATATTAGCATCATATAATCTAATATCATTTATTGTGTTTGGAGAGTGATAAATTGCTACACTGCTCTAAAAAGAGCAGTTGGTCTTAACATAATAAAAATATAGTTTTTTCATCTGAAAGAAAAAATCCAGTCAAAACCCTCTTCTAAGTCCAAAGTTATTTTGGTGATCCTTTCCGAGGCCTTATTTAAACTACACAGTTGCTTTTTTTTTGTAATTAGTTATGATAAATAGTGTATTTGTTGTTTAATAAATATGTACAACCTCAGCATTTATCAAACGCGATTGCTAATCGAAGAATGCGAATAATTTTAATCGGAAGGGTTGATTGACACAATGTATACACATGTGGATATGGAAGATAATAAGCTTTTTTGATTTTTTTTTTTGTCAAGATATTCATAGAAAGCTGATATTTGTTTTAAATAAAGACGGGGATTTCAGAAACTGAACAACGATATTGCTCTCAAACTGTACTAATTCTGTCATGTTCCGCTCTGAGCTTGTTTCTGGATGGTTTACATACGGGTTTAATTTAGATTAACGGAGTGTAATTCAATATGCACCATAGTCATTGCCGCAGTAAGTGTGCAGGTTTATCTCCATCACCTAAACTACGTGCAGCACACTTTCGATTATGTTTTGAAAGCTTACACAGTTTATGACTTTGGAGACAGTTCTCTGAAAAACACTGCGCCACCCTTAAAGTAAACTAGTAACGGCGGTCTCGGTGTGACTCTGTGTACGTCGTTTAAAACCGAAACTAGTAATCATTTAAATTTTTTACTAGCCTATATTTTGATGATCCATAGTCTTAGTTAAACTAAAAACAATCACCTGAGAACTAAATTATAAGCACACGTGATACATGCTGGTTTTAGCATATTAGTGTAAGCTTTCACTGTAAAAATTAAGCTGTTCTATTAATATTAGAATGAAAAAGTTAAACTAGTAGTAATTATTAGTTATAGTATACAATACAGTATGTAGTATATATGAAATTCATTAATCGACTTTCACAAAAAATGTCAATATAACCATGATCAGTTCTATGGAGATCTGGTCATACTTCTTTTTTCGCGCCGCGGTCTTCGGCTGTAGAGGCAGTCAGTCACCATACATGCGCCAAATGTTTGCTTCCAATTAAAATGCACGTACAGAAGTTGTATTGTTGGACAAGTACTATTGCCAGTAAATTGCAAACCCAGCTAAACTAATTTATTCCAGCTGCAATAAAAAAAATCGTTTCTGCGTTTCATGCATTTCCCTGATAACCAAAAATTACATCAGTGTGGTGATTTTATAGTCATGCTTTTCCCCAACCCGAGCGTACTTGCACGACACTGTTTAACCAGTCCTGTTTCTACTGAGAAATGCATGATTCCATTTACATTTTGAAATAAAACTGGGTTTTTAAAAAGTTGTGCTGTGATTCTTATATTTTCTATTGAATAATTACAGGTACCCTGGGTTTTCTCAGGTGTCATTATGTTGCTTCAAATGGAATAGAGGAAATAAATTGCATCTTCTTTCTTTGTAATTGATAAAATTTGGACCACACCATATTTTGTATGTCTGAAAGTGTCTTCTGATTTTAAAATACTGATAAAATAAATATAAAACTGTAGTGTGAAACGAAAGGCAGCAAGTATTTTTGAGTTTTAATAGTATCCCTAGTCTATCAGGCCTCTGTGCCTGTGATCAGAAGGTTGTTAGTTCAAATCCTGTGATTGGCAGAGTGATCAAGACCCTTAAATCCAAAAATGCTTCAGTGGTCACTGGATAAATGGGAAACCCTGCTGTCAGATCCCAAGCTTCGTTCTGAACTGTATATAGATGTACGTCCCAATAGGAAAACAAGAAGGGATATGCAAAAACTAAAGAATTCATGTATTCATACAAATGGCAAATAAAGTTTTATTTCACATTAAATATATTGAACAATCAAAATAAATGTACAATAGGTAATGCAATTCATTTTATTTGTATATAACACCTTTCATGCATGACAAGAGTACATGATAATCCATTAATACGTGATCTATACAAAATGGTGCATGAAACATTGAAAATGGATATAAATAATGCCAGAAGACAACAGAAGTGAGGAACCAAAAACGCCCAAAGGAGGAAAGCGTCTGGGCCAGTGATCCATGGTAAGACTGATCTTTTTACGGCACAATGTTTTGATTGAGGAAATAAAACTGTTAGCTACATTTTCAAATACCCGTATCTGAGATTTAAAAAAATGCATTTAGATCAAAATGTCCATAAGAAATTTCCAATTGTCCATGACTGACTGCTGGCCCAACACTATAAGGCAGGCTAATATTATAGAATACAAGGTAAATTAGCCTGTTTTAATTAAAACAAATATACTCATAATCTGAGGTTTTTTGAAATTTTCTCCACGCAGGTCTGGTTGAGCAGGCAAATCACGCAGGCCACACCCTCAATATCACAGTCTGTAAGCTTCCATAATTTGACAATGGCATCATTGTGTTTGTAATTTTTGAAATGTGTAAACTTCATGAAAAATTATGCATAGATAAATTACAGGAACGATCAAATACAATGTGTCCAAATTCTACTCACTTCGGGAAAATGTAACTATTAGAATGTAATGAACTTAACCGGAACCTACTGTAAACTAGCAAGATCTGACAGATCTGCCATATATATGTGTATATACACATACACATACATACATACATACATACGTACATACATATAAAAAGCAGATGTAAGGATCTTTTAATTTGGAGAAAATACAAGGTAAATGCAAAATGATGATATTGAAATTACAGAAGGTTTGAAAAAGTTTTCTCACCCAGAGAAATAGCAGTGTAGGGATTAGTTCGCTACTCAGGTGTTACTCTGAAATACTTGTTCTTTAAACACTTTGTTCAGATATTTTTACTCAATATAATCATTAATAATGTTGATGTTTTTGGTCCAGAGGGGTAAATATTTGCTGTCACAGTATAATTGACTGACATATCACAATCCACTTACATATTATAAAGGATTATCAAAAATGTATTTGATGTTTCACATTGGTATATTACAAATAACTGAACAGGAAATGTAAATATCTTAAAAGTGATAAAGTTAAGGGTACAGTACAAAATCTGACCTAGGGCTTAATTTATAAGAATCAGTGTTAGAAGGTTTCATTAGAGAGAAGCAGTGCAATAATGCGGTTTCTTTTTTTCTTGTTTCTGCTTTCTCCAAGAAGAAGATAAATAAAACATGTTCATATACTTTTAAATATGCTTCTGTAAAGTATCAGACTAGTGTGGGTAAGACATTCAACCATGTATAAAACCATAAATGATTCCTACATTATGACGTACAACTCATGGAATGTGTGAAGATGTATGTCTTTCTGATGGAATGTTCTGGTCTATGGTAGAGGATGGACGCCAAGTGCAATGAAAGCAGAGGTTACTGGGTTTGTGCAGAGCAATGAGGGAAGAGCTTCAGCGGGAAGCCCACGAACCACAAAAGGGCTTTATTTTGATCAGGATGCTTCCATATCCCACCGTCATTAACACATCTGCAGACAGCAATTCCAGCTGCAGAGACGAAGCTCGAGTGTGAAACTGTGTTCTAATAAACATGGTGAAATCGTGTGCATGTATTATGGAAAAATGATTGAGCTATCCTGTTCCAATGACATGACGTAAGAGCTTCCATCAAAAATCAACTTCATTCATTTGAGAAGTTGAAAGGTTATATTGCAATTTAATAATGTGATATTTTTTGTCACACTTTTGATAATTTTTTTTTAAGTCAGAACCAAACAGTGGCAGTAATCAGTCCTAACACCCCAACCCCCACCCCCCAGAATGTCAGACAGAGGAAAATCACCGGTGGAGGACGTGTAGGAGTGATGCCTGAGGCCAGTTACCCTCAGAGTCGTAAACCTCCTGTTTGGAGTCTAATGGCATCTTAACAGTCGAAAGGAGTCGCTTCATGAGAATTCAGGGCACACCTTTCATACATTGAGGTTCAAAAATAGCTGTGGAAAAAAACAAGGGTTATTTATTTTGGGTGGGAGAAAGGCAGGAGTGGGGGATGGAGGAAGGTAATGGAGTCTTGCATTATTCAGAAGAGGTTCTCCATTACATGTAGGCCCAGAATCCGCCTTGTTCTGTCGTGCTTGACCATCTCTTTTTTTTTTTTTTTCACCCACAAATCTGTCTAGTTCTCCCAGTCACACAACGTGTGGGAGTCAGGTGTTTTGTACCGGCAAACCTTCATGTAGAACCTAAGCATGAGTCCTGCCTGCTCAAAGTGGAGGTAAATCTTAAGTTTTCAAACTTGTCAATCTGAACTGATGCTTTTATTTTGAAATCTGTGTTGTGCTTCATTTTGCATGCACATCATATGCTTTATTTTAATAGTACAGATTCTTTGTACTGTGTTTGTTCTGGCGCTGTAGGAGATAGTAATATGTCTGCACGTTCTGGCCATAGATTATCCACAAAGCTTATATGTACTTGTTATTGCTGTTGCTTTGGTTATTTATGGATGAAGAGCAGTGCACTGAAAACCATCTTTTGCTGAAGGAAATCATTAAAAAACCATTTCAGTGACTCTGCCTTTTGTTTACTGCTTGTACAATGCTATTGGGCTCCATGCTGTCACAATACACCCAGTAAGTTGGCTTTTCCTGGGTTGAGAAATCTTGCATGTCCTTCTACTTCATGTCTGGCCTTTTTAACACAAGTAGTTAGATGCTTCTTATTGTGTTTATTGCTAAACTGTTTCTCTAACTGAGGTACCAACGGGATAGTCAAAAGTGTGATTGGACTAAACAATGTATAATAAATCATGGCAACATTCAGAACTGTAAAGTCTGCACTGTAATGAGAGGAAATGAAAATAGTTGTGGTTGGATTTCAGACCCTGTACTGGTGCCATGTTTAATTTGTGTAAAGAAATTAAAGGGAACATTGAGCATTGCATTAGTTTGATGTTTGAAAGAACTGTCTGGCAAGAATCATCTGGAGTTTGTTTAGATGAAAATATTTCATTTGTGTCTTCTGGTAAAAAAGTATTTTGTTTTTGGAGTCCTCCAGAGTTGAAAATGATCGTGGTTCTTCAGTTCATGGCATTCTGTCTGGCACTGGTGTCTACAGTCTTCCTGATAGTGGCCACTTGGACCGACTGTTGGATGGTCAATGCTGATGATGATTGGGAGGTGAGCAAAATTAGCTGCAGTATTAATGGGGAAAAAAACACATCTGTGCAAACCATTTGTTGGCCAACATTTATTTTGGCAAACAAGTTGCTGCTTGTGATGAAAATTCAGGTAAGCATTTCCGAAAGTAGACACTTGACAAATATGCATAAAGAAGGAGGTTATTGATACACATATATGCACATTCACACATAGGTATATATACAGA
Source organism: Mormyrus lacerda (assembly GCA_015163995.2). Lineage (NCBI taxonomy): Eukaryota > Metazoa > Chordata > Actinopteri > Osteoglossiformes > Mormyridae > Mormyrus > Mormyrus lacerda. The sequence continues at coordinate 1,504,882 of JAABNX020000119.1, read as the reverse complement.
TACAGCGATGGCCTATTGAAAAATGAGTGAGTGTTTCTGCTGTGTTCCTTTTAATTTAGGCTTTCCCAAAAATGTTCTTCATGCAAGCAAGACTGTTCTGTTCAGTCTTTTTGCATTTAGACTATCAAAAGTCTTAGATGTTTCTCCACAATCCTTGTGTTCAGAAAGAGTTCTTTGGGCAAATTCCCATGTAAGGGAAGTGTATGTTTGTGTTTAAAAATAAATACTGTGTTTGTGTTTTGATGATATGGAACCTCTCAGCCTTCCATCAGTGTCTGCTGACCCGTTCCAGGTCAGCCAAAAATGCCGAGGACTGTGGTGGGAGTGCGTGACCAATACGCAGGATGGGATCCGCACATGTGACCAGTATGAGACCATCCTTGCTGAGCATCCGTGTAAGTTCACATCTCCCCCTTTCACACATGACTTTTCCAATTGTTAGACTGGATACAGAATTCTACTGTTGGACTCTCTCTGTAACTATTACATATTCATCATTTCATCACGTTTTCCCTTGTGCAGTTATTCATTAATTCTGCTTCCGTAAAGACGACATACATAAATTTAGAAGTTAAGAAGACTATGCTACATTGTTTTTCCTGGATTATAAAGGGAGCGTTTTCTTCTTAGTTATATGAATTTTGAACCATTTTACTGGCCATCATTACAGTACTTGTGGACTGCTGTAGACAGATACACAGATATGTCTATCGGCGTCTTTCTGTGATGGAGAGTCTCAGGTCCTTCAGACAGTGTGTAATGCCGCTCTGCTTAAGCTGCCTGTGGTGTCTTGCAGTGAAGATCGTGTTGACCCGAGCCTTGATGATCACTGCTGACATTCTGGCCAGCTTTGCACTCATCATCCTAGTCCTGGGCTTGGATTTTATCAAGCTTCTAAAGGAAGAGCCCAACATCAAGCTGAGAATATGCTACTTTGCAGGCTTCATATTTGGACTGGGAGGTATGAGGGCTGATGAGCTCAACAAATGTCACCCTATTTCTGGAATTATCAATGAATCTGTTTTAATAGCTAAAACAAAATCTGTCCTTTTTCATCTAGGCATTCCAGGAATGATTGGTTCAGTGTGGTATGCAGTGGATGTGTACGTAGAGAGAGCCACCCTTGTCCTGAAGAATGTCTACTTAGGAATGCACTATGAGTTTGGCTGGTCCTGTTGGCTGGCAATGGCTGGGTCAACAGGATGTTTTCTAAGCTCGATTGTACTAACATGCTGCCTGTATATTTTCAGGGGTGAGTTCAAAATAAAAGTCCCTCACTAATTTTAATACCAATATTAACATGCATGGAATTATTAAAGCATCAAATATTTCCCTTCTTCTGGTACAGATGCTAGATCCTCTCAGTACCACAGGTCCATATATCAGTATGGAAGGACAGCGGCGGGGAAAAAATATGCCATGGACTCTCGTGTCTAAGGAATGGATGGCAGGAGTGACTTCAGAGGTTATGCGGATGAGGAGCATAGTCACATCGGACGGAGGACTTGATGGCCGCCGAGGGGATTCTTATTTTGACGTGTTTTAGCGGAGCCTTGTAGACGACTGGCAAAGAGGGATCATGGCACCAGCTGACCTGGCTTGAGAGATTAAGTGTGTTGTTAAAACACATCAATGTCTTTTATATCTCAGGATGAACCTGAGACTTTAAAGATTCATTTCTTCACTGTTAAATATTGTAGTAGGACATTTAAATTCACTTACACTGCCGCTTAAACTACAAAGCATGGATTCCTTTAAGCCATGGATTTTTTTGGTTGTTTTTCAGTTTTTCTGAACCAAATATGTCATCCAAAATAGCAAATGTAGCCCATTTTAGCAGCGGAAAAAATTGACCAAAGAATTTTATATACTTATACATTTATCCACTACTATTTCCGCAATCATTTTGTTAAGCTGATCTTGGCAGGTGGCCAAGATTATAAATGATTATTAGGCTATCACACAGCCATACTTGAACGTATTGTCTGTATAATTGATTGTTAAAAACTAGAACATATAATTATTTAAATATACAATTACAAACCTTCAGAAAAGCCTACCATTATATATTATCTTTGTATAAATATTATCAAAAGAAACAAACAAAATCAACTTGTTCTGTAATATCTTTGTACATGTATCTGGTTTCCATTGCAATGTAAAAAGAGAACTGTTTCTAGTTCACATAGATATATGCCAAACAGGGAACATTTATGAAATAAAATATTTAAATGTATATTGGCCAAAAGTATTGTTTTGAATAGCACCCATGTAGGTGTGATTGACCATTGCTCGAGATTTATATTTAAAGGAAATTCCCACAGCATAAACAAAAAATACTTAAGGTGTCATGAAATTTAATTTCTGTTCAGATGACCCTGACATGTTTTCCAAAAACCACAAATCCTTAATGGTCAACTTGGTGGTTCTGGGATTGCAGAAGTTTGCCCAGTATATATTTATACAATGCTGTGGAATTCTCCAGCACGGAGAAACAGCCATGGTAACAATAACCAAAACTGTATTTGCAGCAGACCTACACTCCCATACAATTTGTACAAAAAGACACACATTTTTCAGTGTCCTTCCTTATTTTCTTCCTCTGGATCCAGCAAAGACAATTGAAGGTAGACCATCCTTAGGATGGGGAGGTACAAAGCCTTCCGCCTACAAATACTCACCCCATGTTTAATAAACTAGGGTGGATTTCAGAAGCTAATTGGAAGAATCAGACACAAAGCTGCTCTGTTTATGTATTTACAGACATCTTTACAGATTTTAGAAGTATTCTATGAATTTTTCTGTTTTTAATCTAATTCATTTACAAAATTACCCTTTAACTAATTTTTTCTCATCAAATGCTGGTGCATTTGTAGTTAGTAGCTAAAATTGCATTGGTTTATAGCTAGTTAAAATTCAAGATTACATTAGAATGCCATTTTTGGTTGACTTTCCTTCAATGGACCCTGACTATGCCTGACTATATCTGTATAGTGAAGCAGTCAAAATGTGCCAACCAGAATTCTGGGCCATTGAAACAAAAACTCAATTTAATTAGTCAAACTAAATACATGAAAAACTGACCGAAGTTCATGAAGGCCCCACTGAAAGACGACTTCTACCAACCACTTACAAATTCTTACTAAGATCGGATGTTTACTGAATCATAAAAATTAACAAGTGGACATTTACAGCCCTTCTCAAGTATTCATGGCAGTCTTGTAAGAGTGTTACAGTTTGACTGTATGCCAAAGATGGGGATATAAGGCATCCAGTCTGTTTGCAGAAGAGAAAGAAACATCCAGTGTCAGGTGAGGAAAGCAGATATCAGCGTGAACAAGGGATCCCTGCAGCCACATGAAAGGTGCACCATCCAGTAATCTTCTGGACACTTACAATCACAACACAACCTAGCAAGGCGCCAAAGAGGATCCAACGCAGAACTGCCCATATATCTTGAAACTTGAACTTGAGCTCACTGTGCCAAAGGGAGGTAGGATTTAGAGATCAGAATTCATTTGGTCATTGTAATATCGACAATACAAAGCATAATCAGGTGTAATTAATATGAAGAGCTATAATAATTATGCATATGCCAAGGTAACACACATGGATGTATGTTTTGTGGGTTTTAAAATATGTTTCAAAAATACTTATGTTTTATACATTAAAGTAGCCTGTTGCAGGTGTTCAGTATGAGATAATAAGACTCACGGTGCTCTGCTGCCCCCAGCTGGCTTGGAAGCAGTAGTGTTCAGTGTAGTAGCATGAGCATGTCTATCTGTGAAGACCAGATTGTCAAACAGCTTTTTTCTTTTATATGAATCACTACGTGTTGAAGATATAAATCATATTATACTAAAATCAGTGGCAATTGAAGACACTATTGAATTTTCATTCACATATCATACAAATGTTATTATTGGGGACCCGTTCTTTGTTTATACAGATTAAGAGTGGAAAACCTTGCTGGGGCCTCAACTGCCCTAGGGGTCAATTCCTTGGATTGTCCCAGTTTAAAATCCTTATTACTGCTGTACGCACAGACCCAGACACACAGGCAGAGACATACACATGCGCACGCACACACACACACACACACACACACATATTTCTGTTCATATCTCTGTACGGACCGTCCATTCATTTCTATGGGAAAAACCCTAATCCCAACAAAAACACCCTTGTTTTTTTTTCGGCCCACCACCAACAAAGACATCCTAAACCCCTTCCCATTCCTAATCTCAACCAAAGGTTACCAAACAAAAAACAAGACTTTTGGCATTTCTAGTTTTTTGACTGCATTCACACATCTTTGTAGGGACGTGAAAAATGTATCAGAATTTTACTCCAAATACAATCCTTCAGTATGCAATATATAAGAACCCAGCTATATAAATGTATGCCCTTGGCTTTTTCTGTAACTCTAAAATGTCTTGGTATGATGTTCCAGATGGAATTACCTGCTTTTAAAACCTGCAGGAAAACTCCAGTGACGATGTTTTTCAGAGGCTTGGAAATAGCACACCAGTACTTTCCGCTGTCTTGTAGCTGCAGGTCGTGGACAGTCACTGTTAAGACTCCGTTGTATCTGTCATCACTCATGGCAGTCCGGTTATTTGTATTGGATCCTGTGGTTTTCACTACAGCTCTGCAGAAGTCATGTATCGCCCCTCTGCACCAGTACTTTTCATAATTCCCGTAGCGGGGGTCATACTGGCAGTGAATGGTGACAGTCTCCTTGGCGACGGCTGTCACCAAACTTGGTGCGGAAATTCTTGACTTCTTGGCTTCAGAAGATACTGTTGGTGAAAGGAAGCACATCTGATGGGTTAGGAAATATAAATAAATGCTCTATGAAAAAGGTTTACATCGCTGATTTTCTGAACAACGGTATCCTTAATTACAAAGCTGGAAAGTTCATGTTTGGAAAGTGCAAATCTAGACCAAGGTTTTGTTTCAACCAGTCAGTTGAGTATAATGAGTCACGTTCACAAAGTACTCAACTGGTTGGTTGACACAAAATCTTGGTCTGGATTTGAACTTTCTGAGCCCGAACATTCCCTCTCAGCTTAATTAGTCGTAGTACCTACTGTACAACGACATTTGCATCAATGATAAAAAATTTTATACAATTTACCAAGAAAGTAGCAGATAAAAAACGCACAGGTCCTCATGTCTGATGTAAATCAGTGAATGTCTTGAAACTGAGTGAGAGAGTGGTTTATTTTATTTCCTTCCTCATCGTTTTGTTGTGCAATGCATGTACTTTTTCTAAGATACCATCTGATCTCATGACTCTGACTTGTAGGCTCCGCTGTTTGTGCATTTATGTTTGTGACACATTCAGTAGTTTGTGTGGCTAACCTGTTCCATTGAGGATGCTTACTTATTGTTGACTTTTTTTCATTTTCATTACAAAATGTGAACAAAAATGACACAAAAGAAAAGTGGTGTTTGGGGAGCATCTATGTTATGCAAGAAGATCACTATATCCCATTGAACAGCAAACCCCATTCAACAGTCATTCCTGGTCTCCCCTACTGCACGCTGATTACTTGGAATTTACAGACGCGTCAGCAGTGCCTTCATCACAACCAATGGTTGTGTTTTTTTTCTGTATCTGCAGCAGATTCCAATGTCCAAGCCTCACTGCTGAAGAGAATCTCACACATAGTGGCTAAGAATGGATGCTCTGACCTGGTGACCCCCCCCTGTGTGAAAGGGTGTCATTCCACAGAACAGTTTTCAAATATTTCAGGTTAGTCGACTAATGACTAACCAACGCAATGCATGTAACAAATATAAAATGGCACAAAATATATTTAAATTACGCAATCATCCATCTCAACATAACCACAGAGTTACAGCAAGCCTGGAGTTTATGACAGGAAGCACAGGACACAAGGCAGGGGACAACCTGGGTGACATCATGGCGCAAGGGCATAGTTTTGGGTACAGTATGGATGGTAGGAAAACGTCCCTGCCAATATTGTGGGGGTACCATGTGTTAAGGGGGTGGGGGCTTCGGGGCTGATTTAGTCCTTGCCAATACTGATATCAAAGCAACACTAATGTTATTATGCAATCATGTGTATTTACATTTGTTTTCTCAAAGGGAACGTTGATAAATGAGCGACATCAAAGTTTAAGTATGAAAGTGCGAAAATACATAGTGCAAACCATGTTGTGCAAAAACAGGATAGATAGAAAATAAATAGAAATTAATTAATGACGTACATAGTACAAGAATAATTATGTACGGTAACATTGCTTGTTATTAAATGCTGTCCTGTGTTGTGTTGTGTCTGGGGGGGTGAGACCTGGCATGCCAGGAGGAGGTGCTGTGGTACCTGATGGGGGAAGATAAATAGGATCCCCAGAAATGCTTCTGAGCACATCATGGTAGCTAAAGCCGGTGTTTCCCAATCGGGTCTTTGTGGACTCGCAGACAGTCCATGTTTTTGCTCCCTCCCAGCTCCCGGTAGTGAGCAAAAATGTGAACTGTGTGGCATTTGCTCATGATTCTCATTATGGCAGTTTTGTCACATCTGCTACTCTGCAGCTACCTCTACTGGGTCCTGGGTCAGTCCTGTGATGGAGCTGATTTTGCTAATGGGTTTGTTGAGGCGAGTGGCATTACCTAAACTGGAAATGTTTCCCCAAAAGACCACAGCATAGAGAAAAGACTGTGAACACATCAAGTCTGAAAAAATATCTACAACATTGTGAAATGTGTTTCCGTATACATGACTGATTTTGACATTAAGAAATATATTTTGTTCACATACTTACAGTATTTCTTTTATGTTATTGAAAAATTTTGCATTATACGGAGACAAAAGGAAAAAAAGATTATCAGTTAGATAAAAATATGCATGCATTAGCTGTGCTGTATCATTTACTAATATGGCTGATATTCTAACGTGGCTATCTTTGAGATAGCCCTATCAGTTATATAACACCTTGTAATTGTTCAAATAATACAATTACATTTTTCAGACAGGTTTTCTTTTCCATTTTTACTAGTAGTGTTTGGAATACCTGCATATACAGTCATGTGAAATAATGAGGTTGCCCCAGACCTGCCTTTAATAACATAGGTAAACATACGGACATATGACCTTCATTTTAACAATATTGAGAAACTAAGGTAATATAACTAAACAAATGAAACTGAAGAAGTCCTTTAAAAATTATTTGTGAAATATAATTAATAGAAAAGCAATTTCTTCTGACGAAACAGTTAAGGGCAATTCTACATTCATTACTACTTAACATACCTAGAATCAGATTCAGGTGCTGCACATCAGGTACTAATGATTAGAGCATTGTTACAGAGCATTTTAGAGGAGCCTGTCTTATTTAAACCACAAGCACAATGTGGAGAACATTTAAAATGACTGGCAACAAGGCCAGGTCAGGCCGTCCTAGCAAGAGCAGCCCAAGAGCAGCCCGCAACAGAGGGCGTGTTTGGCGTAAAACAAAGACAACGTTTGAGCAAAAGGGTCTCATACCAACTGTGAAGCATGCGGGTGGTTTGGGGCTGCTTTGCTGCAACAGGACTTGACCAGCTCACCATCATAGAATCCATATGAATTCTTCATTCATTCAAAGGGTGCATCTGTCCAAAAACTAAAACTGAAGCAGAGACATGACAATGAATCAAAACATGCCAGTAAATCTATTAAGAAATGGTTTAGAAGAAAGAAATGGATAGTTCTGGAATGGCCAAGTCAAAGCCGGATCTGAATCCTATTGAGACGCTATAGGGTGGTTTGAAACAGACTGTGCAAGCAAGACACCCTTCAAACGTCACACAGCTTGAGGAATTCTGCATTGGAAAGTGGGGAAAACTTTCTGCCAGTCGATGTCAGAGATTGATCGATGGTTATAGAAAACGTCTCACTGAGGGGGACGTACTCGCTATTACGACATACAGTGTCTTAAGTTTATTTTCAGTAGGAATTGACGTCTTAGTAAATTTCTTTTGTTAAACAAGTAAATGTTGTTTTTGTGTAGGTCATGCAATAAATTCACCTTTATCTATAGCTATAATTTGAAAGAAGATCAAATATTATGTTGATATTTCTAAATAAATAGTTTATAGTTATTCACATGACTATAAATTATAGATTTTTATTCAAGAACAAAATCCCCAATAGGTGTAGTTCATAATCATAAGGATAGACTATCTCTGTATTACAGAGAAGATATTAAGTTACCCTTAATTTACCACATACCCGACATATGCATGCAGAAAAATGTTTAGTCCAAGGTTTACTGAACTGAGCAGTACTAACTTTTTATCCTAATCTTTCCTAAGTTTATGAACAACTGCTTGTCCTTTCATTTATAAAAATAGGCATATTTCACTGAACTGGGTATCTTTATCTAACCCCGTGGATATTTAAAGTATAGCAGTCCGGTGTTTGTCGAAAGAATAGTGGAAACATGATAAGTGATCAAGCAAAGCATTATTTAATCATAATGGACCTCAATCTTTAGTAAATATTTCCCTAGAAAAAAATATTGTTGAAAAGGGCACAGAGTATAAAAGTGCGACCTTGCAGGCTCACTTTTGTACAAGGCAATCATGGGGAAACTACTGCTTTTTTCGGGTAAGTCGCACACTGCCTTTGGGTAAACTAGCATATTTTTCAATCTCAGGGTCATAACTGTAAACTCTCTGGGAGCGTCGCTGGCAGCTTTGTACGATGTGCTGTTTTGAGTCATGATGCTTCATGATGTTATCACCTTTCCACAGAACGTTCTGCATGTCAATATGTGCTTTTGTCTGGTTTCTTCTTCACAGCTTTGGCCCTGCTGCTGAACGTGCAGCTTGGTGAGTGGAACATCCGTTGGGCTGACATTTTGTCCACACGTTGTACCTGGCTGCCAGGTTCTCTGTATGTTGTTGATAGATGGTGCATCATACGTTCACATGTCAGACGTTTGCATAAAATTGTTCAAAATAAAATAATTTAATCTAGTTTTAATTAAGTTATATTCTGGCCCTTTTCTTCTTTTTCAGCATTTGTCTAATACATTGTTTCCCAATCTGGTCCTCTAGAACCCACAGACAGTCCACGTTTTTTCTCCTTACCAGCTCCTGGTAGAGCAAAAACTTGGACTGCCTGTGGGTCTCCAAGGACTGGACTGGGATACCACTGGTCTAATTCATAGTTAAACAGTGAATAACACTACCTTCTCGCAGTGTAGCTGAGAATCCAGTTGCAGATTAGTATCTCACTCTCATTAAAGAGACAGGAAATACGCAAGCCTCTACATTTCTCTCTTGCACCCAAGATCTTCAAAAGAGGCCAAATCCATAAAACTAGGACCTCCATGCGCTACCAAGGAACTCCAAACAGAAAATACCAAGGTGTAACTGAAATACTCACAGCTGATTAAATAAATCAACTCATTTGCTGGTGAAACAGAGCGAAAGAAATCCAAAAGTTAGCCCCTATGCTCCCTCTAATGGCCAGAATGAGAAATGACAATCTAATATTATGCAATCTTTCTAATGCATTATTTTGTGAAATGAATCCAGTACATCCAATATTATAATTTTTTTGTTTTTAGTTACCTTTATTTTAGCAGAAACATGCAATCAATGAAAAATAAATATTAAAACAATTAAAGCAGTGCATTTAAAAACAAATACATGAACCCAACTCATGCCTTAAAGCCCTTATCACCACGTATTTAAACATGTCCAAGGTGACAGGTGTTTAAAGTTTGGAGCATTTTCAATGCAGCCAGAGCAGCAAAAGTAAAATTGACCTTGGCCAATGTGGTGGACACTGAGAACTACTAGATGCAAACAATTGCTAGAGCGCAAGGAACAGGCATCCGCCTTGGAAATGTGCAAGTAGACAGTCAAACAAGTAAAGAAGGGGCCAGTAATGGCTATATATGCAAATGAAAGCCAATGGAGTTGCCTACGCATCTCAGTACTACTGAGGAAACAGAGCATGTTGAGGAGATAACAGGGAAAGGTGACATACAAAAAGCATGGGTGGGATTCGCACCCACAATCCTGGAGGTATGATGTGATTCTGATAGGAATGTGTCAGGAATGACCCGCAAATGCTTCTTGGGTGGAGCTCCAGGTCCACAGTGGCCCTTTCCTCAAGAAGAATTTATGCAAAATGGATGGATGGATGATCTTATTTATTTTTTAAATGCAAGGGTATTTGTATACACAATTAAATGTTATAAAGCCCTTTAGTGAGCATTTATGTAACTCATCTTGTGTTATGTAGTCCATGTTGCCTGTATAGTATAGTCACTGTTCACACTGTGAAATAAAATTATACTACTTGACATGCTGTATAACTTATTTCCAAAGTCTGAGGACCATTAATGCGGACCAGACACAAAAAGAATTCAGTGAAGGAGGGGAATCTGCAAATGTCTGAACAAGAAGAGCAGACGACTTTCAGTAAGGTCAAAGCTGGCAGAGCTGCTGGATACGATCACATCCCTTCGTCTGTTCTAAAGACATGTGGAGCACAGCTGGTCCCTGTTTTCATTTGATATCTTCGTCCTTGTCCACTGGAGAGGAGCCAACACAATAACCTCACTCTGAACGTCAATAAAAAAAGAAGATGGAGCTCTCGAATCACATCAGGAGTCACCGAGTGATCACCATTGCTGGGCATCCAATGGAAACTTTCAGCAACTTCTTTGGCGTCCAGGTCCCAGAGAGGCTAAGACAGACAGAGAACACAGGATCAGACCTCATGAAAGCCTGTCATTTCCTGAGATAGCTGAGGAAGTGGGGGATGAGAACAGTTCAGGTCCAGAAGGCCAGTCTGAGGGTTATGAGGTCAGCCCAGAAGATTATGGAAACCAAACTGCCATCCATCGACTGGATATGCATCAATCATTGTTCCAATAAAGTGTAGCACATGACCTAAATCACCAAAGCCACATTCCTGAATTTCCACCTGGGATCAGTTAGGATCAAGTCCATCTTAATCATAATCTTTATCTTCTCACCCCAGAGTTTGATAAAAAGTTTCACAGTATCAGAATGCTGGGTTCCAGATTCAAGAGCATTTTCTTCCCCCAAACCATCTGCTTCATCAATATCGAAATCTGAATTACTTGCAGCTGCACTTTATGGGGATTGTGACGTTGAGGTGTTAGTTGCTTTCACTGATCTATTGCACGCGTGTTATTTATTGATTGGTATACAGTTCCTCGTACTGAATTGTCACGTCCTGTTCTTCTCCCATCCAGGCTCTTCCTACATCCTGTCCTGTTACTTCACCAACTGGGCACAATACAGGCCTCCTCCTACCATCTACATGCCCACTAACATCGACCCATGCCTGTGTACCCACCTCCTCTACGCCTTTGCCACGATCACAAACGGCAAGCTCGCCACTTACGAGTGGGATGACGTAGCACTCTACGGCCAGTTCAACGACCTTAAGAACCAGTGAGGGAACCACTGGCCGCCATTCTGCAGATGCATGCAACTCGAATACAATTTTTGTCCCGTTCATGTCCAAAAAATGTCCAGTTGCCAACCAGTGATATCAATTCTGTTTACTCTAATTTTGCAGGAATGGAAACATGAAAACCCTGCTCTCTGTTGGAGGCTGGAATTTCGGCTCTTCTGGGTAGGAAGACATTAATTTACTGCACACATTCGTCGAGTGTGTCATGTGGGTCTAAGGTACCACAGCAGAAACTCGCCATAAACATCAATAAAACATACAGTGCTGTTGCCTGTTTGCTCTGTCTTGAGCACCACTATACTAGACATCTTACTAATAATAAATGTTGATAAATAATGAAGACTAGGATCACCATTACCAGTTTGCACTGGCTTATCTATTATCAGCAATATCCTTTGGCCTTTGGAAATATTAAAATAAAAAAGTGCTTCTTTAAAACTAGTATAGAGAATGTTTTATTATGCTGGCTTGTATATTTAAAATTAACGTCCTTTCAATATAAATGAGGATATAGGAGATTTGACCAATTTTAGTTAACCTTTTACATGTAAGTGCCACACAGTTTTGCATGTGTGCATAAAACTGGCTTTCTTCCCTTTTCAGATTCTCTGCTATGGTGTCTTCCTCTGGTACCCGTCAAACCTTCATCGACTCTGTCGTCAGCTTCCTGAGGAAATATCAGTTTGATGGTCTTGACATTGACTGGGAATACCCAGGCAACAGGGGGAGCCCTCCACAAGACCAGCAGCTGTACTCTGTCCTGTTGCAGGTAATTTTGGGACTAAAACTCAAAAGCCTGGCATATTTCACTGGTTTATGTAGTTTATCTGTCCTATGCCCTACCAGTTCTTAATAAGGTTGGCCACTCCGTGAAAGTTATAGCCTGACAGAATGTATTCGCTACGTTTGCATATTTGCTAACAGAGATAGCTAGTTCAGGTCCAGAATGTAAAAATCCAAACCAAGATTTTGTTTCAACCAATCAGTTCCATAAACCAACCATAAAGAGTCACAGTCAGAGTGTACCCAACTAGTTGGGTGAAGCAAAACCTTGGTCACAATATTTCTACTTTCTGGACTATCTACCTCCATCACCACTTAATCCAGAGCCTGTCCCAGGAACAATGGACACAGACAGGAAACAATCCTGGGCAGTTGCCAACACACAACTACAGGGCCAATTTAGACTCATCAATAACCCTCTTCTGCATGGAAATGGGGAGAGCGTGCAAACTCCACACAGAAAGGACAGAACCCAGGATCTTCTTGTTGTGAGGCAGCAGCCCTAACCACTCTGCCACCTGACTATCTGCTGCTGTTGACTAAATTGGTAATTAAGTAGTCGGCTAACTGATTTAAAGTAAATTAATTAATTAATTTAATTCTATGTGAATCTGACTCTGGGATGGAAATGTCACTGACAGACATCTGTAGTTTAATTAGAGAACAAGAAGCCCCATTTTATATCTGGAATAGGCTGCAGGCTGCTTCCTGTAAATGTATTAGATGAAGGAGGCTGAATCCTTCCGAGCATAAAACATACATGACCATAAAGTTAAACAACAGCCAGGTGGTTAAATCAAGTGAATCAGGAAATGCCCAAATGCCCAGTGTGTAACAAAAGGTTCATGGAACAGCACTGCAAATTCTTTAAATTACAATTTATCGTTTTACAGGTTTGCAAAAAGCTTATACGCAAAATCTGGTAGTTTTTCCTATTTATACAGCCAAGTGTGTAAGTGTAAAATGCAGGACCCATCCTATAGCAGACCGGCATGACCTCTACGTGTGTGTCTTCGGTTTGACTGTGGGGAATAGCTCTCTGTGTTTGTTTAATAGGAAATGAGGGACGCCTTTGAAACTGAAGCTAAACAGACCAACAAGCGGCCGCTGCTGATGTCCGCCGCTGTCTCGGCTGGTCGCGGCACCATTGACACGGCCTACCAGATACCCGAAGTTGGAAAGTAAGTGTCATTCTTCATTGTCACCCAGGGAACCAAGCCCCACCTAAAATCTATAGCCCTCTTTTGAGCAAAGGTCCGCATTAGATTTTTGTTCAAAGCCAGAGGTCCAGAACAATTTTCAATAACAAAACAGTATTTCATGAAGTTTAATGATTTTACAATAACTTTCAGGTGGATTGGCGAGCCTAAATTGGCCCTGTAGTTGTGTGAGTGTTAGCCCTATGTTGTGTTGGCGACTGCCCAGGGTTGGTTCCCACCTGCGTCCACTGTTCCCAGGACAGGCTCCGGTCCCCTATGTGACCCCAGTCGGGATTAAGCGGTTTCAGAAAATGTATGAATGGATGCACAATAACTTTCTATATAAGCCAAATTGTTTATCAAGTTTGATGTGTAGATAGTAATAGGGTACCAGATGCAGTACCCAAGAGTGAGAACTTCCCCTAAACCTGCAAAAGAGACATGAGACTTCCAAGTAAATTAATAAGCACAACTTAACTTAGTCCCATTTAAATAAAATACAAAGTGTCCGGTGAACCAGCTGAGGTGTATAAGACTGTACTGCCCAACATGCTGATGGAGAAGGGATGATGTTGCACGTGACAATCTAAGAATCTCCAACTTTATTTACAATAAGTGCTATTTCTACAAAGGTAGTAACCTGGGGTGGCAGGGGCAAGTGGCAACAGGACAAGTTGTTGACTTCCTTCCAGTCACGGTCGACACGTTGGTGACCACTGACCTAAGCCATGCTTCCCTATACAGCTGGCAGGTGGAACCCCTCTGAGGTGGCACCATGTCTGAGATGGCACCCTCTCTGGGGGCGCACTCCGCACCCAAAAATTACACTCTGCTTCCCAGCTTACCAAATTGTCATGTATAAACAAAGGGATAACTATGCCATGCCAATGACAACCGTCAGCACAAAACGTGTTTTATCGCACCCAAATTCTCTCTGACTAGCAACACAAGAAAACTCTTCATATGCAGGCATCTGCTTGAAATGGCCACAGAAAAATGTCTTGTGTAGCTAGCTATTTTTGTCATATTTTCCATAATATACATTAAAGCTTACTCCTTATTTTGTGACCTGGGGACAAGAAAATTCACTAAATGATCCAGTTACCATGTCTGTCCTTTCCATATATTTCTGTTCCTTGTATAATCAGGTACCTTGACATGATCAATGTGATGACCTACGACTTCCACGGCTCCTGGGACCCCTTCACTGGGGAGTGCAGTCCCCTGTACAGGGACTCCTTTGATTCTGGATCCTACATCTACTTCAATGTGGTAAGTAGGAAATTAATGAATGTTACTGGGTATATACACAAAATGAATGACCTGAGGCATAATTGTCTAAAAACCCCATAGTTGGTCTCTTGAGATCATAAAAGTTGTTTTTTTTTTAAATAGATTTTCCAAAACAATTTGTGGAAAAATTATTCTTTATCAACCTATGGGACAGTGGCACCTACAGAACATTTTGTTTATGGTGCCCATGAAGGGGCAGTTGTATTTATGGGGACCGTGATACTACACAGTGTCCCTTCTATGGTCCTGCACAGAAAATAAAACAATCCATATTTTGTTTTTATTATTTTATTATTGTTATTTTATGTTGGGTCACTCCTGCCACCACAAACCAAAATAAATAGATTTTTAAAAATATACTTGAAATATTAACATTAAGGAATTTTCCAGTTGGGATCAAAAAAGTAAATCCATCCATCCATCCATCCATCCATCCATCCATCTATCTATCTAATGTTACAGAATATAGGGCTGGTACTCACTGCTGTTCTTCATCTTAGTGTGTAACCTTTATTTTTTATAGGACTATGCAATGAACTACTGGAAGAACAATGGTGCACCGGCTGAGAAACTGCTAGTTGGCTTCCCCACCTACGGCAACACCTTCACCCTGAGTAACCCAGCCAACCACGGCATCGGCGCTCCGATCTCAGGGGCTGGAACTGCAGGAAAGTACACCGAGGAGGCTGGTGAACTGGCCTACTTCGAGGTAACCACACCACAGGCACACTGAGGATTCTAGTTGGGAAGACTCCTATTTTATGGATGAATATTGTTAATACTGATGAATAGTTGGATGGCATGACCACCTTGTACCTCAGGAGACCACGACTCAATTCCCCAGCTCTGTATGTGTGGAGGGCGATAGTGGGGTTTCCTCTGGACCCTTCATTAACCCCCCACCTCCCCACCTCAAAATTTCCATATGTGTGTATGCACCCTAGTCAGTTGGTGCTCCATCATGGCTTATTCTCTGCCCTGCATCTATTACTCCCAGGATAGGTTCCACAACCCTGTATAGGACAAAAGCAGCATAGAAAATGAACTTGTTAATGGTTAGACCAGGACATCTATGAGGTCCTCAGAGAACTTATTAATTCTCTTTTCATAGATCTGTGGCTTTTTGGATGGAGCTACAGAAGTCTGGAACACTGAGCAGAATGTGCCCTATGCCTATAAGGGAAACCAGTGGGTTGGCTATGACAATCTCAAGAGCTTCCAGATCAAGGTGAGGCTTTGATGAGTGCACAGGAACTCATGAAACTGAAAAAATATGTACCTGTCAATACATGAGGTACCTGTAAATGCTAGACAAATCTATGGTATATTGATTTGTATTTGGAAACATAAACTTACAGATTGTATGAAAATAATTAACTTTTCAACTGACATTATTTCAAGTAAACAAAATACTGTCTTAACTTACTAATTGGGGACAGTGTGTGGTTCAGTGGGCTAAGCATCTGTGCCTGTGATTAGAAGGCCACCATTTTAAGTCTGACCTCAGCACATCTGCTGGTCCTTGAGCGAAGCCCCCAGACCCCGACCCCCCAGCTCCCTGTGTGCTTGAATTATTATTAATTGAGTCTAGGCTTGTATAGATGTTAATAAATGGTATCTGTAGCTAAAACAGTAGAGCATGGTGTTAACAACAGGAAGGTTGTGGGTTGAACTGCTGGGGACGACACGTAAATTGTAACCCTTACCTCTACTGTAAGTCACTTTGGGTAAAAACATTAGGTAAATGAAGAACCTTAGTAGCAGAACAGAAACAGCTTTCAACTAAGAGTGTTTCGTCTAACCCCTTGACAAAAGCTCAATAGGCTCCTTCTACATTATTCTGCCCGTCATCTGTAGGTTGACTGGCTAATGAAGAACCAATTTGGAGGAGCCATGGTGTGGACAATCGACATGGATGACTACACGGGAACATTCTGCAACCAGGGCAAATACCCATTGATCAATGTCCTCCACAAGGCTTTTGGCTTGGATCAAGGCTGTAAGTCTCTTGCTTTTCTGCAGCTCTGTTGTTGAATGTGCCTGATGACACAAGTATCTATAAAAGGCACTGAACAGTGACTCGCCTGTAGATAACATCACTGATTTCACTTCACAACCCCCCCCCCCATTTAAAGGCTTAGCCAACTGTACCACGTTCATACAAGTTTTAAGTGAAGGATCTCTGGGAATGACCCTGATGATTGCAATAATAAATAATGCTCTGTAATATATATATATATATATATATATATATATATATATATAGAGTGTATGTTTATTT
>JAABNX020000119.1:1473396-1487749 GCA_015163995.2 Mormyrus lacerda | reverse complement strand
ATATAGTGTATGTTTATGTATGCATTTATATGTGTATGAATTGTTCTTTTATTTTTTTTTTAGCCTGCAAACCACCTGCTACTCCTGTGCCCCCCATTCCAGGACAATCCACCACCACGATCTCATCAAGCTCTACTGGAAGCAATTCAAAGGGAGGCAGTTCCAGTGGTGGCAGCTCCAGTGGTGGCAGTTCTAGTGGTGGCAGCTCCAGTGGTGGCAGTTCCAGTGGTGGCAGCTCCAGCGGCACCGGAGGCATGAACAGCAGCTTCTGTACGGGCAAAGCTGATGGAATGTACCCTGATCCCACCAACAAAAACAAATTCTACGAGTGCAGTAGGGGCAGGACATACTTCCAAAGCTGTGCTAGTGGCCTGGTATTTGATACCAGCTGTTCCTGCTGTAACTGGTCCTAGATCAACGAGCTGCACTTAAAGGGGGGGGGGGGAGTGAAAATTTTTGCTTTTGATGTCCACCACTGCTCTTACCTGCCTTTTGTTCAAAGCACTCCTATTATTTTATGGACGCAGCTCTTTAAAACATGGCTGAGGGTTAAAATTGAGAGTAAAAACTTTAAATATTTTTTTCTGGAGTCAGGAAAAGCATTCAACAGTACCGTGGTTTTACTAGACAATGTCTTTCACAACCATTTGAAATCCAGCTATTAAAGAATTTAAGAGAATAACACCAGAACAGCACACCAGTAATATGTATTGGGTACCATTTCTGCATAACACCACTGGTTCCCAAGTCTAAGATTTTACACACCTCCTGTAACATGTCTAGTACTTACCATCAGCCACTATTTTGCATTTATAGTTAATTGGATGGTACTTGTTTTTGTTTGACAGATGGTTTATATAATGTTAGAATTGAAGAGGTTTGCATCTGTGGTTGTACCCCAGAATGAACATGCAAAAACAATAATATCATTAAAATAAAGCAGTAAAAGAGCATTTCCAGCCTTCTTTGTTTTTTTTTCCTGTTACAGGCACACATTTAGTAGAAATACAAAAGTTGGTGATATGGGCATTTTTATGATTAAAATGTGTATAGAAATTCACATATCTTAATATTTTATAAATACTTGAACTCAAAAAATGTGTTGAAGGGGAAAATAATTATATATACCTGCGATTATACACATCTAAAAACGTGGTTCCTTCAGGGCCCAAATTCACTTTTTGGGACATAGTATTCAAACATGATACTTTACAATTAATTGAAGAATTTTGTCCGGCTTATTGTTTGATTACTTAAAAGGTATTCCCTTGGCTGTGTATGGGAGTATACGACTGGACGCATCGCCGCTATTTGAAGAGTTAAATTAGCTTGTTTAAAACTATGCACCCCGTCTCTGACCGTATAGTACTAGCTGCATGGCCTCTTTTTGTCTTATCGTCAGTGTCATCTCAACCTATCCGAGTGAGGGGCGCGTTATTGGGGCGGGGACATGCCCGTGAATGACAGCGTCTCCGTCCAATCCGGAGTTGAGAAATCGTTCGAAATGCCCAGTTTACGAATTCGTGTCAACAAATTCTCCAGTCAAATATTACAGTGGGAAGTCCTTCCAAACAAATTCCCGCCTAATGATAGCGGTTTGGTTGAGCTAGGTCTGCAGTTTCAAATTGTTTTATTCACCATTTTGTGTAGGTAGCTGAGGGTATTTTTAAATATATTCTCTTTAAGATTTCAGTTATTTTAAATTTTTGTTATTTTTCCCTCAAATTGCTGAGTTTATTTTAATTTTATTTTTTACATTTAAATACGTCGCTCGAGCTACCCAGCAAGCTAGCTCGCTAGCTGGCTAGCCAGGCATAGTTTAAGCTATCTTACATCGAAAGGAATTTTCTCCTCAGATTTTCAGTTTTTCCTGTAGCTAATTTAAGTCTCATTATTTCAGCAGAATGTCAAGACCAGTGAGGTATGTTTACACACGTTTTTAGTCGCTAGTTACCTTAACCAGTTGCATTGCATGTTGGCACAACTAGCGCCGTTGCGATGTTAACGTTATATATGCGAAAAAAATGTAGCTAGCTAGCATGCCTGTTGGCCGCCCAGTGTCGGGTGATCGTCGTAATAAAAATATGTCGCTGATATCGCGCCACTGCTGATATTTTATTTCATGCGCGCATCCAGGGAAATCGGCCGCAAAATAATAGGCACGGTGACGATTGTTACATTTACATTTCTCAACGCAGCAGTAGCCGTAGCCAGAATATGGCTGCTCATTCATCCATGATATGCTTGCACACGGTTGCATGTGTTGACTGGCCTTAATGAGCTATGGAGCTGGGCGTCTTTAACTCTGTTTTTTGAATGGGTCTTGTTCATGCGTGCTTAACTACTATAATGTTGCGTGTGGACAGTTGCTTGAGCTACCTTGGTCATGTCAGCTTTGTATCAATGACATCACACGCCGTGCATTTGCTTATTGCGAAAAGATGGTTTTGTGCGAATTCGCGTGTATGTGTGTGTGTGTGTGTGTGTATAGGAAGGCGGCGTGGTATTCCGCTGCAGGGAAGGATCGAAAGCGATGAGCAAACATTCCATTAATTTTATTATTGTTTTGCAAAAAGCCTCAATGTGCACATTAGGGTCGTGCAACTGGTGAAACTCAGTAGTGGCGTTTGAGTAGTGTTTTTTTTTTTTTTTTAATCAGATTTTTGTTTGGAGATGCGCATGGATTTCGGTGGTATTGCAGCAAAACGAAAAACTCACCCTTTGGCTGCAGTTATTGAAATAAGATGATGTCCTGTCAAACATGTCGGTACTTGAGTGCATTCAGATGGAGCGACATTACATTGCGTGTTTTTTCTTTTTTTTTATTTTGTATTTTTAATCCTATGAAGGTGAGTTCTATGTAACCCCTATCCGAATTAGGCCCGCCTTTTCTCCCATGATTTCCGACTCTGCCCATTTTTTGAATATTAACCCCGCAGTCGATTTAAGGAAATTCAGTTGCAGAGTTTTGTGACTGGGGGTATATTAGAGGTCTAGGTGTGTGCTACAGATTTTAAAACGACGCCATTAAACCTTTAATTCCAGTTCTTATATGGCTGATGAAAATTTGAGGGCAGACCACGACCAGTAAATACGTAGCAATCCGTGTCTGGTTCCTCAAGTCTCCAGTTACATCCCGAAGTTTTCTGTTTCATGCTCATGGGTATCAGGTCTCTGTTTGCATGTTTAAATTTCCCTATAGTTAGGATCAGTTTTCTGTATCCGTACATGAGTTTATACACGTACATTATTCATCGCGTTTGATACGTTAAACATTCTGTATGCATATCATATGCATTTGCTAGTCTACGTATACGTATATATGTACCCATATAAATTAAATATGGCCGACCATACATTGCTTCCAGAATGTCTAATATCTAATAATTTTTCAACCAACCAGAAAAATGCGTCAGTAAAGATTTCTCATTATGCATTGTTACTGATGATGATCACAGGTTGCTTAAGAGAATCTTTAGTTTGGATAACTGTAAAATACGATCAGTAATACCCGAAATAAAAGTATTTGTTAAGTGTATTTTCAGAATTTCTTTGTGGTTTGAGTAGTGGTTATGGGCAGGCCATGCGGGTTGCGGATATGGTTCTAAGGGGGTTCCCAGTACTAAAACATACTGCAGCTGCGCTAATCGTTTACGTTGATGAACACGTGCAACATTCTAGATATAAGCTTAATGTCACTTCCCACTCTGTTGATATTGAGACACCTGTTTTTTTTGTGGAGTTTCAGCATAATTGTTAGTTGCTTTGTACCATCATTAATTTAAAGTACTGTTGTATCACACATTAGAACAATTTATATGTTGGCGTATTGTAAGTTGTATATAAACGGTAACATGTTACGATTATGTGAGAAACATAATCTAAACTAAAGCATGATCTAAGACAAAAAATACAGCATGCACAAGTGGGTATATTTCAAATAGGTAGATTTGTCTTGTGGAAGAAGTTGTAGGAATACAGATTTCGCTGTCTTATGGAAAAATGACTTGAAATCACTATCAGTCAATCATCGTAAATAGGTACCATAGTTGACACCAAGATGTGCAAGCAATTTCTTGTATGATTTGCAGATAATGTAAAGGTGTAGGATTTATGTAGTGCTGTTTTTAGGTGATTTTTATAAGGTGTCGGGCTGTACACAATACTGAAATTTTGTATTTTTAAGGATTTATTTTAGGAAATGTAAACGTTTTCTTTTTAATAAAGTTGTCAATAAAGATGCATAAAATATATAGCAGTTTTGCTAATATTTGCACATTTTTTGTTGCTTGATGACACTAATTTGCTCTGAAGTCCCTCTGAAAGCTAAACATTTCATAGAATTTATTAAACATGGCCTACTTGTTGATTTAATATTTTTGCAGTTTTGTATTTTGTGAATATATTTAACATTTTGCCATATTCAGCTACAGTGATCTTAATTAGCCTGCATGGAAAGGTCTTTGTACTGACCTGTTTGGAACCCAGCCAGCCTGTAAGAATTTTGGCATAAATATTCATCCTGCTTTTATGGCATGGGGCAAAGATTTTAATTTACCTGTCAACTTGTTCTTTAATATACTTATTGTATGATTCAAAATGACAACAGCAAGTTCATTTTCATGCATGTAGCAATTGTCTTGAGATTGTCAGAGTAGTCATGTAATGGAATACTCTTTATGGTTTTATAGGAACAGGAAGGTTGTTGATTATTCACAGTTCCAGGAATCTGATGATGCAGGTGAGCAACATCTCTCCCTTGTATAAAACATAAATGTAAACATCTGTTATATGTCATTGTGCACATGCTGTTTTCGGTGTATTGTATTACTATCTTTTTATGTATCCTCCCTGTATAGATGAGGAGTATGGAGGGGACTTGGAAAGGCTTAAAAAGGTGAGGTCCCCTAAAGAGCCTAAGAACAGGAAGAGGTCAGGCAAAAACTCGCAGGAAGACAGGTGAGCCAGCTACTGGAACATATCTTAAAAAATTGTGTTTTGAAGAGGAAAAAGTGGCATGAGAAAGATTTAAAAGTGGAGAATTAAGCAAAGATTATTGGAGCTACAGGCCAAAATCCCATCATTTCTTTTCTTTAATTCTTCCAGTGATGATTCTGATGATAAAGTCAAGAATGATGATTCTGCAGGTGAGTAAAACCATTTTCATAGCTCTTCTATCATTCTTCCACCATTTCTTAGTCGCCTTCAGTCCTTTGGTTCTTGCTTTTGAAGTGTTTCTCTGTCATTGCCCAATTGGTTTGGATTAAGAGGTATCAAAAGAGGTCATACACATGTTTGTAAAGGCCATTCTAGCACCGTTATATGAACTTTTCAAATATTTGAACTATCCTTCAATACCGATATAGTGAAAAGACAGATGGTACATTTTAAAGACTTGGCAATTAACTGAATAGTAAGGAATCTTCAATTCAGTTTTCAATTCAGTTTTATTTGTATACCGCATTTTCACAACATGACGTTGTCTCAAACGCTTTACATTAACCCTGTCCAAAGCCCCCAAGTCAGCAAGCCGAAGGTGACCGTGGCAAGGAAAAACTCCCTAGCAAGGAAGAAAGCTTGGGAGGAACCAATGTGATCATCGTTCATAACTATTTTGGGCTGTAAACTTTGAGTGTGACTTGCATTTCTATTTGAAATTACAAAAAAACATGAGGCCAGGAACTTGGTAGAAATCAGTGTGGAAATGTAATAGATTCATGCATGATACAAACTAAACACAATGCTTAGAAAATCATGCATATGTTTCTGGTCTGTGCCTGCCCGATGAATTGGTTGTCTATTCAAGTATAATTTTTTTTTCTGTCTACTCTGTCCTTTTTAAGATGATTTTGGCAGTGAAGAAGACAATGACTTTGAAGATGAGGAGGAAGAAGGGGGCGATAGTGACTATGACAGCAAAAAGGGCAAAAAGGGAAAAAGAGGCAATGATAAGCCCAGCAAAAGGGCGCAAAAGAGGAAACTCGATGGTAAGATTACCTAGAATGAAAGATTCTGGTCAATCATTGCTGATATAGCAGCAGGGATCTTTCTGTTGGTTATATTTAGCATTTGCTTGTAATTCTAATTATAACCAGTAGAGAATTAAGTTTACACCTTAATTGCTTGTGTTTGATATAGTAGAATTATTTCCTTTGGAGGCTCGCATTGAGTTGCACATGTCACTGTGTGCGCTTCTTCTCGGTATATGACACTGGCAGTGAAACATTTCTTCATATGAGTAGTTTTATAAGTAAATGTTTTGCCTGCTGCTGCTTTTATATTTTCTCCTTTACAGCAGTAGTTTTCAAGAAACATTGTAAAAGCTAAATAAGTGTGACGTTCTTGCATATGCTGATTTGTCAGTCAGAAATGAGGTTTGCTGTTTGTAGCCCTTAATGTCTTGTGCTTCTGTAGCTAGTTGTGCAGTATAATTTGAGTGTTATAACCCTAATGCTTTACAGTTCAGTCTTGGAAACGGCCTAGTTGGACAACCATGAATATGGTCTCTACTTTTCAACATTAGCTGGTGTTTGAGTATTTTCTTGTGTTGACAGACTTGCTGCTTTTAATCTAGTGCCTGGATGTTTTACTGTGGTATTGTATATGCTTAGGAAGTACATTATCTGCATTTTTCGCAAATCAGAATCATGGCCTTGTGCTACATGATAATACTGTTAAACACTTTTGCCCCACTCTGTCAATTCATGCACTATTCTAATGTCAAGGCCCAGGCAATACATGGTGGCAGCTATGTAGGCCACGTATCATTGTAGAAGTCCCTCAAATGATAAATGGGACTTTTCATGTGAATTTTACCATTCTGGTAATGGTACTGCTCCATTTCTCAGTTTGCAGTATACTTGCGATTCGATCGGCATGTAGCAGCTTTGCAACCTTGTTGGTAAATTGAAAAGCAATGAAATTTTGAAAACTTGTATTTCTTTTAAATGCGCTGCAGTTTGCTGTTGTACATTCTAACAAGTACAGTCAACCATGCTGGGCTAATAGATAAACTGCTCGTTTTTCTGTTTTAAGCAGTCTTGCACAGAAAAAGACTAATATCTTTGTATCATTAAGCATCTCAGATCGGTGCGTCTAGCTTGTATATCTTGATTTGCATAGTGACTTTGTCATTATGTGTTTCTCTGCAGACGACAGTGACAACGACAGGGAGGTGAGCAAGAAGGTTAGGCAGGTACGACAGGCAGCCACTAAGGCCGTGTCCAAACAGAGGGAGATGTTGTTGGGTGATGGGGGCAGTGAGGATGAGGAGAAGGATGAGGAAGAACAGGCCTATGACGATCGTAAGTATTCTTTGTTTCAATTTTTTAATGCATGATTCTATGTAATTGTAGTCTCTTTGCCTTAAGCTGCTTGGCTTTTCTCTGTTGGACTGTGTGCATGTATGCCTTTCTGCACCTGTCATAACATCAACAGCCACTAGATGGACGGCTTGTTTAAGAAATGGACTTGTTTATTGAAGAACATCCGATCATTGTATGAACTTGGAGGAACCGCTTTGATGTTAGCCTCCCTATGTGCCTTGTGAGAAGAGTCATCTGGGACTCTGCACCAGTTTGCACGCTTGTTGTCTTGTAATAAAGGGTAGTTTTCATGGTTTTGACTGCTCCCCCCCCCCATGCTTACAAAATGCCTTAGAGGAATCTGGCAGTGATGAAGACTTCATGATGGATGATGATGATGACAGTGACTATGGTCACTCCAGAAAGAGGAGCAAGAAGGTGGTCAGGAGAAGCAGGCAAGAGAAGAAATCGCCCAAGCCTCGGCTAAAGGCCACAGGTACAGCCTGCTCTCTCAGCTATTCAGGAGTCTATAGGGGCTTAAGGAAGTTCAGCCTGCATTCAATTCTGGAAGTCTGCCATTAACAACACCGGAAATTTATCTTTACGTTTTAGAATTTACAGAAACAAAAACACTTTTTTAATATTAGTAATTCTTATAATTAATTTAATATTAGTAATTCTTCATAATTAGATTTTTTTTGCATCCTACAAAAGTGCATACAGACAACTTGCATTACAGTCTTTAGAAAATATAAAATGCATTTTTTACTTTAACTGTAATCCGTGTAAAAAGAACATGTAAATTGGATGTAAGTAACTGAAGAAAGTGCATCTTGGCATACGTGGGTCAGTCAGGTGCGTTTCTGAGATTGACCAGGAGAGGGAGCTTGACAACCTCATTACTCACTGTGGAGTATGTGAAGATAGATTTAATGGACACAGTGGAGAGAAACCTCCTTGCCTGTCTGGCTTGGATTTTGCATCCTAAGGTCCATGGGGCATTGCTGTTTAGCCTGATAGTCACTGTGATACTTGCAGTGTATAAGCAAGCCTGACCAAGTCTAAGACGTTGCTTGGTATTTTCTTTTCCCTGCACAGTGGTTCCCAGTCCCATGAAGGGTAAGGGAAAAGGTCGACCCAGTGTGGGTAAGGCTGTTGAAAAATCCTCCCCTAAAGAGGAGGATGATGATCCTGAGAGCCCTCTGGAAGAAGAAGAGCCAGTGGCTGAGAAGAAAGATTCCCCTGCCCCCAAGAAAGCTGGTGAGGCACCTGAGGAAGAGGAGGATGTGTCAGAAGAGGAAGCTCAGTCAGGGGATGACAAACTGTCTTCAGGCTGAATCTCTTTTCTGTTGTTTTTTTTTTTTTCCCCCCTCCCCCACCCTTGTTCCCCCCCCTCCCTCCCTGCAAGAGCTTTTCATGTTGGCCTGGCTCAACGGTTTGAACCGCCTCTAATTTTTGTTTTTAAATCTGTAGATACATCATGAAAAAGGACTTTGAGCTCACATTGATCCAGGAGGTGTGTTTAGAGGAAGTTGTGTGTGCTTCTGTGTGTGTAAGCAGGAAAGGTTTTGCTCACAGATATGCTGAATTAAACACCGGGGCTCTCTAGTTTGAATAACTGTTTAATTTTTTTGTATTTTTTTTTTCTTTTTTTTTTTCTTTTTTTTTTTTAAAGCTTTCCCTGCCCCTTTGGATAAAATGAAACTAGCTTCTTATGTTATGGACAACGGATCATTGTTACGGTTGCAGAAATGTAGTCAGTGATGAGGTGTAGATTTGGCTCTGAAAATTTGGTTCTTTTCTCACCATAGATCTGTTCCAACATCCTGCTCAGTTTTTACTGCCTAAAGAAAACCCTTAAGATCACTTAATGTTCAGGTTTCCTAACCCTGTTGCAAACTGTTGTAACGGAGAATGAGATTGTGGGGTGTGTGTGTCCATTTGTGTCTGAGAGCTTGCTAACTGCTGACAGTGCTGCCCTGTCTTTGCTTTCCCTTCATTGATTGTCCTAGACATCTTAATCCAAGAATGAGACAAAGTGTGCAATATTGTTATTAATGTTCCATAAGAAGGCAAACGACAACCATTTTAAATACTTAACTGTGCACATTATTGGATTTGTCTGGATGTTTAATGATTTCGTTTGAAGCTTTGCTGTTTTAAATAGTTGGGTTCGGATGATATACTTAGTTGATCGTGTTGCATTTGTACAAGATATCTGGGTGTTTGCGTTTTTGAGATCTTCTCAGATGGAGCCTAACGTTGGTGTACTATTTTGCTTGGCTTGCACCATTTCTTATGGTGGTCGAGAGCCATCTGCATTAACCTGTTGTGCTGCGTGTGACATGCACAGATGCGTACTCGCACAGGACACACAGGTGAATTTGTCCAGGAGAGTGCTGATACTTGGCTGAGCATTCAGGCATGAATATTGTGGTGTTTAGGAAGTCTCTGTGTCATGAACGAGCAGTTTTGTTTTTTTTTTTTTCCTTGCTCTTTCTTTGGTGACGTGTCTTGGTGTGACAGTGAGCCCTCCGCTTTATAGCGAGAATATAGTTGCCGTTGTCAACATGCCAGGCTGTCACTCATATTTCAATCCTTTGTGCCAGGCTTATTTTTTCTGTTTCCTTTTTTGCTTCCATTTCAGAATTCAGAAATTTCCAAAAAAGATGTCATTTTTTTATTTGCTTTTTTTTTTTCCTCTTCAAGTTTTTGTAATGTTTTTTTTAATGGGAAAAAATAAAATGTATCTTGAACTCAAAGGAATGCTTAACCCTCTCTTCTCTACAGTATTGGATAGAGTCACGTAATCTGGCCAATGAAAAGTTCACCTCCGCTGTTATGTGGCTGTTTCATTACGTCTCTAAACGTGTTACTGAGCTTATTTCTTAGTAGGGTTTGAATATGAAATGTGATTCTTCTGGAAGGCTTTCCCCTCCTGAAAGCTGTACTTTTTTCCTATGTGCTCTGGCTGAGAGAGCATATAAAAATGGTTAACTGTGGTTAACATCTGTGATGGGGGTTCTTCCAGTTCTTTATACGCATGTAGGTACACTTTCTGCCTCATAGTATGAGCAAACATTGGCTCAACTGCCTGGCAATCTTATTTTTTTTTTTTATTTTTTTTTTTTAAAGACCATTTTGTAGAACATTTTCATCATCAGTTCTGTTTTCTAGGAATGGAACCATCTGAAGATTAGTAGCCGTTTCTTGTATGTTAAAATTCGGATTATTACAAAGATTTTGCATTTCATGCTCCCAGAAACTTCCATAACAGCAAACAGCATTTTTATGAGCAAACATGTTTTGGATGTGAAGTAAAGCAACAAATTTCAGAACAAAAATGGATCTTTTTAGATTTTAAAATACAAAATTAGGTCCACCTGAGTAAAGGAAGAAAAAGAAAAAAAAACAAACCATGTAATCAGTCTTCATAGACATTGTTTATACGATAATGTGAGAGCTGTACTTGGGCACTGTCAGTGGGTTTTTCGACAGGGTCATTTGGCACAGAGAGCAGCTTGCAAGTGGGAAATATGCTGAACGGTGTTGCAATGAAAAGGTGTTTAAGAGGATGTCCAATAAAGTGTATTTTATTACTCCCTTTCTCTTTGATTGAAACTAGTGTGTTTGTTTTTATATGTGGTGTTCTTGTCAGTTGACAATTCTGAATGAATCCATATGGCTTCTAAGTCGGGCCTGTGGTTCCAATAGACGTTTATGGACCGTCGTGGCTTTAGAAACGTTTAAACCTCATCTTAGAATAAATCACACAAGACTTATTTTGCTAGTTGTACAAGAAATTCCTTGTTTTTCACCTAACTTGTGCTACAACACGCATATAGACAGGAATGCACATGACTAGTACCCACGTATGCGTTTGCCATGTAAAGTGATTTGTGGCAGGTGTAACAGGACAAGTGCGTACTGCTATGAGAAGAAATTGCTATGAATTTTAACCTATATACTGTAATCAGATCAGCCGTGTCGATGTTAAAATACCCAGTCGTTTTTTTTTGTCAGCAGTGGAAATGCACATGAATTGGGTATGCGTCTACTCTGTTACGACAAATTGTCATGTATTACTTTGTAAGGCAAATGCATACCAGTTATGCGCATTCCTGTGCATATATTCAGGTGAGAACAAAGGTGGGGGTCAGAGCACAGGGTCAGCCATTTACCCGGACCAGCAGTCCTGGCGCAGCTGGAGTTAAGGGCCTTATTCAAGGGGCCAGTGGCGATACGGTTTCTCTGCCAGACCTTCCGCACAAGGGCACAGATTGCTAATCCACAGAGCCCAGCAAATGGGCTGGCTTGCATAGACATTTTTGCAGTGTGGCATTTCTCGCAACACACCAGACTGAAGACAACAGGCAAAGGCTGGTAATAAAGGAATTTATTTTAGGAAAGGAAATCTCGGTGCCCTGACCTGGTGCTGGATCCCACAGTAAAGTTGCTGCTTCACGTTACTCCCCTGCTCCATCACAGCCTGCTTAATATCTGGGATTTTCGTCCTCATTCATTAAATACTTTAATTTGTGCAATTTTTGTGACCAGCTTCTCACGGGCTGCTTCTTTACGTCTGTCCTGCAGCCCTAGTTCGTAACTCACCAGTTTGGCACTGACCATCATTCTGATCCCGCCATGATCTGGTGAATAGCAGCTTCAAACATATGATAGGTCTGCATCTGAGAACAGCATCCCATAACGTACAATTACAAACCTATATCATGGAAGTACGAGACTGACAATGTATATTGACTGAGTGAGCATATCCTACTTGTATCAAAATGGTCGCCCTTCAGATCTATCTAAAATATAATTACTGGGGATGGATACAGATGTCTGCCTGTTATCAGTGATTCCAGTCACAGCTTCCCTCTCACCTGTCTCTGGTCTTCTTAGATGTCCGCCACCTGTCTTGTAATGTTCTCCACAAACCACAGCATTTTTCTTTAGGTTTCTTGTTCAGTTTGCAATATAGAAATCAGCTGTACTACATAGTATTCAAGTCACATTTCTGTCAGAATAATACATTTTGTCCCCACTTATATAAGGAAACCAGCCCTTAAAAATGAATCTGATTTGTAAAAGTGGGCCAACAATAAATATTCCTACCTGAAGCTGCTGTGGTGTCCTGCTGGTTATTTTTTAATTTAAGCTGAATTCATTACAAATGACAGTCCATGCATCCTAGTTTGTCTTTTCTCATGCTGAATTATCCTTTTTGCTCCCAATAACAAGGTGGTTCCACACAATTTGCTTCAAGAAGTTCTTCAAAGATCTTTTGCCATTAATCTGGTTTTATTCCAGCCCCACACGACATTTCACTTTTCAGTGTGCATGTACATGTTAGTCTAATCAGGCTTCAAAAAGATGATCTGACTAATCGATTACCTAAGGCTGGGATTTCCCCGTCTAATTCCAATGTGGCACATCTCAGAAACTCATTAGTAAATGTGGACTAATTTTAGTGAAATCATCATCGTCCTGACTTAAAACCTGTCCAAATAACAGCCCCTTAATGTGTTAATCCAAAGTGACCTTTCCTGAAGCGACAGCCATAGCTCACACTCCTTAATGGTTATGCTGCCTGTCTGTGTTGTGGCTTTGCAAAGCTTTAGCCGCGCAGATAAAAGTACAATGACATACATCTGAATGCAAATAAATCATGTAAATGCCTGATTATTTGACTAGAATAAAACACCAAAAACACTGATGTATTATGAAAAAACAAGTTACAGGGCATGTTTCACTTGGCCATTGTTTTTCCTTGATTGTAGGAAATCAGCCAACACTTTTATTTGTGCTGTGTTCATGCTGAATTTGTGACACCGAGTGAGGATTTATTTTCAGCATTCTATTTTTTTTTTGACAAGCATTGTAGTATGTGTCTGTTTTTCGTTTCAAAGCCAGGCACTGGGTTATAAATTAGTATGGTATGATTAAACATAAAATACATATGCTATAAATGCTTACAAATTACAGTACTAAAGTATCCATCTATCCTCTAACTGCATATACTGGTCAGGGTCATTGGGGTGTTATGCTACCTACCCACATGCCGCCATGCAGCCAAAAATTAATCTATTTGTCATCTTATAATTTTTAAATTCTGATTAATGGACAGCTTTTTAAAAACTACATATAGCTGCAGTAATAAATACTGTAATAAATACAGAATGTCCTGCTCTTTTATGACATTAAAGAGGTGCCCGTTCTCTATTCTGACACTAGAGGTCAGAGTTGGGCTGCGTTCCATGAGAGTTTGTGAGTTTAATGAACAGTTAATACTTTCTAAAATGGCTTAGAAAGCGGTGTTTAAATATTCCTGTTTCTGCCACAAGCATAGGTTATAATCATTCGCTCTACTAGAAAAATCATAGTCCTATTAAAATGAAATCGTTTTAATTTTTTTCCCCCAAATCTAACAATGCACTTTTAACCAACTGTATGCATATTAACAAAAAATAACAAGCCTGACCTTTCACAAACAAACCTAAATTCATATGCCTGTAATCTCCAAGCTGTTTGTAGTCTGTTTTTATTTATTTGCTTCAGCACACTCTGCCCTTGTAGGTTTTGGACTGAGTTGAACACGCCCTGCCTGAGGCTCGTCAGCAGCGCCCCCTGTAGGTTGAGGAGCGGTGACTGAGAGTGAAGAGTAGAGAAGCTCACTGGCCCTGGGGCCCTGCAAGCTGGCGTCCGGCCAGCTGAGTGAGTCTGAGCTCTCAGAGTGCGCTGGGGTCGGTTGTGAGGGGAATCGTAATCCACAGCCTCCTCCGCCCCCACCGCTCGTGTGCTGCCTCCCTTTCGCCCCCTCCTCTCGCCCATCTGGCTGACTTTCCCGTTGAGGAGACAGCAGGGTGCCGATGGGTAATTAAAGCTGCCACCAGGAGTAATGAAAGGGCAGACAGTGCTTTACCCAGCTCTCTCACCAAGTCAGGCTGATGCCTCCCAGGTCCTCTGCACCGGATCCTCCCAGTGTCGCTTTAGCCATCTGAGCCCTCATTGTGCTGTCTGGGTTACTGGGGGTGGGGGTGGGGAAG
>JAABNX020000119.1:1447255-1457649 GCA_015163995.2 Mormyrus lacerda | reverse complement strand
TTTTGTAGGTAGCTGTTCAGCTAAAACCGGGAATTGGAAAATCTTTTATAAAAAATTGTGTATACAAATATATTTTGCTACAATAGTGTTTTGTTTTAAATATCATTTATATAGATAAGAAATTGTGTTTTTGTATGAGTACACCAAATCTTAATTGGATTACATTTTTCTGATTTCTAATTACAGGTTGGTCACAATTCAGCAGTTTCCAAGCCCTTTGAGAAGCATTGTGTGTTGCATTTTAAGGCTGCTTCCCTAAGATGTCATTGTGCATCCTCTCAGGCTCAGTACACGCAGGGGGCCACCTGGAGGCTGACGAGGAGCAAGACCGTGAGGGACACAGCCAGGTAAGGATGAAAATCACTGGTTAAATAAGATCTATATAGCCTAGAACAGTGTACCAGTCTGGTCCTCGGAGACTCTCAGGAGTGGGAGGGAGCAAAAATGTTGACTGTCTGGAATGGATCTTTGGGGGAGCAAAAACATGGACTGATTATGGGTCCCCAAGGACCGGATTGGGAAACACTGGCTGAGAATGTCAAATCGGCTTTTGATTTCCTTATGTATTGCTTTACCTCTTGGCACTGGCATCCATCTATTTCTCAAGTTGATAGCTGATTATGGGAAAGCAGGACTCAGTTGCTCATTTCCTTTTACTGGACAGGTGGGACTGCGCTCTCAGGGTGATGACAGATACTACCCCCAGTGTTTTTTGCCATCTTCTGGAATGGTAACTTCACTATAGCCTGATTACACCATCTCTTTGTCTTAACAACAAAACCTGAGAGAATTGCAGATTTTGCTTTATGGACTGAGGGAGTGAATGGTGCCCTTTGATTCGTCCCTAAATGTTGAACCAGATATCTGCCATTTGACAATAGCGTGACTGCGCGTTCTCTGAGGTGTGGCATTGCTGCCGTCGGTAACACGATAACCTTCCACCACTGGCTCATTATTTATCAGCTAGGTGACCCACATTCTGCAGAGTGTTGTGTAAGACTCTAGCCAGTGTGCTTCCGCTCTTGTGCTGTGTGTGTGTGTGTGTGTGTGCTGCTGTTGCGGAGTGCAGAGGCCCTGAGCCCATGCTGGATTTGCATGCTGTAAACCCAAAGGGGGATCCCGTCAGCCTGACACGCCGCGGTGCAGCGAGGAGCCAGGCCCATGTGTCCAGACCCCAGAGAGAGCCGACTGTATCAGGGGTACTTTTTTTTTTACCCCCGTCTATCACAACAAGCCTCCATCATCTGAATGGGACGCATGGTCACCCGGGTGACACGGCAGTGGGGACCACATGCACCCTACCTGACTACTGACATGCAGACGCATCCAAACTTCCCTGGTCATACTGCTGTATGGCAGACAGGTTAGGGTTATTCACACCAAATGGTTATTTTGTGCTTATTCTTGTAACAGAGAGGGGGGGATTCCTGATTGGTATTAATGAACTGGGCTGTGATCATTCTGACAACACAATTCTTGGGTCATTTTAATACTATTTGCCTAATTGAGCAAGTTTGGATGATATATAATATATTTTTTTTTAACGAAATTGTTTCTCCGCTTCTCTCTCCTCACCTTTTCACGTCTTTCACTCCTAAGAGGTGTCTCATTAGTTCTCTTCTAGCCACTTTTGATGCACAGTTCTATGCAGTCGAATGTGAACAGAAGCATACAAACCTCTATTCTCCTTTAACACAGTCCTTGCAGATGAGTCTCCGGCACGCATCTGTAGATGAACTCAGGTCCCCCCGTTGCACCTTCCAGTCCTTCAGCATCACTCAACTGGTCGAAGAGGAAAGTGCCTCTTCCTTGACGTCCATTCCCACTAAGAATTAACTAAATCACTGATGCCTCTTCACATGGATGTGCCTGTTCCTTTCTACAGATTTTATCTAACTCTACCCTTTTACCGATTGTGTACTGGAAGTTAACCATTCAGGCTCCACAGAAGTTGTCCTTTGCGTAGCGTGCATATCATATGGCTTCTGTTTGGTTGGGAAGGCAGCACAAATGTAAAGACTGTCACTGTAAATCTGACAAATGTTGCAACGTCAAGCTATGAGTGTGGTGAGGCATTCCATCAGACTGGTCTGTTTAGACTTGTTAAATTTTATTAATTATTATTTTGAATGAATATCAGTGACCCAAGCCCAACATTACTGGAGACAGTGGTTGAGATGGTGCTCAGGCTACTGCGATGCTACTACTAATTTTGGATATATTTTATAAACCTAGGTGTCAGATGATTTGGGCCTGTGACGTGTAGTTTCGGCCCTGATTTCCATGATGTAAAGCAGGGTTCCCCGGCTCCAGTGCTGGGGGGCCAGTCTGCTGAGACACGCCTACTAAACCTGACAATTGGCTCGAGCTGAATAAGGTGTGTCTGAGCAGGGAAATCTGCAAACTGTATTGCAGACTGCCCCCCCAGGAATTGGAGAACCCTGGTGTAAAGAAGATATTTATGAATATTTTTCCTCTAAACTGCAGCTGGAAAGCAGGAGCCCTGACATCGGCAAAGTAGCTACAAGCAGCAAGGTTGGTGTGAACAGTGAAATGCCACTGGGACCCAGCAGCCAAATGGTTAGTAGTGGTCAACATGGCAACTGTCATGTGACCTTCTCCAGACCCTGGGCTTTGTAGCAGTTAAGTCCATGGAATTGTAAGCTTCTACTTCAGGAGAAGCTCTGCTGTTGTAACCTTGAAGGTGTTTAACTTGAGAACTCAACTGTGGGTTAAATCTAAGCTACTTTGTGTGCAGCTGTCAGCTGAGCAAAAGAAGTAATTGTGACTTCTTCCCTCCATTTTTCATTCGTCAGCAGTTTCTTCTTTGAATATATTACTAAGGATTTCTAGAACAGCGCAGGTCCCTCTCATTCATATTTGTCGGTTTCCTCTGTTTTTACCTGTGAGGCAGACAAACTCGCTAAATCAGCAAACGCGAAAGTTTCTTTTCAAATCAGCCTGTCAGATTCCTTTAAGCTTATGTGGTTATTTTTTTAGATTTTTTTTTATTTTTTTTTTGCCTGGGTTTAAGGTCTGTGTGATGCTAATTGAGAGGAGAATTTGCATTACTTTTTGGTGTTTTCATGCCATTGACAGGACCTGACGAAGGACAAGAACGCCACAAGGAATTCGCCGACCTTCAGTCCCAAACCATCTGTGTTCACACCTCAGTTCAAGGCAAATGCATTTTTCCATATATACTTCTGTTTGTTCAATGGCTTTATTTTTAATTATAACACATATATTCCTGTAAAAGTAAATTAATCTCATGATCCTCATATACCATCAAATAAGAGAATTTTTCTGGTTTTTTCTGTGTTACTGGCTTTATTCCTGTATAATTGCAGCTTAACGTTGATAGTGCTTGCTGTGAAATAGCTGTAGATGCTACTGCTGGTATTGAATTAGTTCAGTAAGCCAGTCTAAGACACTGCTTTCCCCACATCCCACAGGAGCCTGCGAGTGATATTCTGATGGAGATGTTTCCTGGGACGGAACGGACTCCCACTGGAATAAGGTAATTCCTGAACCAGATAATTCATGTCTTCTGGTCGTCTGGCTTGTTTGATAGGTAAAAGGATGTAGAATTAAATGATCCTACATTTAAAACAATTTACTGAGTGTGTTGAGGGGTTTTATTTGTTTTTTTTTTGCATTTTAAGAAATGTAATGCTGTTTGCCTGTGAATAATAAATTAATATTAATTTACAACTTGCACATTATTAAAGTACAGTCTAAGGACTAATACTAAATGTGATAAAACATTAGTTTATGATCCAGGTAATAACTGGGGCTTGATTAGGCAGACGTAAGCTTCTCAAAATGGGTAACTGCTTCCTTAGCAGGTTGTAGGGAGGCATCATGGGATATGTGGTGCAGCTGTGCTGACAATGTGCCCTCCTTCCTTCTGCCCTCTAGTGCCACCTGCCGCAGGCCCATAAAAGGGGCGGCAGGGAGGCCCGTTCAGTTCAAGTACCCTGACACCCCGTCCAGCCCCGGTACTAAGGAGAGGCAGGAGCTTCAGCGCCATCTGGTGCCGATATGGATCCAGATGCTGGTCTTTCTGTTGGTGGCCTTCCTCTTCTACCTCATTTTCAATGCGATGCAGGGTGCCCTGGACAGTCCCTCCGCTGTGCGGCTTGACCGTTCTGGCCATGAGGGAGAGTTGCTAGGGGATCTGTCATCCTTTGCCACCTCAGAGGATCCTCCGTTGGTCTCTGGGGAGGAGTAACTTCTGCTACCTCGTTCTGGCTCTTTCTATTGGTTTCCATAGTAACAAAGGGAAAATTTTGCCAGATAAACAAATACTGGTTCTCTTATAAAGCTTAATCTCCAAGTAAAGGAAAGGGGATCCATGAATTGGATTTATGTTGTGTTTTTTTTTTTTTGAATGGAAATGAGTAAATACTGAATTTAGAAATAGTTTGTTTTATATGATGTTTGTGTGTGTTCACTTGGAGCCAGAAGTGGTTATATGGAAATGGTATAAGCGAAACTGCTGTCCATTTACAGTCATGTTTGCAGTCCTGTCTAGGTAGGTAAAAGGAAGGTGAAGATGGATGGTTTCAGAACGGCAACCATAACCTGGAGAAAGTGATCTTATACATTTTAGTCTAAGGACCTTCACCACTTATCATTAAAGGATTTAACTTGTTGTTCTTGTGTGTTTCAGTATAATGATGCTACATGCAGACAAAGTCCAAAACTTACATTTAATTTAGCATATTTGGTTTTGTTTTTTGAGCACCTTTTTTTTTTTTTTAACCCCATTTTGTTTTAAGAAATATCAAAACAAACCACAACGTAAGATATAACAACAGATGTATCTGTTTTTGAATGATGTAAATATTATGCTGACCACTAAGGGGTATGTTACTATGTCTCATGTTGGGGTTTGTTTTACTGTTGTTACTAGTGTACGGACTTGTCTGCTGCCACCGCCAACATGTACCTTGTTGGTGTGATAACTCAGAGTATTTTAACCTTTTCAAACTTTGCAGATGCATTGCATGGGCAAAGATCTGGAACTGATCAAATTTTCAAACAAATCACAGGTGCAACAGTAGGTGCCAACAAAGTAAGATGGGGCAATCTACAGAAGACATTTGATCTTGTGACAAATGTATCTTTGTCAAACTCCCCAGGAACATTGTATAGTCGATGATCTGAGGTCTGTTTCATTTTGAGACTAAAGGAACCAAAAAGTACCTTTTCAGGGACCCATTAGGAAATGCTTTAAGCGGGAGAAAATTGATCTTGTGTATAGTTTTATTTAATACAATCAATTAAATACAAGTACTCAAAAATTTAAGTTAGATATTGTCACGCCCAGCTCCGTACCATCCTCCTGTGTGCCAAGCCCAGCTCATTACCTCGTGTGATGCCCTGATCGTGATCACCTGTGTCCTGTTAATTCCTGACCTAGCTGTGTATTTAGTCCGCGTCCTTCCCCAGTATGTCAGATCCGTCATTGTATTGTCATGTGCTGTGCCTGCCGTCTGCCTCCGTCAGCCCAGAACAAACCTCGTTTTCCCCGTCCCTCTGGCTCTGCTCGCCTGCTTGATCGCTCGCTCGCCCGCCGAACGTGACAGATAGGAATATGTAGATTTTCATGACTTTGTCTGGGCCTCCTTTTGCAAATCTAGCCTTAGGCCGCTGCCTGGTTTGATTATACCTGGATCCAGACCTGCGGCTGCATGTTGATGGCAAATGGAAGAGCAGCCACATACACTTCATTAGTGTGACAACTCAAAAAGTATATTATTTATCTTTTCAAACTTTACCTGGGTATGAAATTCTAAAATTGGTCAAAATTTGAGACATGACCAAAACTGAAGCAGTACCCCTTATTGCTGCAAAAAGAAGGGTAATTAGAAAAGACATTTAATCTTGTGAAT
Source organism: Mormyrus lacerda (assembly GCA_015163995.2). Lineage (NCBI taxonomy): Eukaryota > Metazoa > Chordata > Actinopteri > Osteoglossiformes > Mormyridae > Mormyrus > Mormyrus lacerda. The sequence continues at coordinate 1,451,749 of JAABNX020000119.1, read as the reverse complement.
GTGAAAACTCAAAAAGCATTTGATGGATTGTATTGCCAATTAAATAATTATACGGAAGAATATCTACACCAGATTGCATTTGGTGCAATCGCACCAAATTAAATTATCAATAGGTGGCAGCAAAGGAAGTAAAGTTGTGCAGCTGCAGAAATGAAACTGACAGCTACCTTACTCAAATTACTGAGCACAGATTAAGATCTATAGGTTTTGCTCGAGTCGTCTGCCTTTTGTTTTTATTTTGTGTAGAGACATCTTTGAAAAGCTGTTACTTGGTTTCATTTTAATATGTTACATCTGACTGCAGTACTCCACGAAGCATGTAATATTGATAACCAGTATGACTGCATTTATCGACAGACGAACTCACTTTTATTTTGAAGCATGTAACCGGAAGTCTTGTCGCTCCGTTTATTCACGCTACTCGAACATCAGGGAGCGGCACTAACATGACTGGGCAGTCAAGGGGACCGAATGTGCTTGTATTTTTGAGAATTGCCTTTCTAAGCTTCATACTGGTATTGGTTGTCGTGCTACTTGTTGGTACGATCCGGACGTTTTCACTGGATGTTAATTCCGGGCTTTTGCTCGGAAAATGGGAGAGAACAGCCACTATCTCAGCGCATCTAAGCGCAGCACAGAGAAAGCAGCTCCTAGGCAATCTGAAAGGTAGCATACATACCACGACTTATTTTTAGTCTTAAATCGATAAGCCAGTGACTCAGTTACACTATTTTAAACTTGTCACAGCTAAGGTTGCACTGAAGACTACGCAACAAATTATATAAAACGACTTTGAAATGTATTGTCAGTAATATGGTAACAAGCTTTGAGGGTTGTGATAATGATCCACAAATTATATTGTGGCTGGATTGCTATTCTGATGGATGAGTACATGCATTAATTCGATTATGTATCTGTCGTTAAGAGGCTATCCAGATACCCACCGTGTCATTTGCGGAGAACGACCTGAACACGACCGCGCTGCAGGAGTTCGGGGGCTTCCTGCAAAAAGGTGAGAGCCGCGCCGATGCCGCTGAGCCTCCCGCTGCAGACAGAGATCACGCCTCTGCTCCTTGCGCACGCGTGTAGCGCTTAACTTGTAATAAAGTAGAGATATTGCTATCACGTTTGAAATCGGTTAAGGTCAGAAGGAGATAAGAGCATTCTCTGGATCTTGTGTTGTTTGAAGATATGAGGGACGTCAGCAGATATCCACTTTCCTAAAGTCCCCACCAATATTATATCACGATAAAGAAAACCACTGAAGCACTTAGACGATAAGGTGGCATTTATCAGTAGCACTTTACACCAGGTATGGAAAAACAATTTACCATCCACATGTAATAAAACTGTGCTGTGTTATTTGCTCTGGTTCAGGTGGTGCTGACCTATTTTTCTTGGTCACCAGTGTTTCCTGCAGTGTTCTCTTCTCCTCTGGTGAAGCATGAGGTGGTGTCCAACTACAGCCACCTCTTCTGGATGCCGGGCTCGGACTCCTCCCTAGAGCCTTACATGCTGCTTGCCCACATCGATGTGGTGCCTGCAATGCAGAGCGACGGCTGGGATGTTCCACCTTTCTCTGGAGCGGAGATAGACGGGTTCATATATGGCCGGGGAACCATCGACGACAAGCATTCTGCTGTGGTGGGCATTCTACACTATCACTCACGATGATCTCCCCCACACTTGCTGATGGCCAAGACAAGGCCCGCGGGCTCCTGCCTGCTGGTGATGGTTTGCCTTGTCTATCTCGCCCTTCTGTTTGCGTTACTCTGCTGCTTCCCTTTGGGTAATCACGGATTTCATAGACGGCCTGATCCCGTCACTTCTGACAGCTTCGGTCACAGTTCAGATCTCAGTTGTGTCACACCTGTTATGAGCGGGAGGCAGGAGAACAAATTGGCATGCTGTGGATAAGGTGGGTAGGGAGCGAGAGACAGACAGCGTTCGGTCAAGGGCATCCTATGAACCCGCCGTGTGCGCCTCCATCAGCCGGCGCTTTTCACGTGGTCGGTGATGGTTGAACAAAATTTATTGGAGTAACGGAAAGGCGTGCTTGTGCCTCTCTGCCCTCAATTTTCATACAAAAGTAATTTTCTAGATGTCAGTGTATAGACTCTTATTATTGAGACTTATTGACTACAGTACTCATGATAAGACCACCGTATGCATTTGTTGCAATGACTAATAAGGAAATTTTTGTCTGTAAATTAAGGGGATTTTGCAGGCACTGGAGTTCTTGGTCGAGCGTGGTTACGTACCCAGACGTGGCTTCTACATTGGACTTGGTCATGATGAAGAGGTGAGTTTGGTGTAAATCCTTTAACTGATAACAACCCTTACTTTGCATTTTAATACTTTAAAACTGATGAAACTTTAATATCGATGCTGTCGCTCCTTCAGGATTTCAGCTGTAACCATGGTCGCAGGAAGAGTTTTTAAATGTGCATTTATCCACATTAATGGGCAACATGGGGTGTGATTTCTTATTGGCAAGAATGAAGAGGGACAGGCAGTATGTGCCGCAAATACAGAACACGTTATAAAGAGCCTGACTGTGGTTCTTGAACTTGGAGCACAGTTAGCAGTGTTGTCATGTGGTTTGTGCCAGGTGGGGGGCCACAACGGGGCCAAGAACATTGTAAAGTTGTTGGAGTCGCGAGGGATCAGCCTGGCTTTTGTCCTGGATGAGGGTCTGGCTGTTCTGGATGGAATCATCAGTGGCCTGCAGGGGCCAGTCGCTCTGTGAGTCTCCCTCATGTGCTCTCTGGTGATTTAGGTCCTAGGTAGTGTTAATAACACCTTCATGGAATCTGTGAAATGGATACAGGACTACTGTCCCCCATGTGGCTGTGAAATTAGTGGTCAGGTTTGCTTTCCGATTGCCTTTTGTTGCAGCAGTTCAGGCTTCAGCCGATGGGCTTTTTATAATGCGCGATCACCCTCCCCCCCTGCAGAATTGGAGTCACGGAGAAGGGGCTGGCCACGGTGAAGCTCAGCGTCACCGCCCTGCCCAGCCACTCCTCCATGCCTCCCAGTGAAACCAGCATCGGCATCCTTGCTGGTGCAGTTACTAGGTAACACCCAATGGGTTTCTTAGGTCTGTTTCCATGGCATCCAGTTGTGTACCCAGTGGGTGACGTTGGGGGATAGGTTTAGACGAACACACCCCAATGTTGTTAAAAATGCATGTTTAAATTGAACACTAATTTCTTTATTTGGAAGCCACCCCGGCGATCTAAGCTGTTTATTAATATATATTTTTAAATGGTTTATTGTTTATTACTGCATTGTTTACTGCTGTCAACTTACTCTGTTTTATCATCTGTGTATGTTGTTTGTATAATGGTCTGGAGGAGCTCTGTGCTGTCTGTCTTTTCCTCATCTGCTGCATCTTTACCAGTTATTTATTATTATTATTATTATTATTATTATCATCAGGGATTGACATAACTGGTATGCAAGTACGCATTTAAAAACCTTTAAAAAACGATGTGTGACAATCGATTGTTTGTAACAGTGTAAATGCGTACTTATTTTATGTGCATTTGCACTGATAAGACAGTAACATACCTTGCATTTTAACCTGTATACCGCAAATGAAGTAGAGTTAGCATATAAAGATTAAAATGGATAATATTTTGTTTTCATATCAGTGCAAATGCGCATAAAATACACATTTACACTGTTACCACAATCAATTGTCGCATGTATTGTTTTTGAAGGTGAATGCTTACTTGCGTACCAGTTATGTCCATCCCTGATTATTATTATTATTATTATTATTATTATTATTATTATCATCGTCATCTAAGGTTATGTATTATTCTCAAAGGTGTAAATATTTAATAGCAGTTCAAGCTGTAGAGGGCGCCATTTCCTTGGAATGACTTCATGTCTGAAAGACGTGTCTTTTGCCAGACTTGAGAAGAATCCCATGCCTATGCTGTTTGGCTACGGTCCTGAGCGCAGCACATTTGAGCATCTTGCATACAAGGTCAGACTTTTCACCTGAGGTCCTGAGCCCCTATCTCAGCTGTCCACACTGATAATGGCAGATTACTGATTAGCAGATTTACACTGTATCACCGGACTGTACCAAAAGTAAGGCAGAGGGACCTGCTTTGTATTTGCCTGTCTGCTCTACAGTCGCTTACTGTGGTTTCTCTTAACAGTTTGCCCTCCCGCTGAAGTTTATCATGTCCAACTTGTGGCTGTTTTCCCCCCTGCTCGGAAGGTGATCGCAGTTTCACGTGGAATGGTATCATGTTTTTCTGATGTGGTTCTTCACTAACCACTCTGGCTTTGTTGTCTCTGCAGGGTAATGGAAAGGAGTCCGGAAATGAATGCTTTTGTCCGTACGACCACTGCTGTCTCCATGTTCCACGGAGGGGTTAAGGTGCTACATTGTATTAATCCAGACATCCCAACCTGCAAAAACTCATTTCAGGGAGCATTTCTACATTGGCTACATATATAATTATTTGTTAATTA
>JAABNX020000119.1:1430903-1444082 GCA_015163995.2 Mormyrus lacerda | reverse complement strand
AGAGATTATATCTCTCGGCTGGCCTGGGAGCACCTTGGTATTCCCCCAGAGGAGCTGGAGGAGGTGGCTGGGGGGAGAGAGGTCTGAGCATCCCTGCTTAGACTGCTGCCCCCATGACCTGACCCCAGATAAGTGGCAGATAATGGATAGATGAATCGATGAGGGAAGTCATAGCTTTAGATACCAGGCTGAATTATAACCAAAACAAGGCAAAGATTTTCGGGTTGATGTGCCAATTTGAGTAGACAATGGAAGTGTAGGATAGTCAGGTAGACTGAAATTCTAATTAGTGTTCTATTCTTGTAGACGTTCAAGGTTTTGTTGTGATTGTTGCGATCTAGGCTGGAGTCCCGGCCATTCATTCTCATTATTGAGTACCTCTCTCATGACTAGGTTCCATGGCGTGAACGAGAGAATCGGCGTGAAGAATTACGAAGACACTGTGTTTTTCTACTTCAAGTTCATCCAGAACTGTGACGTCAGGGAGCTGCCGGAGCCCCACGGCAGCCTGCATGAGCTGTGAAGCGTGCGGGGTGCAACACTACTGCAGATGAGGGGTGACGGTGGTGAGGCTCACTGTGAAGGGAGCCCTAAGCTCATACACCACCCACTCTTTCTGGCCTGATGCTGTTAATTCCTGCTGACGCAGTACATTTTGACTGAAATTCTAAGATTTGTTAAACCTAAATCTAGTTTGTGTTGGAAATTGCTACTAAAATAGCTACAATCTTCAATTGATCGTGTGGTGTGTATGCTCAGGGTTCCACAAGTCCTAAAAGTCTTTTTAGAGTATTAAATTTAAGGCCATAATTGCTATTAAAATGTCTTAAATCCATGTTAAGCATATTAAAAATGACACAAACTTGGAAAACAACAGTCATTTACATGTTCTTGAATGGGATGATTATTTATGTTGCTACCCATTTGTATTTCAGTGTCACACACATGTATGAGTGAAACCAGCAGCAATCATTTCTGTTTGCAGGGGAGGGAGGGATGTTAGCTTCAAGTAACCAACAAGTTACTGTAAGTTAGCCAGTAAGTAAAATCATCATGAATTGCATGTCTTCAGAGCACTTCTCCGCCCAGTGGACTGACATTGCAAACTTCACTTCCCGTATTTCTTCAGACTGAATGTGGCAACGCTACCGTTAAAGAAAGAAAGCAATGGTTATAGTGCAGTTTACATTAGTGTTATTTATCATGCATGTTCTTGCACACCTTGTTTTCCCACGGCACCCAAAGTCATTGTTCTGTGTATGCCGCTGCTTTAGACCTAGTTATTGCCCACAGTGCGTTCTCACAGATTCTCCAGTAAGTCAGTGATTTTTTTAATTCTATTTTTTTTTTTGGTATCTACTACCCTTTCAACATGTTGTCCATAAAGGTACTGTTATCACAAGACGCTGTAAGTGTGAATAAAATACCAAATTTTTTGTTGTATGAGTTCAGAAGAACGTAAGTGTATTAATCACAGCAGTACACTTTCAGGATATACATCAGCATGATAGCCAATCAAATGCACAGATAGTGCAAAATCAGCAAAGTAGCTTCAGTGTCTCATAGATGCACTTTGTTTCTGCAATATATAGAAAATATTACGGCTTGGACTCAATTTTAAAAAAGCGACTGATTGATCACAGTTTTCTGTGATTAATCTCAAGAGTATTTAGACATACTTAAATTATACAATTTCATTGACTAATCTGTTGAATTAGGCCAGACCTGTTAGAATCTTATATACTTGGATCATGTCCCCCCCTTAGTCTCCTTTGCTGAAGGCTAAACAGATTCAGCTCAGCTAACCTCTCCTCATAAGACATTCCTCTAAGACCAGGAATCATTCTCATAGTCCTACATTGCACCTTTTCTAAGGCAGCAATGTCCTTTGTAAGGTAAAGTGACCAAACCTGCACACAGTATTCTTGGTGGGGTCTTACCAAGGAATTACAAAATTGTAGCATCACCTCCCTTGACTTAAACTCCACACACCTAAAGATGTAACCCATTTTTATTGCTTCCCACAGTGGCAAGAGTGGAACATGGAAGCATCAACATACACGCCGAGGTCTTTCTCATAATCAGCTACCTTTATTTCAGTGGACCCCATAAAATATCTGTACTTTATATTTCTGCTCCCTGCATGAATTTCCTTACATTTTAAGAGATGTCAAAGACAGGACATGACAACCTATCAAGTGGACCAAACGTATGTGGTCACCATTTTGGATTTAATCAAAAAGTTTTCAATGGCAATGTAACAGGTTTGTGTTTAGTATTGGTATAATTATACAAAAATTTATTCATAGCTTATTCAGAATTTAATTATTGGATTAATCTGATATTGAAACTACATTTCCTGCGTCATTTCCCTCTTACCTCCGTTTAATTTGTAGGAAGAGTGAAGAGCATGGGCGTGACTGACTATTAAGGTAATGACCACAATGTACACTTCAATATGCATTTATGCTGTAGGTGAATGGGAGAGCTGAGCTGTTGGGGATAGAAATGTAATTGGTTGTTTTGTTTAAATCCATCAGCTAATAGACAGACTACACAGAGTATCCCGAAGCAGCGGTGAACTGGCTCTTCTGTCCGCTTGCACCCACACACCACCAGTGAAACCTTCAACACAACACAGAGAGAGAACTATATAGACATTCTTGTTTTATTAATCGGCCTCATCACACGGCGTGTGACAGAGTGGGACCAGTTACAGCTGCAAACCTTGTCGGATCTTTACCAAATTTTGCACAAACGATCTTCAGATAAAGCCTTATGAGACAGTTTTTTTTTCCAAAATCATTCATCCGTTTACAGCCTATCAGATCGGCAGTGAAGATGTCAAGCATGAAGGTCAATCGTTGGTCAATTGACATGAAATTTGCTGTGAGTGTATATAACCATACCCATGACAAAATGAAATGAAGATTTCCAAGGTGACTGTGCCCTGCTAGTCTGCTTGGCCATTATTGCTGCTTGCAGTTATGTTACCTCACAGAGCTAACAAAAAATTGAGCAGAAACTGATACATCATGCAAATAGATCATTTATTGTGGGTTACATGCAATAAAGAAAGTTTTAGAAACAATTTACGCAGCGTTTAGCGTTGGTACAGATTTTTGCCTACCTATCTGGGGAAAATGGTTAAAAAAAAAAAAAACATCAAATTTCAGCAACAAATTACATAGTTTTAATTTACCTAAAAAGTTCTGGTAATGTCAATTGTTCTACACAAAGAAAAAACATATATTTCACAAAACAGTTTTGAGAATGACCAATATTTTAATATTTGTTTAATGTTTAGCCTGGCATCCACATGAGATGCTAACTGCATGTTTTGATTTCAGCTCTGAATTCTGGTGCAACATCAGAGCCTAAAAGTTCATACATATTTTTTTTACAACCAAGTCGGAATATTATAGGTCTATAAAGAAATCTGTGCCAATACTATTCTCCCATTCAGCTAACAAAATGAGATGGGTGTGTTAACACGCATCAATGCCATCAAAGAAATGAAAGCGCGATATGACTAAAAGTAACACAAGCTGTAAATGCAACACATTTCCCAGCCCTAGAAAATATACATATACACGGTTTGCATGGTATAAGGGTATATCAAGAAAGCGGATGAGGACTGACAGAAAAACTGCAGTCGTCTCTAGGGCCAGCCACAGCACTTGCAGTTGTTGTTGAAAACCAGGCCACTGGGACAGTGCTGGACATATGTGATACTGTAAAAACAGTTGTAGAAGGCATGGATGTCGTCCCCTTTGGGGTAGAGTCCATCAGGCTTGCCGACGCAAAAGTCACTGCCGTTGGGTCGTTTGGATGTTGAGCGTGTGGGTTCATGGGTTGTTGGGCCCCTGATGCTAGTGTGGGGGGCTTCAGTGGCGGTTGTGGGTGGTAGTTGGGGGGGCACTGAAGTGAGGAAAAATAGAACTCTAACACTGTTTGGACATACCTTAAACAGTAAAATCTTCTCGCGCATTAAATTTCACACACAGTTCTGTAATGCTTTGGAGATTTTTCCTATATCTGAGTAATAATACCAGAGTGATCTTAAAGGGCCTGCAGGCACATGCCACTGACAAATTGCAAAGCTGGTTGGAATGGCAAACCTGAAATGAGAAGTTTGCGCAGATGACTGATCAGAGGATATTTTCCTTTTCCACAAAACTGGCCAGAAAAATCATCCAGGTCCAGAGACCAGACAAAGGCTCCTCCAAAGCTGTTGTTTTGAAGGTACCGCACCTTAACAGGAAGTTAAGAATCACGACTTATGGTCTGCAGCACGCATGCTCCTCCTCCTAGCCCGCTATGGGATACTCAGGCTGGTTCTCCTAGAGCATGTTGGACACCATTACATCATATTCATATGAACTTATCTATGAGACTAACCATAAATGATTTTGTTTACCTTGGTCTCAAAGCTTTCCTGGTTATCAAATCCCACCCACTCATTTCCTTTGGTGGCATATGGAACCTTCTGGTCCTCGATCCACAGAGTATTGGTACCTTGCAGGAACGTACAGATCTGGAGAAAGAGATTTGAAATGTTTTAAATATGCACTGAATTCATAGCTGGCAGACAGCATGAGTTTAATGGAATTTAATTTTAATGGATACTTGGCTTACTTCATAGCTGGACCAGAAGCCGGCCTCGCGGGTATATGGGCCAGCTGAGGCAGGTCCATTAGCTGCAGCTCCGACCCCATTTGCTTGTGAAGCCAGGAGGAATGTGCGCCCATAGGTGGCAAAGCCCATCCTCAGCTTCTCCACAGGGGCTCCCTGATCTCTCCAGTACCTCATGGCAAAGTCCTACAGAAGGGAACGCAGAACACACAATAAATCACCAGTGCACAAGAGAGCCGTGTGACTCAGAGGTGTCTCATTGTACCGTGTTGAAGTAGATGAAGTCTCCCATGTCATGGCTGCCCTGACGCCAAGGACTGTTATGTCCAGTAAAACTCTCCCAAGAACCATGGAAGTCGTAAGTCATCACGTTGATGAAATCCAGGTACCTAAGATACAAGCATTATGAAGACCAACATTTCTCCTACAAAGATTTTGTTTACATCATTGCAGTATTCACTTTTTGCTTGTCTAATTAAAACATTTATAAATTCTGTTTTTCAACCTAAACATCCAGACTTACTTCCCGATTTCAGCAATTTCATAAGCACCATCAATGTTCCCTTTCCCAGCAGCCACTGCAGCCGAGAGCATCAGTCTGGGACGTCCTGTTTTTCTGCCTTCATCCATATAGGCCTCTGAAAGCTCCTACAATTTTCAGTCAAAGTCAGAGGTTGACACTTTAGATTCAAAAAGTGAAAATCCACACTAAGATTTTGTTTCAACCAACCAGTTGAGGATGAAGAGTCACAGGAATAGTACTGAATTGGTTTGTTGACACAAAACCTAGGTTTGGATTTTTACTTTCTGGACCTAAACTATCCACCTCAAGTTGGTTTAGACTAAATCTAAGTCAATTTTTATAAGCAGACTGCAGCCTGAGTCCAACTAAAAATTCCTGGCTAACCTTGCACAGCAGTGTGAATCTCTGTTTGTCCTCTGGGGGGCTCCCTCGAGCCCCAGGATACTCCCAGTCGAGGTCCAGCCCATCAAAGCCATACTTGCGCAGGAAGCTGATAGAGGAACTGATGAATGTCTGTCTATTAGCAGATGTTGAGACCATGTTGGAGAACCTGAGGAGAGTTCAGAAACCATATTAGTGTTTTTTTGGGGTTTGTTATTAATAAGAATGATTCACAAGTTCAAAAGTGCTTCAAAACAAGTGACTCACTGGAGGAAAAAAAATCATTGGACCCAATACATTTAGCTAATTGTTAACAACAGATTAAGAATAAGGAGAAGCAGTGCATGTCTGCAACTGCAGCACAAGAATCCGCATATGTGGTATTTATAAAAGCTGAATAGTTCTGTTACTCACTGAGTTGTACCAAAATTCCATCCACCAACAGCCAGAAGAGTTTTAAGACTGGGGTTTCTGTTGAGAAAATCCGCACCAAATGAGATGGTTCTTATGTAATGCACATTCGTCATTTTTTTAATGCTAAAATAATGATTTGCAATTTTGGTATATTTTACACTGTTTGTAACACTCACCTCTGTTTTAGCTCATTAAAGGACTTGTACAAAGTTTCATCATTCCACTCATAGGTAGAAAGCTCATTGGCGTGGTTGATGACAGAGAAAGCATAGATCAGGTGAGTGCACAGGTTTGGATCTATTTCATTGGGTAGGTATTTCCCAATTCCAGGTCTGTACTGGGACCAGTTTGTGAAGTAGCATATAAGCTCTGAGGTAGAACCTGCAGCAACAGACAGTGGAGAACATAACATTACGTTAGTGGCATGACGCCGGGTCAGTACCAAAACATTGGCAGAGTTACTTCCCAGTATAATGTTAAAGTTAAATGAACTCACCCAAGTGGCTCAGGGCAAGAAGGAAGAAGCCTATTAAAAAACATACAATTGCTTTCTATGAAAACAGAACTGGGAACATGCAATATATGCATTTCATATATACGTATTATAAACTTCTCAGTAAAACTTTCCTTAAAGCTCTCATCTATAGTGCATTACAGCCACCTTCAGAAAACCATATCATACAGCGCAACTATAATACATTATAATGGTCCGTATAAGAATTATTGATTTAATAAGAAGCATATTGAACTGAGTCATGAGGCATTACAATGTTGATACATTGTTGATACAATGTATGATGCTCTGTAATGCATTATAGATGAGTTTCATCGGAGCTTCATGAAATATTACAAACACTATACAGTAGAACCTTGGAACTTGGACCGTTCCTGCAAAACTCGAATTGGTCGAGACGCGTTCAGCTCTACCATTTCCGACTTCAGTAAAACTTTCCTTAAAGCTCTCATCTATAGTGCATTACAGCCACCTTCAGAAAACCATATCATACAGCGCAACTATAATACATTATAATGGTCCGTATAAGAATTATTGATTTAATAAGAAGCATATTGAACTGAGTCATGAGGCATTACAATGTTGATACATTGTTGATACAATGTATGATGCTCTGTAATGCATTATAGATGAGTTTCATCGGAGCTTCATGAAATATTACAAACACTATACAGTAGAACCTTGGAACTTGGACCGTTCCTGCAAAACTCGAATTGGTCGAGACGCGTTCAGCTCTACCATTTCCGACTTCGAACGGGTCGGTCGAGAAAAATCAAGCAGCAACTCGGAACACGACAAAACACAACAAACCTGCTAAAAAATGTACGCATCGAGACGCGTCTCTGATGGGCTGCGGACAAAAGCAACCGCACATGCTGGGATGCTGATGCCTATGAATCGCTCAGTCTCGCCGTACCTCTCCACCGAGTTTGACGTGCAAATGCTGTGTTCGGTGTAATTTTTTATTTTTTATTTTGCTTTATCTACAGTACATTTAGTGATGCAGTAATCGTCGCCAATAAAAAAGTGAGCAGTGGTAGCAGCAAACCAAATAGGAAAGTAGTGAGAGTAACTGTAGAACTTAAAAAGGAAATTACAGCGAAACTTGAAGGCGGTGCACGAGTATCTGTTCTTGCTTCGGAGTATGAAATTGACATTTATTTCATGTTTATCGCTTTTGTATGTGTGCTTTTTCCTTCGTGTATTAATTTTATATTGATCGCTAATCGATAATTAGTTAGGTATAAGTTTAAATAGGCAGTCATTTGCGGGTATGGAACGGATTAAATTAATTTACATGGTTTCTTATGGGGAAATTCGACTTGGACCTCGACCAAAGCGCACCTCGATCAGCCTCCTGGAACGAATTAAGTTTGTGTTCCAATGTATCACTATAATATCTTATTACTGTCACTAAAATATGTTATATTGCTTTATTAATTCTTATATACTGACCCTAACATGTATTATACCTACTTTGTAATGAATTATAGATGAGAGCTTCAAGTACGGTACGTATTACCAACTTAATTCAAAATTAATAATAGAGAATACATTAAAATACACTGTTAAAATGACCCAAATTAAATAAATGTACTTACCTCCTAGAGCAGTAAAAGTTCTCATTGTAATTGCCAGGCTGGAAGTGTGTCTGAGCTGAAAGAAAGAAGTGGACAAGAGGTGACTCAGATGGGCCTGACTTTATATGAGTGATGTATTAACCAGGGTATAGACTCATGTCCGATGTTTATATATAGGTACCGTTTTTTGTAAATTATGACCAGGGTGATGTCATGTGTTGTGCTGAAGAAAGAAGGAAACTAATATAACTGATATTCAGGTATATGAGGTTTTATTTTATTTTTGTCGCGGTTTTACACGAACTACTGCATCATGCACCACTATTACAACACAGCATTTAGCAACAATAACCTGCACAATGCTGCGCTGCTGGAAAGCAGAAACTCATTTCAGCTTCCAGAATGATCATTTCAATTTATATATTAAGTAATTAATTAATTCACATGTATATAGCCTATTATACTCATACTTCACGGATTATCTGATGAATTTCCCTGCAGAACGAAAGCTATTTTCACCTTGGTCTCACTATTCCACAAAAAACATAGACATGACTGACTTCTCTTTTATATCCTTACTTGCACAAAGTTTCATCAGACAGGCAGGATGTGAATAGAAACGTGGTTCCCTTCCTCAGTCCTCTGTTATCACAAACACAATACCTGAAAATCGAAACTGGTCACGAAAACATTGCCTGAAAATCGAGATTGGTTAATTTTAATTTTATGACAAAAGCTATTATTAACATTTATAAAAGCTGGAAATTGGAAATCTAATCGTAATTCCTGGTTAAATGATATGGTTGTCAGCAGGTGGTCGATCGCAATCCTTGGCCATTTGGGGATAAAGCCCCAAATGAATCTGAACGAGTCCCATAATTTGTTTAGCTCAGGTGTTTTAACAACCATGTTCTCAGTTTGAGAAATACACACACGGACCCACAACCTTAGTAGTACTACAATTATTGTCAATTTTATTGCCCTAATGCAGTGACTCTAAAGGGTGAGAATGATTCTCAAATGGTGTGGGGCGCCGTGCCACTGCGGGGGGGAGTTGAGAGATGTAGCTGAACCAGACCCAGATAGCATGCGGATGTGGGCCACTTCTGGCAAATGTGTGGCACTGCTGGCCCAGTTCCGGCACCGGTGTTATGCAGAAAAAGACATCCCTGCCGTACAATGCATGCCAGTGTTCTGATGAGTTGGGGTTAGGGTTTTTTTTTTTTGGGGGGGGCGGGTTAGGGTTTGGTTTGTAGGGTGTGGGAGCCAAGTTAATACAGTTTATATGTTTTAGTGTTTATATTTGCTGTTAAACTTATTTTGTGTAGTTAGTAATTTAATACGTAAACTCATGGTTATAATTGAACTAAAAGTATTTTATTGTATTTTGTGTTTACGGCGAATACGTTTGTTTGCCTTAAAGGCTTATAAAAGGGCTTAAAAACTGGGCATCGTGGGTTTATGCAAATGAATACGCCGGTGCGGAAAAGTAAAAAAGGGGTTAGTTTGCAAGTCGCTTGCAAGTAGGCAAGACGCTGCAGCAGAGGAGGACGGAGTCGCACGGTTTTCCTACCGTAGTATGTTTGTTGTTGAGGATAACTTAGCCAAACCTGTGGAATAAACATTTGTTTATACCCTTCCATGATCGGAGTCCTACGGAAGTTTTCCTCTTCAAATGAACGTACACGAGTGAAGCATGGGAAACTGGGCTCATGGCCACACATAGGGTGTTTTGGGGGTAAGGGCTCGGGTTAGGGCTATCGATTAGCACTACGGTAGCCTAACTCGACAAAGTAGCTCAACTCGTTAGAGACAGACATGCATTCGACAGCAGGGATGCCTTTTTCGGCATAACACCGGCAAACGAATGTATGCCAAAAGTGGCCCCCTTGTGGTTAGACAAATGTGGCCAAAATGTCACAAAACAGAAATGGGCCACATGTTAAATACTTTATTGAAAATGAGTTGCTTGCGTCTTCTCTATTGGAAAGGTATGGCAAATGTGCACTTGTGCTTATAGCAAAATAAATGTTTTCTAAGTCTGATGAGTGTGCTATTTGGACAGAGACCGAGCATAATGCATTATTAAACACTTATGCAACATTATAATGAACTAATATGTTTCATTGTATACAGTAAACCCCAGCAGTTCTACGAACTCATAAACATTATGGGTATAGCAATCAAAACCTGTCTATTAGTTAACCCGACAATATTTTTTTGCATGTTTATGGTGAGTCATACTGTATTAATTTTACCTGACTATATGTTTTAGAGTTAACATTGCTCACTAAATCGTAATTTTGAGCATACAAAGTCACGTAGCATCTGACTTGACCAACGTTGCGCTTTCAAAAAATGGATGGATGGATGCCGTTAAGAAGGCAAGAAGATTTCTCGAGTAAAACGTTTGACTGCATATAATTCATGCAAGTAACTACAGGCTCAGCTAAAGGCACAAGTGTTACTCTTTCTAATAAGCATTCTTATCCGGTAAGTAAATGGTTTTCATTTTTTACTGTTAACTTTTAGCATAGCTATCATTAGGCAACCACATCATCATGACTCTAGAAATACTCAGAGTTAATCCGTTTATTTTTCTGGAGAAGACAGAGAACTGTTTTTTTATTGTAGCTGTTTAGAAGAGTTTTTGGGATTTGTAAAATGCCCTTACAGTTGAGGCAGTCATTTCACTGGATTTTTTTTTTTTTAAAAAGTAATTTCGCGTTCATTTTAGAGATTGACAAATATAACGGTTGCAAATAAGCGGCGTAAAATAAAGCTGGTTAGGAGGTAAAGTTAACTCTCATAACATGTTAATAAGGGGGCGGCATGGCGGTGCAGTGGTTAGCACTAATGCCTCACACCTCTGGAACCAGGGTTCATGCCCTGCCTGGGTTACATGTCTGTGTTCGCTCCATGTTGTGGTGGAGTTTCCTCCAGGTGCTCCAGTTTCTTCCCACAGCCGAAAGACATGCTGAGGCTAATTGGAGTTACTAAAATGCCCATAGGTGTGCATGTGCCAGTGAATAATTTTTGTCAGACATTCAAGTCTCATTTTATTGTGTGTTTTAATGTGTGATCTTGGCAATGGAATACAGGCACTGTGCAGCAATCCCTATAGCTAGTAAATTATCAAGATGCTTAAAATGTTATAAAATAAGAATGAATAACAATAATAATTAGCTATTCTGTAGACATTTATTTGTATTTGTGTATCTGCAAGGTGTATGCTGAGTTCCACCGTGTTACAAATGTGAACCTACACAACATGTTTTGCACAGAGCTTGACCGACACACACCACATCTGATCAGCTTGTACAGGCAGAAGGCGTCACGAACGGGCAAGACAGCAGAGGCTCTACGGGAGATTCTTGGGACTTATGATGTCCAGGTATGTTCATGGTTAACTTTGCCATCATCACAACATTGTTCACAAATTTATGAATTGATTTTACAGTGGTGCAGCCCAAAAACCAATTCAGGAAGCTGACTCGAAATTAAATTAAACAAGGGAGCAGTGTTTACTTAAGTGTAACATTAGCTGATGCAGTCTACTATTACTAGAATTATGTATAGTCATCAAATTATAGCAATCTTTCTATGGTTCCTAAATCATGAAATATGAGTGTATGTAATTCCTTTGTTAAATGAATCCCTCGGGTCATACTGATTATTGACAAAAACAGTGACTCAGAATTTACACAAACATCAGTTTTGAGTTGTTTTTCTGCACATCTTGGGATCATTGTTGGGAAGGTCTATATTACAGTGAATGAGTGGAAAATATTTGTACAATAATTATTACTTTTGACTTGTCAATCAAGGAAGAACATGATGTCAACAAGTGATGCACTTTGTGCCTTCGTACACTTCCTGTCTAACTGTGCGAGGGTGACTCAATTCTTCAAGACCTGCAGTGTAAGGGCTGTTAATATTAGTACTTTTAGTAATATTAGTACAAGTAGTACTCTGTAAACATAAAGTTAACAAGCTTAATTCTCCTTTCAGTGTTTTAAATAAGAAATAATTACTGTATAGTTTTGCAGAGAAGAGTTGGTGGTAGTAATAATTTTATAATTTTGACGAATTTAACCAACCTAAAAAATGCGGGACAAAACCGACAGCAATTGTCCCTTTGGGGGGGTTGCTTTGTGGTTGCTAAGGAGAGAATTGGAAAAGAACCATGTCACAGCCAGGAGAAATTATAATAATTATAACCACCATTAACCTTCAAAATACATATTGCCATGGAAGTGATGCATAAATACAAACAGGCAATATAGAGAGACAGAAGTAAGAGGATAATAATAAGCATACAGTTTGAGTTGTAGACTTATGTCTTGAAGTCTCACAATAATTGTATTGATGTTTTGTTGCAGGAAGAGGAGCCAGATGTCACTATAATATTCCTGTTGCTCTCCTCACAACTGGGGAGGACACCTTCAGACCCCAGAGTGCCCTTGTTGTAGTTGGGGGGGGGGGGGGGTTGTTTTCAGTGATCTTCCCAGGTTGGCTGATGCATTTATATTGTTGTTTGGCTTGATCTATGCCTGCAATTTTGAGTATCCAAAGGAACTCATCCTCACGTTCACCTTCATCCAGGAAATTCTGATGTGTTTGGAGGATAATATAAGGAAAAATGATTTGTTGAAAGACTGAACTATGTAGCAAATTTGAATGTACCTGAACATAAAGGCTCCACTCAGTTTGTGCCTTAATTGAACAGCACTTAAAATAACACTGCCCTTATCTGTACAGTTTGTATGTGAAATATGTTCAAAATTCAATTGACTATAAATGGAAAGTTCTCAGGTGAAATTATTTAGAAAACTAAATGAAGGTCTTCTGTTTGATGGCAAGTTGCCGTTACATAGCTAAGAATTAAATGCTCAGGATTGTATCAATGACTCAATTATTCAGTTATCATAAGAACATAAGAAATTTACAAATGAGAGGGGGCCATTCGGCCCATCAAGCACATTTGGGGAGAACTTAACTAACAGCTCACAGTTGTTAAACTCTTATCTAGCTCTGATTTAGAGGAACCCAGGATTTTAGCTTCTGCTACACTAGCAGGAAGACTATTCCATACTCTAACTACACGCTGTGTAAAGAAGTGCTTCCTCAAA
>JAABNX020000119.1:1414253-1425679 GCA_015163995.2 Mormyrus lacerda | reverse complement strand
CAACAAAACTTGAAAACTTGCTGATTTATGGAACTAAAGTTTCAAGTTTTTCAAGTTTTATTGGTATGTGTCGCGAGAAACACCATGAAATTGTACCGCAGTTGCATAAAAATGATGCAATAAAAGACAATATATCAATTTTAGTTTCTCCAAGGCACTTGACAAGAATTTGAGGCAATCCATCATTACATCATTGATACAAAATGGTACATGAAGCAAGGTAAAAAAGAGGATGGAAAGCAAGCAAGAAAGAGAGGAGAATGGAGGAGAAGGTGCCTGCTTTAGGCTAATCAATGAAGATTTGTTGGAAAGCACAGTGTGTGGTGGTGGTGTGTGATCAAGAGAGTAACCCATGGAACATAAATTTTGGCCATATGGAAGATGTGATTCTGGTACCTACACAAATCCTTTGGAACTCTAAGATTTCCCCCTGAATGTTGCTTTGCTGCTCTTGTGACGTGTAGTATTGTCTTCCGTTTTCCAGCAGACCATAAACAGGTGTAATACGGCCTGAGAACTTGGACCCAGAGTATGCCTGAACTTCATCTTGCAAGTCAAAAGAGAAAATCTTTGAAAAGTCTTTGAAAAACATTTTACACCCCTGAGGCACGCAACATGTACACTTTATTATTCTTATGAAAGATACGGATTAAAAGAAAGCAAGATTTGTTTCAATGGTTTACTGAATCTATGTTCAGTTTCGTAACTCAGCGGTTCCCCACATCCAGTCCTGGAAGGCTACAATCCAACACCGTTTGCAAGTTTTCTTGCACAAATACATCTAAAACAGATAATTGCCAGGCATAGCAGGTGTTTAAACAGGGAGATATGCAAACTGTTGGATTCTCACCCTGCAGCTCAGGAACTGGAGAATCCTGTTTTATGTCATATAGAAAAACCTTCTAATGCCCTATGCAACATATCTTAAACACAAGAAGTAAAATAAAAACATGTTTTTGTATAATTTGTATTTTTACAGATTACTAGTGCAGTTAATAGCAATAAAGTCTGTAAATTAAATGATCATTAAAAACTTAATATGTTTACTAAATATGCCCTAAGTCTGTCTTTAAGTTGAATTTGTAGATAAGTCGAAACAATAATACATAAAAATAATACAATGGTAATAAAAGTAGTTACATACATAAGTTCTGTACCTCGAGTCAATGAACCACTGAAGCTACAGAATGATTTGATGAGCATCACAAAGTAATGTATGTTAAGTTCTATAGGACACCTGGTTTGCTAAAAGAAGTACAGACGCCGTTTTATGCTGCCATTGGAGTTTATTTGTTTATTATTTTAATTCTTTTTCCAGTCACAGCAGCTGCATGATTCATTGAAAACCAGGTCATCATTACAAGTATAGAGGGTGGTGTGTCCGCCTGAGCACTGATAAAAAGTGGAGGGATTCTCCTTGTTAGGATAGAGTCCGTCATGTTTTCCCGTGCAGAAGCCGCTTTCAGGTGGGGGGGGAGCAGCGGTAGGTACGGGTTTGCCTGGAGCGCTTGTAACTGGAGCGGAGCTTGGTGGGGGGGGCAGCTCTGTCAAAGTAGAATATCACAAAGTGGTGAAACTGTAAGTAAAGTAAGGCAGGCTACCAAAGCATTCATGTTTAACGTTCAAGGTACATCACAGTATTATAACAAGCAAAGCGATATGAACCTCCCACCAATTCAGGCATGACATGAGCTAACTGACCAATCAGGATTAAGTTGATATGCAAAGTAATGACACATAAGTAAGGGCTGTTTACAGTCATCGATCCAACCGCATGCACTATAGAACTGGACTCACACACAGCAAGAACAAATTTCCCACAAATTTAAACCTGGAGGCTTTAGATGATCGGCGTTAATGATTAATGCCATGCTTTGCCAGTATAGTACAGCTCATCTCCAAAGTCTACAGACATGTAGTTAGGTGATGTCTCTAAATTGTCCATAGTGTGTCTATGTGCATGTGTATGGCATCCTGTTCAGTCTATTCTCTGCCTCTGTTGCCCGGAACAAACTTCAGGTCCATGGTGACCAAGTACTGGGTAAATGGTTGGAAGATGGACTCATGGATGGAAGAGGAGGGGGGTTCTATCAATTTTCTGCAGTTTACCAAAATGTTCTATTTCCTGCTAAGAAACCTTTTTACGGATGGTGCTGTTTTACCTGTGTTAAGAAGACTGCGCAAGTGGCTGATCAGAGGATAGGGCCCCTGTCCGCAGAACTGCCCCGCAAAGTCATCCAGATCAACAGCCCAAACAAAAGCCCCTCCAAAATGATTGTCCTTAAGATAGCGAACCTGTAAAAGAGTGATAATTAGTGTACTGATGCAAATAGATACAAAATTATCATTAACCTTTTACTGTGGAATAACCTTTTACTGGGCTTGGTTCCATAGTTAGAAGTCAAAGCATAACCAAAAAAACTGGTCCTGTTAGTTGGTAGAGGTCTGGGAAATGTCCCACACGCATGGTGAGAGACAGCCAGACCCTGTGCCTACTGACACTTCAGGTAATCAGGCACTGGTGTCTCCAGTGGGACAGAATTCCCAGTACGTGGGCAGCTGTAGATTTTTTATTTTTTTTTTTTTGAAGGAAAGTACTATTTCCCTATTTATTTTTTGGTTCTTGTTTTGTAACCATAATGTCCAGGAACTCTTTCTAACTCATACATTAGACTTCCCTGACAGCCTATCAGAGTACATGCCGTGGTCAGTTTGTAATACAATAAAGCCATTTGTTTGTTTAACTGTCCGCACAATTGAGGAAAATTTTACAGTGGAGTACAGTGTAGAAGCCCTAGTGTAAATACCATTGATTTCCCCCTGATCCTGGCTCCAGACTATCATTACAGCTACTGTAAATAATACAGTATCCTTTTTTGATGAGACCAGTAACCAACTAATAAAAAGGTTCCATTCAAACTCACTGGGCTTGTCAGGGCAAGACCATGTGGTTTATACGGCTAAAATTCTAATATTATTCTAGTAATAAAGCAACTGGTTTTGATGGGTGAAGGTGCTACCTTGGTGTCATAGCTGTCTTTGGTGTCAAACCCCACCCACTCATTCCCCTTGGAGGCAAAGGGAACCTTCTGCTCCTCAATCCATTGAAGGTTGGTTCCATGAAGGAAAGAGCAGATCTGGAAAAATACACAAGAGTTTATAAAAACTGGAATTCAGTTTTTGATAGCCAGTGGTCACTAGAGCAAAGTATGTTAGTAATAGCTAATAGTCATTGGAGTAAAGTATGTTAGTAATAGCTAGTAGTCATTGGAGTAAAGTATGTCAGGAATAACTAGTAGTCATTGGAGTAAAGTATGTTAGTAATAGCTAGTAGTCATTGGAGTAAAGTATGTCAGGAATAACTAGTAGTCATTGGAGTAAAGTATGTTAGTAATAGCTAGTAGTCATTGGAGTAAAGTATGTTAGTAATGTTTGCTGTGGGTGGCTTGTTGCTCTCCACTCACTTCGTAGTAGGCCCAGAAACCGGCCTCCCTGGTGTACTGGCCAGCAGAAGCTGCCCCGCTAGCCGGAGCTCCAACTCCATTATCGGCTGATGTCAGGCGGAACGTGCGTCCGTACGTGGCAAATCCCATCATCAGCTTCTCTACTGGAAAACCTTGGTCTCTCCAGTACCTCATGGCAAAATCCTGGGGAAAAAACATGCAATAAACACATGAGCTGGTGGAAATCAGTCAGTTAGATGAAGGGGAGAGTGTACTTCTGCTTTGAAACACAGAGCATGTTTTACTTACAGTGTTGAAGAAGGTGTGCTCCCCATTATCAGCGGAGCCCTGGTACAGAGGGCTGTTGTGTCCAGTGAAGCTGTCCCATGCTCCATGAAAGTCATAGGTCATCACATTGACAAAGTCCAGGTACCTGAGACACACGTTGGTATTCTTAAGTTTTGCATGAAAAACAGCCAAGGCTCCAGCAATCGTTTGAGTCAGAAAAAATATCTTTTTGTTTCACTCTACAGGTAACATGGCCGTGAGTATATTCTGATACTCACTTGGCGATCTCGCTGATCTCGTAACCACCATCGATGTTTCCCTTTCCGGCAGCCACCGCACCTGTGAACAGCAGCCTTGGACGTCTGGTGGCAATTGCTTCTTGCTCATAAGCTGCAAGTATCTCCTGTATTGGGGAGTTTAATTTAGAAAGAACAGGGCAAAATTAACAGAAAAAATACAGCTGCAGTTTATTAAAGTTTTAAAGGGTAATATGTGCTGATGTAAAAGCCTCTTATTTAATGCATTATTTATCTGTCTATATTATTGCACGTATTTGTTTTGGCAGCCTAAAGCATCCACTAAACTTTGGCATGCATATTATGAGCTGGCAACGATGCTGTAATGCTATGACTGACCTTGCACAGTATTGTAAATATCGGTTTGTCCTCTGGGGGGCTCCCTCGAGCCCCAGGATACTCCCAGTCAAGGTCCAGCCCATCAAAGCCGTAGGTGCGCAGGAACTTGATAGTGGATTGGATGAATCGCTGGCGATTGCTAGGAGTAGAAGCCATGATGGTGAACCTGAAAGATGAGAAGGAGCAAGAATTAAAGAATAGATTAAACTATTTTTATATAATTTTGTTTACTTTTAATATTTTGGGCACATCTTGTAAATATGGGCAAATAGAAATATTTATAAAAAAAAATCTTAAATAATCTTAAATCTTTAATAAATAAACTAATTTTGCACATTGTACTTCTATGAAAGCACTTACTGGCTTGTTCCAAAGTTCCATCCACCAACAGCTAGTAGTGTCTTGAGTTGTGGGTTTCTGTTGGACGATTTATGTAATTTGTAAGCACATTTATATAAAAATATATGGAATATATGAAAAAAGAGTAGAACAATTTGACACCTACCTCTGTTTTAGAGCATTAAAAGACCTATACAGAGTTTCATCATTCCACTCATAGGTAACAATCTCATTGTTATGGTCAATGACCGAAAAGGCGTAAATTAAATGGGTACAGAGGTGTGGGTCCACATTTTCGGGAAGGAATTTTCCAGTGCCGGGTCTATACTGGGACCAGTTGGTGAAGTAGCACACCAGCTTAGTGGAGGCAGCTGAAAATGGAGGACATTTATGGTGCAGATAAGATGACAACACCATGAACTTAAACTTCAATTTGCAATACACAACATATTAAATGCAATGGTAACACTTTACTTGATGGGGCACAAATAATATAGTATTATGCTATTACTCATGTATTAATTAACCACAATATAAGTCTTAGTTAGATAATGATCTCATGTTAATTCATCATTAATTAATCGCGATGCATTATGTCAGGAGTCTCCAACTCCGGTCCTGGAAAGCTAATTTTCTATCCTACCTGGCTTCTAATGAGCTACACCTGTTTTTGGGTAAATACCAGGAGCAGGTGTGGCTCATCAGACGCCAGGTAGGATAGAAAACCTACTACATAGGAGCTCTCCAGGATCGGAGTTGGAGATCCTTGTTTTATGTCAAGTAGTTACGATATTTGTTACTATATCTGTTAATTCTGTAAAGCTCTGTGAACTGCTGAAGGAACAACTGTTTACCATTAATAAACCGTGATATATTTTTTATCTATTTTCGTTCACAACTAGTATTTAATTAATAACTGAGTCACAACTGAGTATTTTTGCCACATCACAATGCAATGGCAAAGTGTCACCATTGTCTCTATGTTCATGTTTGTGCAATGAAAGGGAAGCAGCTCCAAGAGGAGTGAACTCACCAATGTTAATGCACAGCAGCAGGCTAAGACCTTCACGGTAGAACAACATGAAGGAAAAGAGGCTCATTTTATTTCATGGTAAAAACGCACACAAATACATTAATACCAAATAGGTAACATTTAATAAAGAATAATTTTTCTGAGTAGAACAAGATGTGCTTATTGTTTACAGACAAAAAACTAATAAGTAAATACATTTTTTAAAATCATACCTGCGAGGAAAAAGAACTTGTTCATGACGCTTTAGATGCTGATATACTACTGGAAGGGACAATAATATTTAAGATTTTTACAAAGGGAAATAAACAAACCAGATCACATATGTCAGCCCAAAGGTAGTTTAATATAAAAAAGTCTATTAAAAATCATTTATTGGTCAAAAATTGTGAAAGTATTCAAGGCAAATATCAAGTCAAAACTTACCTGTTGCACGTGAAAATCACAGGAAAATGTGTGAAATCTGTTCATACTCGCAATTTATATACTCCTGATAAAGGGCTCAAAGGTGTTTGGGACCAGTCATTTTTAGACTAAGTGGGTCAGTGCTATCTCACACCAGCCTGGTA
Organism: Mormyrus lacerda; assembly: GCA_015163995.2. Taxonomy (NCBI): domain Eukaryota; kingdom Metazoa; phylum Chordata; class Actinopteri; order Osteoglossiformes; family Mormyridae; genus Mormyrus; species Mormyrus lacerda. The sequence continues at coordinate 1,419,375 of JAABNX020000119.1, read as the reverse complement.
AGCACAGGGTGCGTGAATACATATTACATACAATATATATTAACTGCCAGGAAAATAAGGTTTGATTTTTTAAACTCCTGTTTCTGCTGTGAGTTACAGTGACTCAGTAGTGACTTATTCCCCATTTTCTCTTTTTATCTTATTTTTTGTTACACACATAGACACACTTATACACAGAGACATGTGCACTTTAATATATTATTTAATAATGATTTTCACAGTGCAAAACTGTTACAACTTTAGCTTCAAGTAAATTAATATAGGCCATAAAGATTATGTCAAAATGGTCTAACAGACATATTCTGTGTTGTCCAGCTCATTGTTTTTGATCTTTTCAGAATTTAGTTTGATAGTCTACCTTGAAACAAACACAAAGCAAATAAACAGTGGAAACTTGTTTCATTATTACATTTAAGATAAGATTCGGTAAAGTTCTTTGGTCATGATAATAAAAAGCTGGTACAACGTAGATATTCATTTGAAAAAACTGTAAATCATTAACTTTTATTAAATTATTATTTTTTTTTATTGTAATAAAAGTGCAAATAAAATTGCATTTTTTATATTCTTCTTATACCTAACCTTTATGGAAGAAAATATCAACACCTCAATCAGTAGTATAATTTCAGGATAACTCTGATATCCAGAATTATTATAAATAAACTTAATTAACCACTTTTCCCTTCTGTCAAAACACAATCCAGCAGTGTATAATGGAGAGAATAAGTAAAACATTCATATTATTATGGTTATTGCAACACTTTCTATGAATATCATGTCTATAAGAACCCATGAATACATTAATAACACATAATGTTTTCATAAAGCATTATAAACACAGGTATAATATTCAGGTATCACTTTACAATAAGAACATAAGAACATAAGAACTATACAAACGAGAGGAGGCCATTCGGCCTATCAAGCTCTCTTGGGGAGTTGTTAAAATCTTATCTAGCTCTGATTTAAAGGAACCCAAGGATTCAGCTTGCACTACGTTATCAGAAAGATAATAATATTCTGACTACACGCTATGTAAAGAAGTGGTTCTTTAAATCTAGTTTGAAATGTTCTCCCGCTAATTTCCACTTATGGCCACGAGTTCTTGTATTTGAACTAATGCTGGTTTATAATCAGGTTAATAATTAAGTTGTAACACTTTGCAAAACATTAATAGACAATCATAAACAAGTTTATGGTTTTTGTTAATGAGTTACTACCATGTATAAGAGGCAAAAATGGAGCCTTATTGTGAAGTGGTACCAATATTTATGAAAAGGCACAAAATGTTTATTTTGCATTATGAATGCTTTATGAAGCTCTCATTGATAATGCAATATAGATACCCTCATAATGCAGTACAAAGCATTTTTATGCCAACCTTTATAATGTATTATAAAGGTACCATATATAGAACTATAGATGAGAGCCTCATTCAAGCTTATGAAGTAGTATAATCAGCACTATAATGCCTTATGACTGTCAATAGATGATGCTGTAATGCTTTATTAATTCTTATACTAAACATTACAATGCACTATGAAGGCACCTATAGTGTATTATAGATGATATAGATTGGCTAACAGGGAATGCTACCCTGGTAGCTGCTAGCTGTTCCATAACTTTAGACCCACAGTGGGGAGAATGTCAGGGAGAAAGTAAAGGCTAAGTAAGTTGGTTACGCTTTCTCTGTCGTTACGAATAGGCATCTTAGTGTCTGAAGGTTACAATACTTTGAAAACAGAGCTCTTGGCTTGCACTGCACACTCCCCTGTCAATGTGGTGCTGGTTTCACAACTGGAGCTTGTGCTCCTGACCTGTTGGTCCACAGCCAAATAGGCCAGCCAGTATGGCTGACCCAGCACTGCTGCCAACTGAAACCACAAACTCCCCCCAAGATGGTGACTCATCTGTCAGGTTTACGCGACAGCACCTGCCGACACAACCAATTCCCATCGCTCCCGTCATGCTCCCAGAAGGCGGAAAAGATGACAAACGCGATGACATGGCTCTCCTACAGAAGGCCTAGGGAAATGGCTCGGCTACGATTCCAAGGTACCCATTCAAGATTCCTCTTTGGAACCTATTCCAACCTCAAGAAAGGTAGGTCATCTACTTGCCTGCCAGGGCTCTACAGTGGTAGAAGATTACTGGCGCTCTGCTACCTTCCCTGCAAGTCTTAGCAGAGCCACGACTTTCCTCAGCAACTTCTAACCCTTTCCTGTTCCTTTCCGTCGATCCCTAACCCTAGACTGGGGATCGTAACACCCTGGACACCATTTGGTTTGAATTGTTGCCATTTTACCCCAATGTGGTAACCAGGCACTGGAGAACTCTCACTAAGGATTCCCAACCCCAATGCACCAAACCACCGTATGCTAAATATTCATTTTTACGCTGCACATATTGACTGTTTCATATTTTGTACGTATTGTTCAATGTTGCATTTCTTGTCCTGTCTTGTGTTTTGCGTGCACTGCTCGGGGAGCTGCTATCCCAGTCTCATTTGACTGTGATGTATAATAAGAATAAAGAATTGAATCGTGCACCTTGAATAACTGCTTGATGCTGGCATGTGAAATCAGTTTCTATGAGTTGGGAAAGTGGAGTAAATGAGCATGACAACATTGCAGAAGACAAAAGTCACATTAAGGCCAATGAAGAAGAACTGGGTGCTTTTGAAATTAATGATCATGTGAACAAAGTCCACAAGATGAAAGGGAAGTGTCCTTTTTCAGTTTTGGGAAATTCTTGTAGGCCAAGGCAGAAATGCATATATGCCTTAACTTCCACCCTCTGCAGTCTGAGCCCAAGTTGCTTCTGTATTTGTTTTGGTTTGTTATCATAAACTCTATTAATTTATGTACAGAACAGTCCCCTGTATCTGTGGTTCCAGTTATCTGCATTTTGCCACAGATGGAAAGAAAAAAAGATGTGTAAAATGTGTAACTATGTTTTTTCATTGTTCCTTCATCTCTTGAGAGGTATAAAAAACATTTTTATTGCTCCATCATCCTGTGATACATAGCATTTTTTCATTGCTCTTCCATCATGAGAATTAGGCAAAAATCCCTTTCATTCCAGAGACAGAGAGAATTACAATACCAGAGTGGCCAACTTTGCCCAGCTGGCTGAGGTGAGATTTTCAAACTGCACACAGATTTACATGTATGCAACAGTTTTATTACCTTGTAAATAGTCTGTAGGGTTTGCCAACTATCCCCAGTGCTTTTGATATAGCTATGTTACCCCAGTTTATAATGGAATAATATAGATTTGCTGTAAGATTTCTTGGGTGAGCCGATACGTGAGAGTTGGCAATCTTGCGATACTGTAACCTTTAATCAGTGGCCGGCACAGCTATCCAGAAAGTTAGCTTTGATAACCACTAATCCGCTAACTCCAAAGTTTAATTCCACAACAATAAACAGATAAACCACAAAAAAAAAATTGTGGAACCCGAGAGCTAATTTTTATTAAATGAAATTAGCTTCAGTTTGGTTACACTCTAATCCTATCAGCCGGACTAAAGTGATTAACAGGGCATATTTAATTTATGTAGAGTTCCCATTGAAATTTTCTTTCTATGATATTCGGTGTACGAGATGTAAGCATTTTTCTGAGAAATCCTATTTTGCGATTGACCCGCTCTATTCTCCGCTTAGGTCAGGGTTTAAATAGTTCAATTTAAATGGACTTTATCTTCACTTACATTTAAGCCCATGCTACCTTAAACTGACAAGTTATCGACCAGTCACATCGGGCGCTTTTCCACTGCCACCAAGAACCACGGTAGCACGGTAAGTGAGCTATAACCGCGTGACCAAACCGGGCTGGTTGTATCACCACCATCTGTTCGGCCGAAATGCACGGAGATACCCCCGTGTTCTGCACATGGATTATCTGAAGGGAAAAGTATCAATTATATATATTATTCTTTATTGGTAGTACTGCACATCGAGATGCATTCCAGGAAAATTTACAACCTCCTACTTAAAAAAAGTACTATAGATCAGCTGAAAGGAATGGATTTGTAATGCAAACTCCATGCTAATTATTCTGCTAACTTTGATATTTGCATAACCAGTTGATTCTCACAGATGTGCTAGCGGAAATCCACAAGCTACAAAGAAAAAAAATCTTGTAATTCATGCTCCCTAGTTACTAAAATTGTGTTAGTAGTTTGTTCCCTCCAATCACCAGTCGGAGAGCACGAATTACTAACTCGAAAGTACGAAATAGTACGTTGACTACTACGAATTACAAATCTGAGAGCATGAATTAACTCGAGAGCACGAATTATTATGAGATAATATTTTTTTTTCTACCATGACACCTATGGGGCTCCGTTGAGATTAGCAAACTGTAAAAAAAAATGCACATAGTAAATTATGAGGTACATCGGGTAAGATGTTTTTTGGGGGTATCGATTTGCACTATGGTAGCTTAACTCCACAAAGCAGCTCAACTCCACAGGACACATAACAGATAAACTGCTGCAGAAACGCTCACAACTGAAAGGATGTGTATGATTTCAGCATTTACAAACGTTTTTGACCGTTAGACTTCATTAATTTTACTTGCAAAAATTGTTAGCTGATTTACAGTTATCGTAACTAAATTTAGCAGACCAATCTGCTAACGGTTTTCAGATTTAGTGGAAATGCTAATTCGCTAAAGAAAAGTTAGCTTCGCTAATTGGCAGTTAGCGGGTTAACGGAAACCTGCCCACCACTGCCTGTAATAAAATACAATTTACTTTATTATTACATTAAATGTTGGCTGTGCATAATCTATCAAGTACCATATGAAAGTACACGAAGATCACTTTATAAATGTGGTCCGCGGATTGTTCGCCATTGTGGTGCAATGTATCACCCAGGGATATAGGGGGACTGCAGTTTCTCTTGTATGTTCTCATATGTTGTATTTATTGTGACTGCTGTGTGGCTGTTCATCTTGCTGTATGATCCCAGACCTGCTACTGCAAAGTAATTCCCCCTACTTACCTGGCTACCTGGATCTAGTGGGACCTCACAGATTTGGGCTGTATAGCATAAGTTTGGAGTAAGGAAACCACATGATGGATATATTTATTTATTTACTTATTTATTTATTTATT
>JAABNX020000119.1:1358457-1371800 GCA_015163995.2 Mormyrus lacerda | reverse complement strand
TGCGTCGGTCATTGTTGTATTGTCGCTGATGTTTGTGCCTGCCTGTCCTCTGTCTGGATTAAACCCCGTTTTCCCCGGGACTCGTGCCTTCTTACCTGCTTGCCTGCCCACGAATCGCGACAATGGGCATGAGAGTATAATTGAATAATGTATTATTTATGTATTATTATGGAACCTGTCTGATATCATATACTTATTTCTTACAGTTTAATAATACTATAATACCATCACAGAAACTCAGAAAATCAAACTCAGTAATGCAAAGATTAAAAACAAAAAAGAGGAAACCACAATGCCACCCTTTTAAGTTCCCCTGTGTACCTGCCATACTACTGCTCTGCATGCTGGATGCCGAATTAAGTGGCTGTTCAGGTCCTCAATGCAGCCAGTGAGGGAGCTTGGCCTAGGGGCTTGCTGGAGTAAGCCAATCAGATGCCGAGTCTCTTCTTCAGCCCGCCTCCTGCTCATGACCTGTGGCTAGTTATAACGGGAAATAGGGTCTTTATGTAAGCTATAGAAAAAAATCTAATAAATTATTCTTTCAATCAAGGAAATATGCTATCAGGTGATTAATTGTACAGTGACACATGACTCACCCTTCTGGTCAATATAGTCTTAGCCGGAATAGCCTTAGCCTTAAGCTCAGACACTTCATGCCACGAGCCTGCTAGTCTTCTCAGCATGTTGGAGACAGACTTCAGAAGTCCATCAATGTGCGTGGGTTTTTGTTGGCCAGAATCTGGCATGTCCACTGCACAAGTCTCCCCACTACTCCGGTCTCCATGTGCTATCTCATCTTCCTCTGTTTTTCTTTCCACAGCTTCTGGACTGCTAAAGTATTGGTTGATATGATTGGCCAATTGAACATATCCCTCTCCAAACCTGGTTGCAATACTGCTTATGTGGAAGAGGCTAAGGGATTTGGGCCGAATAACGGAATCATCCTGTTTAGGAGTCAATAAGGTGTTGCTAAGTCTGGGGCCGTAGGCTTCTGGTGAGTTTTCCCAGCTTGCATTGTCAGTTGATGAACAGTTTGAAGAGATCTCTGCTGCCTTCTGCTTCACTGGTTGCTGGGTGGCATCTGTTATCTTAGCTCCAAAGTAGCTGTTTATACGGTGGGCAAAATGCAAATAACCCTCATCCCACGAACTAGAAACCTCCGGATTGAGCACTGACTCTTGGTCAGTGTCATTTACCTTAGCTCCAAAATAGCTATTGATGCGGCGAGCCACATGAAGACAGCCCTCATTCCATGTGCCAGATGTATCTGCATTCAAAGGTCTAGAATACACCAAGGTCCATCCGTTGTCCTTTAGCTGAACCTGATCGGAATCCCCCCTCTTGGAATTGGATTTCCTTGGCCCACTTTTGCTACCGGATTGCTCCCCAACAGACACCTGAGCCTGCACTTCCTGGGCTGGACCTCTGGAAAAGAACAAGTTTATGTGTTGGGCCACATGACTGTAGCTCTCGCCAAACCTGGTAGCAAGAGAGCTGATGTGGAACAACTGCAGTGTGGAATAAGGCTGAGGTTGGGCTGATGCAGTGCCCTCTGCTTCTGTTGCCTCGCCTTTATCTGACAAGTTACTCTGAAAGCGCCTTTGCACCCTATTTACAAAACAAGCCTCTCTAACAATAGGCCGAAAGGACATCTGTTGTACTTTTAGATCAGTTTGAGTCTGTCTGGAAAGACGGTAAAATGATTCTAGAAAACCAATCTGCTTGGAGCACAGGTAAAGAGTGGCTTTCTTCTCCATATGAATGTCTTTGAGTGCTTCGCTTCTTAAAGTATCTTGAGTGGAAAAGGTGTAGACCTGGAAAGCTGGTAGGTTTATACTGCCTTTATATTCCGGATTTATATTTTGCCGGAAGAAGCTGCCATGGTGGAAACAAAGACAGGAGTTTAACCTCCTTCCTTTTAATCTTATGAAATTGACCTAAGTCTTCCCCATAAACCTAGGAGCCTAAGAATGGAATCGCAGGAAATTGCTACTTAAACCTTGGAACACAGACCCTTCAACCGACTGGTGGAAATTTCAAATTCAGGTCCCAGTTTTATTGGCCTTACTGACTGTGGCACAGCCAGGACTTCAGCAATGACCTCACAGCCAGGACTTCAGCAATGACCTTGTGCTCCCTTAGGTCACAAAAGTAGAACCACCTGCAAATGTAAATGAAAATGTAAAATATAGTACAATGTAGCTGTGTACTAATCCGTTTTACTCGGTTGCTTTGGACACTTTCTGCGAACATTCTTGAGGTTCTCTCAATTGCTTGTACATTTATAGACAGGTTTGTACACTTCAGAGCAATAATCTGGATAACCAGCAAAATCAATGCATTCAAACTATTCATTCACGTTTTAAAATGCGTTTTTCTTGTCAGCCATTTAGTAAATGCCACTAAAATGTGAAATCTCTGAATCATTGGCTATAAACATACCAGTCAAAATGAAAAGTCACGTTGTCGACATGAAAATAAACCATGGAAGTATTTTAAGAATTAAATTCTTCAACTGATGCTCATTTAACATTACTTGTATTTCTGTATACCTGAAAGGTTTTATAAAATGAAATTATATGTTACCATAAAAAGGTTTGCGGTGTCTTAGGAGGTTATGTTGGAAAGAAAGAGGCCAATTCAACATCATGGTTTGTCCGGTTGCTCCTGCTGGTCTGGCCACATATTTTCCTCTATATCACATCTGATATCCCCCCTCCAATACATCAAGGAAAAAAATCTTCTTGAGTGTCTCAACCACCCTGTACAAGAACCTGCTGGAGCGTCATCAGAGGCGGTGGCTATGTGGCTGGTGACAGTCAACTTCTAACGTTATCACCCAATCAAACCTCAATTTTTGAACTATTTCTCGAAAATTGATGCATGTCAAGGTCTGGGATATGTTAGATAGCGACCATTTGGTACTTAATCACCTCTAATTGGATGCATTGTGCATGGGGCTGACACTGTGATAGTACCATCTAGGGTCATGCCATAAGATTCAGAATTAACTTTGTAAATGCATATACCAATTCATTTGTATTGTAATAATTAATTAACTGAATCAGTAATAGAAATAGTTTACAATGTTTACAACCACAAGGGAGTATTGGATCTAAAATATTCAGGAATCTGGAGTTTTGGTCCTTTTCTCTCAAAACATGTATACATTACATATGTCTAATTAAAGCCAGGTCAGTCTCAAATATATTCATTTACTGCCATCTATCCACCTAACCATCCATTTTCTGTGCCCACTCATCCTATGCAGGGTCACAGGGGTCTGGAATCTGTCCCATAAGCTACAGGCGCAAGAAACTAGCTTCTATAACATAATTTGTTAAATATTTAAGATGAAACATGATTAAAATGAATAAAAATCCCACATTTTCATATGTTTACATTCGGGTGACTGCAGAGAGCAGTAAGACACTCATTGGGAGGTCAGTTCACAGCATGGTATGTTCCTCTGTCTGTGTTCTGCCTATAAATACACCACATGACGTACATCGCACACCCACTTCCAGTCAGAGCAGCCATAAATCATCATGTGTGCGACACAGCTTTTGTGTCCATGCGTCTAACTGGACGTACAGCGGTTATGAAAATCAGGTACCGTGCGTTACTGTGACAACACATGGACTTTATTTACAAGGACCACCTATAAGCTATCAAGATAGAAAAAACTTTGTAAAAGAGTAAAACAATAGCGGTGCCCAAAACAACTATATATTAACATTCATCCTTTTCCTAAAACCACCACAATATAATGATGTGAAATATACACCTAGCTAGTACAGGGTATAAAACACTTTTGCCTCCAGAAATGCTTTAAGGATAAGTTAAGGCAAGTTCTGTGTTTTGAGCAGATATTCTGAACACGATTATTTTACTGAACTGTTATTTTTGCACTTGTAACCTTCTTCTTCAATGTGTCTGATCGATCTGAGGGTGTTTTTGGCCACATAAAAGTCTCTGACTGGATGTTTTTGTTCGTTCAAAAATTCATTTTGTCCACTAAGTGATGTAGTGTATAAAAATCTCAAGAGGGTGGCTGTTTCTCAAAAGCTGAAACCATCAAGTCAGGCATCATCAATCGCAGCATGCTCAAAATTGCGTAGATCTAGAGTCTTAGCTGTTATCTTAGCTCAGCTTATGGAGCCTGACCCTGTCTGTGGGCTCTATTTACTCATGATTTTGTTCATGATTACTTATGATTTGCTGATTTGCAGAGCAGGTCGTATCTTTTAGTGGCCAGTAAGTGTCTATAGTACCCCCCCCCCCCAAATCTACTCAGAATAAGCAGTTGTAAAATGGATGGTGCATCGTGAGTGTATGATATGGAGAACTCACAGAAAACAAAGCATGCTTCTGAAAAACAGCCAGTGCAAGATTTCAGCATTTTAACAAGATCAGCTGTCACATTTTATTGTCATCTTCACTTTGGATAATTTCATGTTGACCAAGTCAAATTTAATGAAAATGCTTTAGTATGTCATTAGGCTGATTCAGATGCTTACTTGGAAACAAAGTATGCTTTTGAAATTCCTACTTAAATGTATTATGCATTGAATAATTGAACGGTTTCCATGCTCTTTCAATGGTTACCATAGTCTACCTGCAGCTCTTATATTCCAGAGCAATATCAATTTGACGTCTGTGCCAGCTAGACAGTGAAAGCATTAAAAAGTGTTTCCCTGAGCCCAGGAATAGGTAAATGTAAAGCAATAAACGTAAATTAGATTGTTCATACAAATGCAATACATTGAAAATTCATAGAATGTCTGATTTGACCCTGTTGTTCAGACAAATGGCAATTAACCCTAGTTTTAACACAGCCGACAATATATACTTATATACAAATAATATATACCCATTTAAATAATAATAATATTAATAGATATGTTTAATATTGTTATTGGAACAGACAAGAACACAGCACTTCCACTGTATTCGTCATTATGACCTCTGTTATTAAACACAAGACAAAAGTCAAGGACAGTCTGTAATCTCCATGCTTTTACTACAGTCACATTGAAAAAGCCATCTTAAAAAGGGATGTATTTACCTTCTTTTTTGGCTTCAGGTACAAAGAATGTAAGAAAACTGATTTACTAATACAACTTTTACTTTATGGCCGCTTCCTTCAAAGAGCAACAGGCATGTGTTTTGAGCTGAACATGACCCCGCCTTCCAACTGGACCGATGTCCTATTGGCCGTCTGGAGGGTGGTCTTTAGATGCAATGCTGGACTCTTATTGGTTAAATCAGGCCAATTCTGTTAATGGTTTATCTACTTCATAGAAAAACAGGTGTTGTGCTATTACAGTGACCTTATAATAAAATTACTTTTAACCCATTTTTCTGTAATTTTTAATGCAATATAATACATCTGTAGTAGACAATACAGATACTTAAAAACCTTTTTTGAATTTAAAGAATTTAATGAGTATTTCTGTACAGTTCTCCATATGGTCTCTCCATATCATTTATTCAATTATCAAACTAAATAAATAAAGATTCAGATGCAGAATCAACTTAGAACGGTCTGGAACAAATACAAAATTATGAAAATGAGGTTCTGGTTAAAAAATACTTAAATATGGTGACTATGAACAATAATATGTATGTTTTAGCAATGTGACTCCTCAATGTCTTTCTACAAGACGCTGACATAGATTATTACAGAAAGATTTACGCTGTTTTGTTATGATGCATAATCAGAACAACTGATGTGAGGTGACATCTCAGCACTTTAATTGGCTCACAGCTGCTGTGTGGAGAGGAAAAGCTAAATAGGAGAATGTGATTGGCTGGCTGGAGACAGAGGCAGGTTCTGCTCGACTGAAGCACAAGGGATGGTGTCACACAGCCCTGGCAAACCCTATCCTGTTGTTTTGCCGATCAAACTCGGTGTAGTAGCGGGATATGAAGCTGGCTCCCAGGATCCAGACAGGGCCAGTTGGGGGGGGCACATCCAGGTCCCGAAAAGTGACGGTGCAGATGTTCTCTCCAAACTGTGACTGCTATGGATACACATGGCAAAGTGTTCGATGTGAGACTCTGGGGAGCGTCTTTTCACAGAAGCTGACTAGCAGGTTTTTGGCTAATACCAAAAATCAATTATGCGTTGCGTTAGTGCAAAAGCTGCCGTTTACTTGATTCCAAGATTACATTTTCAAACAACATACCCAGAGAATGTAGTCTTCTGCTGTCAGACTGTATTCCTGACCCCCCATGTGAAAAGCGATGCTGGGCAAGGATTTCACCAGGTCACAGTTTACAGTGTACTGTGTGGAAGGACAGAAATTCAGATCAAATCAATACAGTTAAAGACACATAGCTCTGGTTTCATCTTATCTTAGGGGAAACTTCAGGCTACGCCATTACAGTGTCATTTTTTTAGAAGAAAATATTTGATTAAAACCTGCTATAATTGGACACTGGACAGGAGATCTTTACACAAGTGGTCACATTTTTTATGCTATTTTCTATGCTTCCAAAGGAGAATGAAAACATGAAACATCTAAGATGGCAGTTTGGGGTGTGGGGGGTGAAGCCTGGTGGGGGGGCAGTGATAGGGAAGTTAATCCATTACAGACACAAGTGGAAAGTTCACAGTCACAGAGTACTCAACTGGTTGGTAGAAACAAAACCTTGGTCTGGATTTCTATACTTTCTGACCTGAACTTTCCATCTGTAATGGATTACTTTTGTGAGGTACTTCCAAAACACTGCTGGGGGGGGTGATTAGTATTGATTAGCGAAATATAGATGTAACATTGTTTTTTATTCTCGGTGGACAACCAAAGATTGATCGGTCATTTTTAATAATGCATTAAAAACACGCAACAGGCTATTAAAACTGGTATATAGTTTGAGATTTTTGTTACAATGTATTAGCTGCTAAGAAGGTGGAGATTTCAGGGCCAGAGAGTACAAATCCAGACCAGGATTTTGTTTCAACCAACCAGTTGCGTACTCTGCGACTGTGACTCTTTATACTCAAGTGGTTGGTTGAAACGAAATCCTGGTCTGGATTTGTACTCTCTGGACCTGAAATCTCCACCTCTGCTAAGAAGTGAGGAGTACAAACCCCGCCCTCAGCTGACTCCACGGCGCCAATTGCCTTCATCATGATTGACACGGAGGAGGCAGGGCCAGTGACGTAGGAGCTACCTGTGTCAATTACGGCCGTGCAGCCCTCCTTACAAAAGAGCACCTCCGCCCCCACTGACACCCTAGAGGTGGTCAAAAGGAAAAAAGAGGCATCACAGCTTCTGTAGTTATAAAAACTACTACGCTAAGAAAAAACAGCTTTTCGCAAACCTCTAAGTGTAACTCATACGACTCTTATTACCAAACTGCTTTGCTCGTGACGGCTGCCTCACATACCCCTTCACCCTGACCTCCCACTTTCCCATCTCGGTGGTGCTCATGTAGTTGAAGCTCCCGGTGTAGTAGGAAGGGTCTGTCCCACCAAGGACAATCTCTCCGCCAGGAATGTGTTCCGGGTCTCTGGCAGACATGGGTGACAGAGGGGAGACGGAACGTCTCCCAAACAGAGAAACATCATTCCTGCGAGTGCTACGTTAAAGAAGCTCTGCGAGCCGACAGGCACTAAAGGTAGGTCTAACTTCAGCAAATATATATCTATTCATGTAAACATATCAAATAGCAGCAGCAGTAACAATATTTCACATTACGAACAATAACAAAATATTATTACCATGATTACAGCAATTATTATGTTTTGATATTATTGTGGCCAGTGTTACTAGTAGCAAAACTACACCAGTGGCAACAATGGTTCATTTACTGTGAAAGACAAGGATGCCCAACTTCGACGCTGAGATGCAGGCAGGTACTGTACCTACCGACTGTAATACACGGAGAACACTTCCTTCTTTAGGATGTGCTGGGACATGATGCGGTCGAACACAGGGGTGATGCCATCGATAGCCACGTTGGGGTACCCCATGCCCAGCACCCCGTCAAATTTGGCAAAGATAAATGGTATTGCGGGTAAGGCGGTGGCTTCTGCAAACACCTGCACCACAGGGACCCCTCCCACCTGCAGGTGTTGACCAATCACAGGTTGGGTTACTGGTGCATTTACTAGAGATGCACCCCATATGTAACAACACAGTTTTAACTGAAGAGTGTTAATTTTGGAGTGTTAAATCATATCACAAATTTTATTATAAAACCGCACTACAGAGAAATGCAGCAGAAACAATACATTTATCCTTAACATGATATACTCCTTCACGCATTTATTTTTATAAGCTATGACACAACCCTAACCCCAACTCAGATGCAACTTGAAGTAACAGCGTACCCTGAAATTAGTATAACCAAGACACACAAGAAAAAAAAAGCTTCAGTTTTGTAGTAACTGTGCTCACCACCACCACGTCCTGACTTAGGAAACCTCTGACGTTCCCAGAAGCATACTGGATGGAGAAGCCGGTGCCATTCTTGATGTGCGTCTCTGACCTTGAAGAATCGTACCTGTTGTGGGTGACTGGCGACGCACAAAATACACACGAGATGAAACATGAAACACACATTAAACAGCAGGGATCTTCAGAAACTGAGAAACGCCCATGTGCTTTCCTATCATGTATTAAAATGCACAGTGTCATGAAGATAAGATGATTAAAGCATCTTCAGGCTCGTCGTCAGAAAGTCCTGAGCGTCGTGTGACCTCATTATCTGCCATCTTTGCCTTACCTCGAAAGTTTTTCTCAGTTCATTTACTGAGAAAATTATTTTCATCACTTCCTTTTAAACCCAAACGCACGTTCTAGACCAGGTGTGTCAAACTCCAGTCCTGGAGGGCTGAAGTCCAGCACATTTTTGGGCTTCCCCTCATTTAACACACCTGACTCAACTCCTTGTGCTAATTACCACACAGCTCTTGAGCTGAATCATTTCTGGTGGAACAGGGAAAGAACTAAGCTACACAGGGCTCTGGCCCTCCAGGACTGGAGTTTGATACCCGCGTTCTAGATTTACTATAGCTCTGCAATGCTGCCATCTAAAGGGGGTTAACAGCAATGAAAAATGCTTCAAGTAACAGAGTTCTACAGATTCAATTTATTACAGATTTTAATATCATTGTAATATCAAATACCTTCACAACAACAATATTTAGATGACTTCAAATGACTAACTAAACTACCAGCTCCAGAATTCCACACCCCCCAAGGGACTTACAGCAGGCAGTGTACAATGGGGAGCATTCATAGGACGGCACCCATAAATTGGCAGAACCTGTATCAAATACCACGTTGAACATTTGGGCTGGTGAACCAATGCTGATTTCTCCAAAGTATTGTGTCTGAGGAACAAAGAAGACGGAATAAATAAGTAATGATTAGAGAATTCCTGAGTACTGAATCACCGGAAACTTTAATATTAATTAGTCTGATTCATTGTTTTCCCACCAGTATCCTTTTTAACTGAAAGCAGTAGGATAATGTAAGAATACAAAGAGAAAAAAAATCTGATGACCAATTGGGTATTTACAGAGCTAGACTAGCATGATTACTCTACACTGGATATTGACATAAGTGGTCGAGCCAGGATTTCTCACATCCAGGTAGTTGGTGAGAGGCGTCGGTGCTGTCCCGTTGCTGGGGGAGACACTCCCTCCTAGTTTCTGGGAGAGCTCCGGGAACACTTGAGCCGGGGACACCCCCATCTCGTGAAGAGTCTGTCTGATGGAGGGCATTTTCCGTAAAGTGATCCTATAGGGAAATGACACGCAGCACAAAGGACGTTTGCCCAATCATTTAGTTCCACAAGCAATTCATAACACAATATATATATATATATATATATAAATATTACTGTGAAACATAATACAACCATTCTTTCAGTGAATGCCATATTTGTGATGACACTCTTTGTGTTCTCTACTACTCTCTATCGTCATCCTAGGTTGCTGCGTCTGTTTTTCTTTTTATTTGAAGACAGATGGATGCTGATGAGAACGGCGAGGATTACCTTCTCAAAGCCTGGCTGGTGGTGACCATCAGGGGAAGCAAGATGACAAGCCAACAGCGCATCGTCGGTACCATGGAGGATGTGCAGACCATTTGGAAGAAACTGCTTTATCTGAAACTCTGATGGAATCAGTTCCAGTCCAGCCTTTATATACTGTTTTTCCTTTGCTCACCACTGACCCAAGGGCCAGTGCTTGCTCTTGGTGCTTCAATGGAGATGACAACCTAAATGGGCACCCTCTCTCTCTCTCTCTCTCTACTCACCCAGCCAGTCTTTCCTAATAGAGCGGTCCCAGGGCACCATGACCTCTGCCCTTGTGAATGGGACTGAGACAGAAAGCAGAGCTCCAGAGGCTCATGAGACCATGTTCTCCTCAGGCTTGGTCTACGTCATCGGCTTACGCTAACTGATACGGTAAGATTGGATGACAAAACAACAGGTTGGTTTTGAAGAACTAGTAACAGAATGTACTAATCTTCCAGGTACTCCGGTCTACTTCTGTAATCCGAAGACATGTGGTTCCCTCGCCTCGGGCCCTGTGCTGCCTGGGACAGGCGCACCGTGACCCTGAGCTCAGTAAGCAGGTCAGGTAAATGAATGGCAGGATGTTTAATGGTTTGTTTTTCTTTCAGATTATGTTTTTATCCAAATTCATTTATAATACTTATAGTTCTGGACTAGTTCAACTGTATCATAGCATAGCATTTTCTTTCCCAGCTCTGTGTGGGCAGAATTTTCTTGATCCTCCCCTGCCATCGCTATGGTAGCTGCCAAATTGTCCATAGGTGTGAATGTGTGCGTGCAGGGTCCGTGTGGCCAGTGATGGGCTGGCACCCCACCCTGGGTTATTCCTCGATTGACACCCCTTGTTTCTGGTATAGGCTCCCCACCCCCACATCCTTGTACAGAATAAATGGTGAAAACAAATATTATTTTAACATGAAAATTTTCCTACAACAGGTCCCCTCCAGTGAAATAAGCATCCTTAATCATCACACAACTGGCTATTCCTGTTTTTATTTTATTGTTCTTTATTTCTGGATGTATTACTTTATATAAAGGGACCTTCTAGGACAGCGTGGTGCATTTGAAATCTGCAATAAGGTATAGATTTTAGCTGGAAATGGTTTTCCAGAAAAGTCTCATTGGCTTCCAGTACTCATGCTGTAGCAATTGTGATCATCACATAGAATTCTAACACCCTACTCAGGGTAAAGGTTTATATTGATAAAAAGCTAGGAAATAGATAGAGGTAACTCCAGTTCACTTTAGCATATGATTGAACTGTGGGGGGAACTAGGAAGAATTCCACAATGACATCATGCAAACTCCACACATACAATTGGTGCAGTTTCGAACCCAACAACAAAAAAATACCCCCTAGACCACTGTGCCCTCAGAAATCATGCAACTTAGAAATTTATTATTAAAAAATCATTATTAAAACTGAAGACACCTGTGTTTATGTACTGGTTGGATTATGCAGTCATACTGTACTATATTTTAGACATTTGACAATAGTAAAGTTCTATATTCTAATTATTATCAAATAAAGGGTCAAACATACTAGTTTGATTTTGAGCCCCTTCTAGAGGCTCTTTGAGAAGTCACTTAGCTTTGGCTTGGCAAACCCTGCACTAGGCCACAGTCAGCCGGGGTTCCCACACCATCCACAGGGGTCAGCCTTGCGTACATGACTGCCCACCAAGTTGACGCAAGATGTGAACACCAGCATAGGGGCGACTCCAGGACAGGCCCGCTGTGCGCATGGGGTGACAGTTTAGGATTTTTATGGCTCCCAGTGGACAACCTTGTAAGGACCATCTTATGGTAGTAACTGCTTTCTGACATATGCAGCATCAATGCACTCTTCAGTACTGTTGGAACAGCCACTGTACAAAAATGTGATTTTCAGTAATTCTCAACTAAATAATGGATAAATAAAAGCATAAATTATTCCATGTAATACACTGAAGAAAAAAAGGAATACTTTAACAAAATTCAAAAATTCGATTCAGTACTTCAGCATTGGCCTCAAGTTAAATAAAACCAGTTTTAGATGAATAAACAATTAATCCATTTAGTCTTACTTGGTTATTTTTCTCTTTAATGTGCTTGCCCTTACACACCTTTGTCAAAGCATCAAGAAACTTTTGGTTAATTTCTGATTTTTCATAGTTGATGAGAAAAGGGGGTGCATGCTTTTTTGAAACATTTATAATTCAGGGACAATTACTATTTACTTTTGAATAAAATAAATCATGTAATTAATATTGAGCATACATGCAAAACTTATTTAATTGCATTTCGGCCACTTTATGTAGTGTCTTTGGGTGCAGGGTCCAGATTTACCAAAAATAAGGTTAAAGCTAAGCCCCAAACACCAGTAAGGGCTTTCTGTGTAGTTTTACATGCCCACCTCTGACATTAGAAAGATGTTTTTGAACATCTATGATAAAAACGAACATTATATTCGGATTAAGTAACTACAGTGATGTGCACAGTCTGACAGGCAAAAAGAAAGAAGATTTTAATGGAATTAACTGGAAGGCCCTTTTCACTGTTATATTAATATTTATATTGCAGGGATAGCCGAAATCCCGTAAGTGTTTTTCATCGAGCCATTTTATGTGAACCCACGACTGCGTAGCACAGTGCTACTAAACATCTGGTCCTCACTTACGCTAAACTGCACTTTAAAAAAATAACATGACGATGTTTTCTTTCGTAGGCCAGGGTCCTAGACGGAGAAGGGTCTGTTTTTCTTTTTTGCTGGGGCCACGTGTGAATCCGGTTCAGAGGCAGGCCCCAGTGCAGTCTGCCAGGCGAGTTCCCACACTGGCCCGGTGAGGGCCATACATCAGCCTGCCCGGCCGGCTTCCCTCAGCGAGGCTGGCATGGGAAAAGGCTGCCCTTGTACCTCAAAGCAGATTTTTCTTAAATACTGTGAGATTCACTCCATTGCTACGCTGGAGCCCACTGAACAAGACAGGAGCTGCACATGCTGATGTCAAATTTTACCGTAGCTTTCAGAAATATTAAATCAGTTAAACAATAAGCGACACCATGGAAGAGTAATAGGGCGAGCTAATTTAATTTTGGACAATAAAAGCTAAAAGCAAAAAAACAAGTAATACATAATACACGCTGTAATTTACATGATGAAACATATAGCCGTATTGTTATTGTAGGGGAGACCGGGTATGGTTGTAACATGGGGAGAGTTTTAACACCCCCAATTCCACCAAACAGGGATAGGATAAGAGTCATATGATCATTTCAGTGTTTACCCACTTCCTCCCTAAACCCACATGGTGGATATCAAGGCT
>JAABNX020000119.1:1324564-1336645 GCA_015163995.2 Mormyrus lacerda | reverse complement strand
TGAAAACATAATATATATATATATATATATATATATATATATATATATATATATATATACACACACACACACACATATATATATACACACATATATATACACACACACACACACACACACATACACATACATACACATACACTTACACATACATACACACACTCTAACTTACTCTTCAGACTCTTTCTAATACCACCTGTCACTATTGTAGGTTGCACACTATTTATGGATATTTATGATTATGCTTACGTCCCATATTTCACAGCCTTTGAGCAAGGCAACCAACCATTTCACTGATCATTGTACCGAGTATTAACATTGACTGACTCATTGTATTGCAGTACAGTATATAAGCCGAATTAGAAAATCTACTAACAATTCATAACGACGTTATTAAAAGGGAAAAGACACTTTGTGCCCTTAATGTAGGACTAATGATTATGCAGTTACGGAGTCTGAATTGTACATTGCCTTAACCTTTTCAGTAAGAATAGTACTGGACAGAGTGGCGCAAAAATATACCATAAAATCTAAATAGTATATACTGTAAATTCAATAAAGTCTACAGCCACTACAGGTATAATTAAATAATTAAGTAACATAAGAGACACTTACCTTTAATGCGAATTTTTGTGAAGTTTTCTTATGGAATATTTCCAATACTCTACCATTAATACCCAAACCAAGGACTTGACTCGTGACTTTGTAGTCTTCGGTTATGGCATTTTTCTTTATTTGCAGCGTTGGTTTCCCGTGAAAATTTGGGAAATGGGAAAATCCTGGCTGATTGGGGTTTATTGTATTCGACAACATTGTGGCAGATTGCAGGCAAATCGTCTTTCCTGTAACTTCTGGTGCGGCCGTTTCTAGAAACTCCCCTCTGCGAGCCGCAAGCAAATGGATAAAAGTGGCTAAAAGAGCTAAGGAGCTAAAAAAAAAAAAACGCGAGCGTACTACGAAATCAGCCCGAATACTTGATCGTACGACTTTCACCTGAGACCAAAACAGTAAAGTTTATCGTGTGTTCCACTTTTTCCGACGATTTGTCAATTATGCTTTAAGTTTTCCTGAGTCCTACACTTAGAAAAAAACACCCAGACAATAGCCACACACGTGTGCCAGCTAGCTACCTAACTAAACTGTAAAGAAGGTAGATAGGTAGCTAGCTAGCCAGCCACCCAGTGAACTCAAACAGTGATACAAAACATATTTTACACTAGAATCTTCTAGCAAATAAGTAATCTATTCCATCCGGTCCTTTTTCGGAGGCTCTGACGACTGGTTTAGGTGATTTCTTGAAGGCGCTTTCCCCTCCCAGCCCTTCACTCCCCGTATGTAGCCGGAAAAAAAATGGACCGCGCTATAGATCCGGTGTGAGCCGCGAGACGCCCACGTGACCCCCAGGGCGTTGCGAAACACTGGTCGGGTCAAGTGCTTTTGCTATGGCATAGACGGCAAATTCGGCGCAAGGTGCCAAGAACAGCTGTCCCGCTGGTGACATCAAAGCTTAAAAATAGAAGGGAACGTCTTCATAAAAGGACAACGGTAAGTGGAAATGCATGGTCAAGAAGTGTACCGCAACTATTAAAAACAACCAATAGGGGAACTTCAGAGATAGGTCAATATGCTCATATTTCAATGAACAGTAATGCGGTATAACAGCTAGGTATACCGTGGAGATACAGAGCAATTTGACTGTGACATGTAACAAGATCTGATCTGACACTCTCACAACCTCTTCTGTATTGACTGGAAGGTAATTTTAATGTAATCCAATTATTTCCCTCTGTCCTTTGACTCTGATACACTGTATGCACACAATTTGTTTAAGATGCATAAAGGAAATGGAAGAAATCAATTTTAATCCCATCCAGGGAAACCCCCGCCTCATGCCCCGTGTTTCCTGGGATAGACTCAATGTGACCATGTACTGATTAAGCTGTTTGGTGGCTTCACCCATCTCTATAGTTTGGACCAAGTACCACTTAACACTAACTTCTTTTAAAAAAATCTCTTGGAAGGCCAAGTTAATAATCAAGACAAACGAGCGTTTTAAATTAGAGCATGTCGTTTAAATTCCCGTTATATATCTCGTTATAGCCACATCTTTGGAAATGTTATTCTACGTGGTAAATCGATTGGAAAACATTCCCTAAATATTTTTTTTATCGTAATTTAAGATTTTCAATATATTAGAAACAGATCTTTTTTTAAATCATAGGGGAACTTTGAAAACAGCAACTGTAGCCTTGTAATAGGGGAAATTAATTTTGAAACTCGTTTTCCCGACGGACATATTTTGTGTTACGCAAAGGCAGCAGCTCCTAAGGCATTGAAGTGCTGGAAGGGCAAAATTGTATTTTGTTTGCAGTTGTTGTCGTATCCGTTTGCCATTTGGATTTGGGATTCAAGTTTTTTCATCAGGAATTGTTTCAGAGCTTTCGGAAGAGGTGACCTGGTGTGTCACGCCATCCAACGCAGAGATGTTTGCTAAGCCTTTCCGTGTGAAATCCAACACAGTGATTAAAGGATCTGACAGGTGTGGGGTTGCTCGTTATTTTGCTTTGTATACCTAAAATTCCTCTGTAATTGAGATCGCATGAATTTCATCTCCTGTTGCTTATAACAATGGAAAGATATTATCAAATCGGCTAATATGTTTAAAAAGTAACATTGTTATTTTCCACGTTGCAAACGAATTTTTCTCATGTGGCGTACAGTAACCTTGCGCAGTAAAAAAAAACAGTTTTAAATACTTAGCTTTGAGATATAATGTTTGAGAATCATTATATTGTTTCATTCGGTTAATTGAAACACGACGTTCCAGTCAGACCTTCGTCAGTATTTAACGTCATTGTCGGGACACGAAACGTTTGATTATTATACAGATAGAAACGCTACCCTGAAGATGGATGTTTGGTGGTGACACATGGATTCTTCATCGGGGTTTTAATAAATGTTAGTCTTACTGGAAGAAGGGAACAGCATTCCGAGTTGTTTTGCAAGGCTATAAAATAACACAGCACCTAACCTGGGGTCTCTTGTATATAACTAATATATAAATGTCAATTTTAAAACGTAGGGAATTAAGGGAAAATAGTTTTAACACAGAAGTTTTCGTCTCTTTCCACAAACGTGTGACAGGAGGAAGCTAAGGACGGAGATCTCTAACACCTACCCAACACTGTCCGCGGAAGATCTGTCCGAGCTGGTCCCAAACAAGGAAGAACTGAATGTGCTAAAGGTGTATGCACACAAAGGAGATGCTGTCACCATATACGTCCTGCACAAAAACCCCATATTCTTTGAACTGGAGAAGTACATTTATCCCACAGGTACTCTGAAATAACACCTTGTTGCTCTGAGTCAGTGGTTCATGTGGCTACTCAGTGCATCACTGAGTCTGTATGGTCATCCCTTTACTCCCCAGTCTATACGCTCTGGCGCTATCCTGACATCCTGCCAGCTTTCATGACCTGGCCTGCGGTGCTTCAGAAACTAGCTGGAGGGGCAGGTAAACAGTGCCTTCTACAAATCACACTGAGAACAGTATGTTCCCAAGACCAAGATGATGATTTAAGAGTGTTACGAGAAGTTATTTTAAGATTCATAGACACTGTGCTTTCTCTGATTGCGTCGTATTCAGCTTTCATATATACATGGTTAGGGTGCTGGTAAAAATTACTCGTGTTGTTTCCATTTACTTTCCACATAGAATTTTACTAAGTGCTTTTCTGTCTGTGTTGACTAGTCTGTACTGTGGACAGTTCACAGGTGTGCATGCTTCCCTTCTTTCTAAAGTGTTCTGAAAAGATAATTCAGCTTCTCCTTCTAAATCCATCGTAGTATTAAATAGTCATCGGTTGTACTTTTCAGCTTTATTTTGTAGAAATAGAAAATATGTATTGTACTGTATATTTTTCTATATATTTTGTTTGTGTTACAAATAAGCTTCAAACTTATTTGTAATACGAACAAAAATATAGAAAATATATATATAATAAAATTTAAATACAGTATAAATAATCAGCTGATCAAAAGATACATTATATTATATTATATTATATTATTATATTAAGTATCTTATATTCCACTAGCTTTTCTCTTATGACCTGCCGATTATTTACACTGTATTCAAATAATAACATATAATTGAAAGCAGTATGGATATTATGCATGGGGAGTATGGCCAGTCACTATTTATTTATTTTTTTTGCCTGGGGTTTGGTGCCATTTTCTTGATGCTTGATGAATATCAACGGCCTGTTCAATCCTTATCGGTCCAGATCTCATGTTGCCTGGTGTGGTGGTACCACCAGAGGGACTGCCAGATGTGAAACAGGGTGACCGCTGTGCCGTAACTGTGGTGAAAAACAGGTGATTGATTGTCTGTCCTAATGCTCACTTCCGCCAGTCTGAGAGACGACAGGAACCTGACCTGTGCGTATGCCTCCTCCTACAGGGCCCCAGTCGCCGTGGGCACCGCCGCCATTTCCACCTCTGAGATGTTGGGCTTGGCCATGAAGGGGAGAGGGGTGTCCATTCTGCACGCCTACATGGACAGTCTGTGGTGAGTCCCCAGACTTTCAGACACACTCATGTATGCGGCTTTTCTCCTTATTGCCATTAGAGGCCAAACGGAAGACTATCAAACGTAGAAAATAGGTTGTTTATTTGAATGCTTAACGTGAAAATGATTCAGGGTTGTTTCCACTTATCCTCGGAATTGTTTTTCAGATATCATTTGTCCCCCCTCCCTTTGATGTCCAGGTCTTTTGGTGACAAGACAGGACCGCCGACTATTCTGCCCCTGCATGACATGGAGTTTACGGAGTTAGAGTGCATGAGCGGAGAAGAGATTGAGGAGGAGGCTTCCGCCAGTCAAGATGGGAATCCAGAAACGGACCCTCCCAGCGACCGCCTGATGGAGCTCAGCCTTAGTCGGGAAGAATCAGAGGGGGGGCAGGAGCAGGTGGACGAAGGGGAACATTTAGAGGACAACAGAACTCCACAAGGTGACTGTGAACCCTCACCACGTGGCGGGACCATGAACTCACATTTGTTACAAGTAATCGCATTTAGGTTTTGGTGAAATACATACAGCCAACATATTTTGGTTATATGTCTCTGAGCATTATCTATGGGCACACACGCATGCACGCACGCATGCATGCATACGTATTAGGGCTGCGCAATATGGCATAAAATTCATATTGCGGTATAATCTGAACCGTAGACGGTATATATTGCAGTATATGATTTGATCTGTAAATTTCAATATGACTGTTTTTCAGAGGGTAACATAAGTCCATAGCAAAGGCATTGCAGCAGGAAGTTGTATAATAAACTAACACATTTCAAAGTAGTCATGAACGTAGAATATTTATTGTGCAAATCTGCAATTATAGAAAAATTCTGAAAGCATCTCAAGTAACTTCGCTGTTTTTTTCTTTTATTTTTTAATAAAATGTTTTCATATTTTTTTCTATAGTTGCAGATTTGCATAATAAATATTCTACGGTCACGACAGGTTGGTTTTGTAAACTGTATAGATAAGCAAAAAACAAGACAGAACTAGACTAGTATCATAACTCCATCTATATTAGTATGACCATCTCTCCTGCACGGGTTCAGATACCCGACGGGTGACCCGCAAATTTTGATGAAACGGGTGAAAAATATTCTACTGTGTCGGATATGGGTTCGTGTCGGGTCGGAAGCAGGAGAGCTAAATTGCGGTTTTCAAAACATCATGTGCCAACAAAAGATACCTAGGGCTATATTTTAGTGACCAAATCCCTGCATTCAAGATGATAAAACGTAAAATCCATATCAGTTTATGCCTGCACTTGCATTCCCGGAAAACGTCCACTTTCATTTTCAAAAAACGTGTGCGATCTCCGCAGTTGTTGGAATTGGATGCTGAAGTAGTCAGCTGAGCCCATCAACTGTAGACGATATCCTTTTTTTACACGGTAATATAAAGCACCGCACCAAACGCTAGTCTTCGCCTTCGCGTAGGAATTCCAGTCGGGTAATCAAAGAAAAATGGACAGTGCACGTAGGTAGTCTATAAAACTTACTATTGTGCAGGGTAGCCTAATGTACATTTTATATTATATTAGTTTTATTAACACATTTAATTGTAAGCTGGTAAGGCTATGTGTGGGCATGGCAATATCAAACATTATTTGAGTTTGGAGGTAGGCTACTACCATTTGTTTCGCTTATTATTAGGCTGTTATTAAGCAACATTTACATTTGGCTATGCCTTTTCAACCGATATTGCACTGGTTGGTTGTTGTGCAAATAAACTTTTGTCATTAATTTTTAATCTGACTGATTTTCATTCGGGTTTGAGTCGGGTGTCGGTTTTTATAGCGGATCGGGTGCGACATTTTATCTTATTTCTGTCGGAGAACGGTTCGGTTTAAGTATGACGGGTCGGGCGGGTGTGGTTTGTTAAAATCAGACCCTTGCAGGACTCTGCTGCCGGGTGCAGCAATAATCATATAAACAATTTTCATATAAATCACATAAATAATAAATTACTTATTCATTACGTAATTTTTGCGGGCGAGGAGCGGAAATTTCTGAGGTAGGGCGGTATAATCAAAATCTCTCCCGTTGGCCAAATTTATACCGTTTATTCCGCCCAGTACTAATAAATATATAGGCCTACATGCTTGTTTGCTTGCATGCATACTTGCTTGCTTAGTTAATTTATTGATCCCGAAGGAAATTTCGGCATCAAGTAGCTCACACATAGGAGTGGTCATAAGGGAGAAGCTACTGGAATACTGGATACTTATTATAAAAATATTTTAAAATGTACCGTTTTATTTTAAGCTAGTGGAATATAGGATACTTTTTTTCTTCTGACCAGTTGATTATTTATACTGCATTATAGTTCTCTCTGGCAAAACAATAATTATTTTATTCGCTATGAAATCGTTTATTAGTCCCGTGTAATGAACTGGGGAAAATGAGTAAGTAGGATGTAAGTTTCCCTGTTACCATCTACTGCAAAGATAGAATCTATCTCTGTGTCCCCTACAGAGCAGATGGATGCCCTGCTCGTTCGCTGCTTCCTCCACGCCCTTAAGAGTAAGGTGAAGAAATCTGAGCTCCCGCTGTTAACCAGCACTTTCCTGCGGAACCACATGTTCTCCTGCTGGTAGGATGTAGAGCCTCCTGTCTGCGGCTCGGCTTGGCTGTCTGACAAGGACACGGCTTCTCGTTGCCATTAACCTTCACGGTTGCTTATTGAGCGAAACTGGCTGGACAAAATCCAGTGTTTTCCTCACTATTGTTTGTGTGGTTGGTGGGTTTATATGAAGACTATAATAAAGAGGTACCTGAAATATCGGTCTGTTACCACTCATTTTGACTGGGTTTGATCTTAAGGTCAGAATGAATCACACTGGTATTTGCATTGGTATTTCCTTTTGCAGTCCTAGTGAGAAACAGTTGGACATCAAGAAATCAAGCTACAAAAAGGTACTGTGAATTTTATCCTATGTATGGGTCAGTAGCTGTCTAAATGCTCTTGCTTTCCAGTGTATCGGTAGCCTGCTGTATTTACAGTTATAACTGGTATTTAAAAAAAAAAAATCTGGTTCCTTTTAAGCGGTACAGAAGATAGATACAGTATATTATCTGTTGCAAGGGCACAATGGCAATTATAAGCAAATGAATTATCATGCATCGCTTAATTATAAATGTAAAAGTATGTAAATAGATAAAGCGTACAGTTGCAAGCTTAATAAACCTTCCTTTAAGGAAAAATATGAAGAAGATAAATGTAACATAATATTTCTCAGCTCTCCAAGTTCCTGCAGTCGATGCAGCAGCAGCACCATCTCATCCAGGTGAAGGAGCTCAGCAAAGGTGTGGAGAGCATAGTTGAAGTGGACTGGAAGCATCCTGAGTGAGTAACCTGCTGCTCATGCCCCACAACTTCTTGTTATATATCTAAAGCAGCCTTTCTGACACAGTCCACTATGATGGAGAACATTCCGGAACCCGGACTGTTACTTGTGAGATTCTTGTTTGTTTTTGGCAATGCCAGCACACAAGAGTCCAGCAGAACCCCACGCGTTCCCCTTCTGTGCCAGCAGGCTGCGCTCTTTCTGCCTGCCCGAGGAGGACACGTCAGAGGACATTCCCGCACAGGATGGCGGACACTCCGCCACGCCCTACCACCCTCCCGAGATCACCCTGCTCTACACCGTGACTGCCCGCCTGGAGCGCCTCTTCCATGACTCTCAGAAGAAGTAAGAAGAGGTTAACATGCAGTGCACTGTCCGCATTTCTGATACACTGGCACTGCGTGAAGAGCAACATGCGCTTCTTTTTGTGACAGGAAGGGTGCAGTGCTCTCCCCAGGAGAAGTGAGGACCGTTGTGACAGAATATGTGAAGAAGAACGAGCTAGTAGATGAAGAAAACAAGAAGTAAGAATACATTTAAACTACTTATGTATGTGTAGGAGGAAGAAGCTTTCAGGTGCTGTGATGAAGGTTCATTCCATAATGAGCCTTGACATTCACGTCATGCATTCCACGGATGCAAATACTTTCACATTCCATAAAGGACCTGTGCTGGGGAGTGGGTGAGACTGACTTATTCTGCGTTCAAACACCATAGATAATGCTGTGGAGGTAGAGCCCAAAACAAGTGGACCTCGAAATAAATTTTTACAGACACGCAAAGATACATTTATATTCACATCATTGTGGGGACTGTCCATTCATTTCTATGGGAAAAACTCCAGTCCCAACAATAACCAAACATAAGCAACCAAACAAAAGATTTGACATTTTTAGTTTTTTGATCGCGGTCACAGATTTTTTTTTTTTATGAAAAAATGTTCCCCATAACATCAAAATGATAGGTTATCATCTTGTTGTGGCAACATTTGGTCCCCACAATGTAATGCATACATAACCCACACACACATGTACACACACTCATATGTACAGGCACATATAAAAGTGTATTTTAAATGTTCTTCTGGATGTTTCACACCATTATACTGCACAGTTGCACTCTCAGCGTAGTTGAAGAATTATTTAAAACATGCTTTCAGCTACGTGAACATCAACCCCACACTCTGCGACTGCTTGCTGGACAAGTTCGAGTACCAGGAGGTGGGGCGACTCAAGTGGGATGATCTCTTCTCCAGGTAGATTTCTCTCAGCCTTGTTAGTCCTGCCTAACTAGACACTGGCTGTGCTGGAATATCTGGGTTTGTCTTAGAAGGAAATGTCACATGGCTGGAGAAACAAGGCTTAGCATTCTGCTCAGGGCCGAGCAGTGAAGTCACTTGGCTGATGCTTCTAATCACAGTGTTCTAACTGAACCGCAAACCCACAGATAATGTTTATTTCTACTCTAAAGTAATGCTTACTTGTTTAATTCCCATTTAAAACCACAAAAGATGTTCAAGTGATGCTACTTTTGGGTTTATCATATTTAATAAAACATTATTGGAGTGTGAAAAAGGTTGGGAATGGTGGTTTGGAAAAAAAAGTATGGTTACAGGAGTTGAAGAGCCGGACCTGCTCATTGACTTTGGTAAAGTATATGGACCAAATTCACAGCATAAGTGCAACTTATATATGAGACCGACATACAGGTCTAGTGCTGCACTGAATAGTTACATGGGTACGTACATTTATTATCTCAAACATGCAGAACATTTAAGAAAGTAAAAATGAGCCTTTGAGACCAATTCCATTTGTAAATGTTAACCTGGACACAACATGTTTTGTTTTTGGTATATGGGCTTTTCAGTGGTGTTTTTAGAGACTCCAGGTCCAGCTCGGTAAATGGCTCCCACATGTGGTCTCTCTTGGCAGAACAATGGATCGAATGCAGCAGTGTTACCAGCTGCAGTTCCCAGGCCAGGAACCCATCATCAAAAAGGGCCAAATAGAGCCCATCGATATTTCAGTAGCTTCTAGGGGATCCAACAAGAAGGTAAACATCCCTTCATATTCCTCATTCCTTCACTATTTGAAATGTACTGAAAAGTCCTGAATCAGTCCTGCTGCTGTGCCCTTGTGTGGGGGGGAATTACCAGGAACATACCAGTAAGGCATTGCATACAGGAAACGGCATCTTGCAAAATGTGTTGTGGGCATTTGCATTTTCTCACATTGTTTGAGCAGCATCTGGTAAGACTGTTATTCCAGATGTGCTGCATCTCCCCTCTGCCTGGTGTTTCTGCTAAGCCTTGCCGTCATTTAATGAATGCCTAATCGAGGTAGCCACACACTTTCACAATCCCTCTCTGGTGTTTGCACAGAAGTATTGAAAGCTCCCAGAATGGGCAATTTCACACCCTTTCACATCCCCAAACTCCAGCCATCCTTGCAGTGACGTCTAGTGACATCACAGTGTCGCTGGACCCGCAGAGGCTTAAATGCTGAGGAATCTTTCTTAACTACTGACGTCTCTCAGGTGAATGTTGAAACATTTTTAGTTGTTTTTGACTTACTACTACCAGACATACCACAGCCTGGATGTCTGAGAACCATCATAGACGATGCTTGCTCAGATTTTCTCCAGGTGATTTAATTTCCTCTTGCGATCCAAAAACGTACATTTAGGCCAATTAGAATTTCTACAGTAACTATCTATAGTGTGTGACAGTGTCCGCTGCCTCAGCCATTGCACTTCCTAGAACAGGCTCTATGATCACCATGACACTTATGTAAGTAGCTATGGAACTTGACTGGATGCTGAACATAAATCACCAGCTTGTCAGCCTAAATACCTCTAGATGTGTATCTGCAGTCATTAGCAGGTTTTCCCTCCTCATGGGCTCATTCTATGATGCCATGTGCTTCTCTAACCTGCAGGTGACATTGATGAAGAACCTGGAACTGTACGGAATTGATCCGGCAACAGTGGCCACAGCCTTGCAGCACCGCGTCCAGGCTAGCTCGCTCCTCAGCCTGGTACCGGGTTCCAAAGACAAAGTGTTGGTTCAAATCCAGGGCAACCAAGTTCAGCACATCGGGAGCCTGCTGCTAGGTAAATATAGGTGACCCATTACAGAATCTATAAAACCACAGCTTTTGGATGATTGCACTCAGCAATGATTTAATGTGTTTTTTCACTCTTCTCTGCAGATCACTACCAAATTCCACGTAAATATATCCAAGGACTAGAGAAAGCACAGAAACCCGGCAAGAAGAAATAACTCATCGGATCTTATTTCATCAAAGACTTGTGAATGCAAATTCATCGTGACCACTACTGTAGAAAATAAAGTGCATTTCATTTTTTTGCAAATTTCTGTGCTTTGGTTAACATTAAATATAAATTAATTTGGACACTTTCATTGGTTGCATGTTAAAGTTTGAGAACAATAGATGTGTGGCAAGATAGAATTATCAGGTATATCTGGTTAGAAGAATGTAGAATGTTTGTTGTTTTTATGAGAAAGTGCACATTTCTCACATTGACGTTGTAGAAGGGGGGTGTTCTAAGCAAACGATTGGTAATGGCATCATCTCACTGGCTTACTCAACACACGGGTGACCTTGGTTGTTTTCTGCCTGTTTGGGAGAAGGGAGCAAAAGTGGGTAAACGCTCCAAGCTGCAATTGTGAGGTTGCACCACCCTCAAATCACTTGAATTTCAAATTTACCGGCTGAGCTCACAATCTGGGTCTGCTAGTCTCGATCTGTCCAATGGTGAACGTGTTAATTCCTTAACCTGAACATGCTTTCTACTGTCTAAAAGCATGGAAGGTTAGGATCAATGATTTAATGTTACATATAGTAGACTATTGCAATGTATTACTTTCAAGTGACTAAGAACATTGCAGCAAAAATAGGGAGCAGGACTAGAAAAATATGATCACCCTACACCAGCTACATACGCTGGCTTTCAGTCAAGTTTAGTACTTTCCAGTCCCCTATAACAGCGTTTCTCAAACTTATTTGTCCTGGGGACCGGTCATGTCAGGCTTTGGGGCTGCAGGGCCCTACACATATGACCGGGGGGGGGGGGGGGGGGGGGGGGGGGGGGGGGGGGGGGGGGGGGGGGGGGGGGGGGGGGGGGGGGG
>JAABNX020000119.1:1311522-1324464 GCA_015163995.2 Mormyrus lacerda | reverse complement strand
ACAGTGTTTCCTCTTCCTGTAAATTTACACCAGGAGCATGATGGGAAATAACCTGAAAAGGAATCTAGTTTGCAGTCCTGCATATGATGATCCTGCAAGATCCCCCTTTGCAAAATCATAGCCTGTGATAAAATAACTGTGACTAAAGACACAATGTCTTTAGATATGAGAGTGTGTCAGACTTCAGTCTTTTAAAAAGTCTTATCAGAGTCTCTTCAAAGTCTTCTAGTGTTTGGTTAGTTGCCATGCAAGAGATGTTGCTGTTGATGATACTGCTGTATCCTGTCTCTCCCTGCCAGTCCCTGGAGGATGGGCTCCCCCTTTGAGTCTGGTCCCTCCCAAGGTTTCTTCCTTCTAGGGAGTTTTTCCTAGCCACTGTTGCCTATGGCTAACTCACTGGGGGCTTTGGGTGGGGATGCTGTAAAGCGCTCTGAGACAATGTAATGTGATAACGCGTTATACAAATATAAAATTGTTGTTGTTGTCTCTATGCTCATATTGTTGCATTACTTCCCAAGCATTCCATACATTCATTGCTTTGCTCTGCTTTCCCTGGCATCCTGGGAACAACCTGCAAGATTTTAAAATAAGGCTTAGGTCTTTCTGACAGCTGTTCCATATCTTGATGGCTATAAATAGTGAACTAGGCTGATGGACAACTGAAATGTCCTGGAATGGACCAGAAACTGACTAATGGAACATTAACTACTTACCAGCTGATATTTGCGTATCTAATTGACTTAGTTTGGTTAGCATGCATAGGAGATGGTAATCTTTTTGGCTTGATTCCTTTGCTTTTTTCCCCCTTCTTTCACTCTAAACAAATCACTGATTAAATATTAACACACATCAGTACTTCAACACATTTAGGATCATGTTAAAATGTGTCAAAATGAAAAAGAGATAACCACATCATATCAAACACATGACAACAGCAGACACCTTCAGCTTTGGGGTCCATGATTTTGACCACAAAAATGCCTAATGACCTGACAAAACATTCAAGAACAGTTATTTTCTGACAGGATTCAAACGTTTAATTTTGTTACGCTCCAAAATAGTTTTTCTCAAAGCAAAAACCTTTTCAGCCTTTCAGAAAAGACTAGTTACACATCACCAGTCAAAAGTGTTTGCACATCACAGGTTTTTACTACTTTTACGTAAGGATTTTACTACGTTAATTTCATAAACTGCAGATTTTTTAATTCTTGCTAACCATAGGAACGTTATATAAAGGAAAATATTAGTGAAATAAAACAATCCTTTATAACATGGAAAGAGTATGTAACAGTGCATGTCTGACATCCTATTAACTGGTTGTGTAGTGATGGAATAGTCAAATTCTAGGCTGTTCTTTAACTATAAATGCACGAGTTAACTGTTTCAACCCATGAAACAGCAGTATTTAATGTCCCTTGCAAATAGATAATAATAATAAAATAATAATAATAATAATAAAGAATAGCTGAATAAGTTAAGGCACACAGGAACCAGTATCAATGACAATAAATAAGAATATTTCCATACAACAATGCAGCTTACTTTTTTGTACATTATAGGCTTACATTAAAGTTTTGCTCAAATGAAAGAAGGCACTGCATCAGATAATAAAAAACAGATACACCATTACAAACTGTATTTTTCTGATTGACATTCATTACACAATCTGTTACACTTTCTGTTCTTTAAATAATTTAGAGAAAAACAGTACTGGTAATGAACTAGTCAAAATTGCAGCATAACTGGGTCACATATCAGGTCAAAATAATTTGTTCAGTGTTCTGTGCATTAAAAAAATAAAGTCTTGCTCTAGAGTTTTCATGTTTAGATCATTTTTATAACCTGAAGAAGCGTTCTATCAAACAGCAAATATTAGGTGACTAGATAAAGTAATTGATTAAGCGTCAACACCAACCTATTCAGGGAGACTTAACACAGCGCACGAGCTGCTGCATACGGTTCTGCATCAGTGTCCTTGAGTTTTCGGACTTATGTTATGCATCAGATCTCGGAAGGTGAGCGGAGCCGCTGATCACTCCCGGTCATACACGATCTTAATGGAAGTGTCTTGTTCTTCACTTGGACCATTGCTCCCCACTGAACCGCTAGGACAAAACAGGCTGGCGTTGACATTCAAAATCCATTCGGAAATCCTTTGCTCAGTGTAATAGTCCCCAGACTGCAGGCATCCTAAAACGTCCGTCTCTGTCCACTCAGCCCTGCCTCGGTCGCAGTGAGATCCGGCCTCAGCGGTGTCGCCGGACAGCTCTTTCTTCCCGGATGCAGATTTTACGGCACACATGACTGCCTCACAGTCACTAGAGCCGGTGTTAATCGCACAAGATCGCTGCTCTTCGGCCGATTTGACTGGCTGACATCGGACCCCCACCAGCTGATTCTTCGCTCGGGCCGGGGCGACGTTGCCGTTAATCAAACGTGCCTTAAAGTTACTGGGCTTCCATTGGTTTGTCATGTATAGACGGAATAGAGCATTTTCCTTCCTCATGCGTGTTAATAGTTCAGCGTTAGAGTCTTCAGGGTGCACTGCTTTGGAAATAAAGGGGACTGCGGCGATAACCGCGCTGCTGGGGATGCGGGACCCCCTGATGGGCGGCAGAAGTGAGCTCGGGGAGATGGAGACGTCGCTGCTGCTTTTCTGTGCGTTTCCCCGCATGGTTTGTAACATCAGGGGACTCGATCTTGTTATTAAATCTGTTGTGTAGTTCGTCCATTTTGTAACGGGGAGAAAAACAGCGGACTGTCGCGCAGTTTCCCTGCTGGGGACGGAGGCTTTGGCGGGGGCAGGTCCGCCCGAGCACTGAGCATCTGAGCGCCTCCCCCCCCAGTCCGCGTCGCCGGCATTTTTCCACTTCATTTTTCGGCAGCTCTCCTTGTTGGCTTCAGACCAAGCTATTTTTTTGGGTCGTGGCTTGTAAGTTTTCATTACTATTTATTTTCCCTCACATTTGCCGCTTGTTTAAGGGTCGTTCCGTTTCATGTTATTAAATCTAATACTTTAAACGAACACCGGCGTTCTTGGCAGGACTTTCTGGTCCTGCGCCGTGACGTTCCTTTTCCAGTCACCACCAACTCTGAAAGCCATCTGATAGGTAATCTGATTCACGTTACTTGAAAGTTAACCTCTGAATTCCCAGTCCCTGAGATTTGAGGGTGATATACTGCGGCCTCAGACCATCTCACATAACTCAGGGCGTAAATTCAGTATTCAAGACGGAAAGCGACACTTAATTAAAATGTACTCAACTGTTAATTTTATCCCATGCAAGTGTGTTCTGCCAAATAACAACAGATACGACTGTGTTTAGGACAGCATGGCTTATTGGGTAGCAGTGCTACTCAGGACCCCCCCAGGGTCGGAAAGGAATCTTGACTCCACCCGTGTTCATTTTGCATGTCATTCCCGTGCAGGTCTCCTCCTGCTCTCCAGAGACATGTGGTAAGCTTCAGGCATACAGCCAGATAGTACAATTATGGAGTTAAACTCACCCTACACACCCCAAAATCTGCTCCAAAGGCAACCACACCCCCCCAGGCCTGGTAACATCTACCTACTTAAGTAAATCAACTTACTGATACACTCAAGAGCTTACAAAAGCGCTAACACAAAAAAGAATTATACCCACTAAAGTATATTTACACTTTATCTTTTTATTTAAAGCATGTTCTTAGTGTATTAGTATTTTTGTGTTTTTTCGCTATAAGGTATCTTGAATAGAAGGTAAACCCAACTTTGTAAAATCTGAATCATTTGTAAGGGTTTGTGGATAGGATCGTTACCTCAGTCCAGAACTGCCTATATTATCATTAATGGGATCTTAACAAGGTATTCTTTAACAAGGATCTAGCATAACAAACCATACCGTTTAACTGATGAGTTTTATTATTCCAATTAAATTGGTATATTGTCAAATTTTCAAAAAAATGTGTTTTTCATGGCTGAATGATGGGACAATTGAAAAAAAGGAGGATACAAATTTGAAAGAAAAAAAATATGCTTCTACAAACTTCTACAAACTTTCTGACTTCCTACCGAATGACAGTCAGGTCGCTAACAGTAACATTCAGGTCTGTTTTGGAGGGATAGACGACCCTGAGGTTTCCCTCCAAATCCACAACCCGGACTTGCTGCACCACTAGCTCAGAGGAGACAGGGTCGTTCATGGCTTCTGGCGCTGTCCCCGAATCCAGCTCCCCATCCTCAGGCACAATTTCTTCTTTTAGCTCAAGTGTAGCCCTGTTTAGCTCTGCCATTTTCTTTGGGAAGACAAAAAAGGGGTTTTTGATAAGCACCCATTTGTTAAAATACATGACTGCAAATAATACTTGGAGCCTTATTTTTGCTTGTGTGGAACAAAACTGTGAAAAAGTGAAAATTCATATGAATCAGGTTAGCTTCAAATTTACAGACAGCGACTTCTTGATATAGCTTTTGAAGTAAATAGTCTGGTGAATACTGACATGCTGATATGTACTGAGGGGAAATTTGCCTTAGAAACGTAGCAGTATTTCCAGCATAGGTTTGCAGAAGAACTGTTAAATATTTAGAGGTTACCTGAGCTCAGTCAAGAAGAACCGAGAAAACAAAATAAGCCACTGAAGCCACTGTACTGGCTGACGGACTTTAGGTTTACCTTTCGGTTACACCGAATATGTGAAGCCAGACACCTCTGGTGGCGGAACATGCCGGGCTTTTTAATGTGGGTTAGCCCACATGTCGATTCCTTAACTTCCTACATCATGCAACTGGCAGTTCGTCCTCCAATAAAATCAGCACAGATCTTTGCAATCGTACACACACAGGAATCCTTGGCTGAAGACGTAAATTTACATCGTTACAACAAACTTGTGGGATGTTGTTTTGGGAAATGGCCCTGCAAAATGGATGAGGACTAAGCATCGAAATCTCTACATTTCTGATATAGTGGCTTATTTAATTGTAAACCATAGACTGCTATTTGTTATCCACTGTTAATCTTAACCTAAGGCTAGTAAAATCCTTAAGGGTAAATAATTACGTCCCAAGGTAAAATAGGAGCATTTAGCATACAGTATATGAGCACATCCATCCCTTACATGCAATGGCGCACTATCGCACCCATTTGGAGAGCCTGAAACCATTTTGTTTGCATTAAGAAATGTTATGAACTCTGATCCCTTTGAATGGCTGTTGAAAAGAATTACAGAAACCCTGTCATTTTCATAATTGGTAGGATGGTAATTCAGGCCTACCACAATCAGAGCGTCCATAACATCTTTGCAGATCTGGAGATTGATAGCACTGGTCACCTCTAACAACAGCTCTCTTGTGCTCTTCCTCATCTGTGGAGAAGAGAAGGCATTTTTAAAGATCATCCGAGTGTGTGGTATCCAGAACATATGAACCTTAAAACTTTTCTATTCTCTACACCTTAAAATATTGCATTAATGTTAGGAAGTTCATAGCATTACAAGAACTTAATTTGATTTGTTGACTCTTTGACCACAGTATAATAACACTCTACAATGTTATTCAGGACAATTACATTTAAAACGCATTGATGATGTACTACCTATATTTCTTGCATTGACCTCAAATGCAAGCCTAAACTGAAGCTGCTATAGCTGGCTGCGATTACCTTAGTCTTCTCCGTGTTGGTTATTGGTGGGAAGGATATTACATTGTCCTCTGCATCAACCAAACAGGGGTAGTTTTCCTTGCCATCAAGGAGCTGCAGATACCTGGGGGAAGGGTGGGGGGCAAATATAGTATCTACTGGTAGTGATGGGAAGCTAACATCCGCAAGCCACTGCCCAATAATATGGCAACACAAAAAAAAAGCCAGAGAGAGCTGTTGCAGACTAAAGCAACTGAATAACAGATAAATGCATTTAGTTTTTAAGCAGTAATGTATAGAACTAGATGACATATATATGTAATTTATAAATACTATGTACTATATCAGGATATTCATTTCATTTAGGCCTATATTAAAAATATTTCAGTACATCGCACAAAGTAGTGAAATATTAAAGCTAGTGTAAATAAACAATTTCATGGAATGCAACCAGAGGTTTTCCTTTCCATTTTTCTCCACTCGCTCTTTGGTGCCCCAATATAAAATGCAGGCCTACATGACGACCTACAAGGCGGACCAGCCCTAATTTATATATATATATATATATATATATATATGATAGGATTTGTGTGTGTGTTGAATAGTTATTATGTCGTGAATAAGTCACTCACTGCTGTTACCTGCGTGAGCCATAGTGAACGTGGGCCTTTGTTCCAGAAACAATTTATGTTAAACAAATAACAGCATAAACTTCATCACAGCTTCCAAAGAGGTGGAACATGAACTTCAGCAAACAAGGGCCCTGCTGTGTCTCCCACATACTGACGCCATCGCAGATTTACGCCTCACATTTACTGTACTGTAAAGGGGGCGATTTAATGTTTGATGAAGGCTGACACTAAAGCCCTCGTGCACTGTGGCTCACGGGAAGGACGGCAGGGAAGCCAGGGTCAAACTCGTCTCACTTGTGCAGGCCTGAGACGTTCTGCCGCTTCTTATGCTTCCTCTGCTCCTCAGCCTCCAACTGCAGCTGCCTCAGCAACTCTGCGGCATTCATCTCCTTACGGCCCAGGGGCACGAGCTGCGCAAAGGGTGCATTCAGAAAACAGATACAAAGCATTTAAAAGGGCCTGTGCAACCAACAAAAATCAGTCATGCCATGGACGACGAGCAAAGCTGCAGAGGACGGGCCGGTAGCCTGTCCAATAAGGCTTGGGGTTTTGTGCAGAATACAATTAAAGCACTTCAATCTAACAAGATGCCAACTGTCACTTTAAACAAGAGGGGCCACGTTTCAGATGAACACCCAGAATGTGTTTACATGCAGACAATGACACAAATTTACACAAACTATTATCTTGTAATTCAGGAAGCTGAAGCAGATGGAGATTTACCACCATGCTGAGGGCAGCAAAGACGTTCTAAGCACTCATTTATTATTAAGACTCACCGTAACATGATGGCACAGAGTACCTAATTAAACTATTAGTTTCAGAAATTGGATTCTGCACAAACCCTGGGAACTTGAAGCACATCGTCTATTAATAATTAATCTCTTCTGCAACTCACT
Source organism: Mormyrus lacerda (assembly GCA_015163995.2). Taxonomy (NCBI): domain Eukaryota; kingdom Metazoa; phylum Chordata; class Actinopteri; order Osteoglossiformes; family Mormyridae; genus Mormyrus; species Mormyrus lacerda. Next base: position 1,317,318 of record JAABNX020000119.1, on the reverse strand, counting down.
TTTATTGCGAAAATAATAAAAATAAAACCAAATGCATGCTTAATCTAGCATTACAGTGATGGCTCTGACAAATGCAAACGTCACAAGAAATTAAATGAAAAACAGATAAGAGGCCTGATTACATATAAAACTCTTAACTGGATCTTGATTCTTTTTACTGCATTAAATTCCAGAGATTCTAATAAGACGGTCAAAAAAAAGTTTTTCTAAAATTAATCTTTTTTCGGCCAATTTTCCCCGTATACAGTATTTCCATCCACACTTCACAAAAAGAGATCAGACATGAAGTAACAGGAGTTAGATTCTAATGAATATTAATAGGTGCATGTCGCAAGGGATTTCTCCTTTCCCAAAAAACAATTTTTGTAGTAGCCTGCCTTAAGAGTTTTTGGAGACCTGGCATCATACAGAAGGGGGCCCTTAAGCCGATGAAGGTCGTGAGTAGCAATGGTGGCAGACGTCCTTCTCTCACATATCTCATCATGGAGCTTGATCTGGATGCAAAACATAAAAAAACATACGTGTAATTATATTAACTGAGTATGCAAGATACGTACAAGAAATTCAGGTACATAGTAGTATAGATTCTCTGCAGCACCCATAAGATTACATATGTTAAGTATTTTTCTTTTATATAATCATTCCTCGTATAGCGACCGACTTCCGTTCCATAGCCTAGGAGAGGCCGCTTGCGACTTCACCTTATATAGTCGATTTCTTTTATAGTTTACTGCAAAGATTGCTATTAATCCTGCCCTGAAAGGTTGTCATGTGTATGAAATTTGGTCCAAAATGTGCGCTGTCGTCGGAAAATTACTTTTTTTTTTGCCATCGTATTTGCATTGTATGTGCAAAATCCGAGGTAGTCGCTAAACGAGCACCGAGCTGAAGTGTCACACAACGGCTTTGAAATTGTCTGACCTAGGGCGCCATCTGGTTGTAAAGCGAGTAAAATAATTTGCGTCTTTTATAACAAGTCGATTTTAAGTTGAGGCTTATTTTATTTACCTGTGCCATCAGAAACCTTTTAAGAGCATTCCCCTGCTTCAGGTTCATACCCTTAACAATGCAGCAGACGATGTATGGACGAACTTCTTTAACCTGCGGTGCCACTTTAATGTTAAACGTTGCGTCGCTATCGTGCACCTGTAGAACTTTCACCACCATTTGGTTTAAGTCATCCAGTTCTTCATCCTCTTCCTTATTCTTTTGGTGCTTATCCGATTTCTTCTTTCTTTTTTTGTCTTTTGTATTTTCATCCTTCGTATTGGCCTCTTGCTGTTTCCCTCTACCTTTTCCCCTGCCACCCGCCCGCAGGTAGTCCAAAATAGATTTAGTCTGACAGCCGTTCACCATCTTCTCTAGACGCTTATCTTTGAGTTTGTTTCCTCGAAAGTTTACTTCCTTTAGCTTAGAACAATCAGCCAAATCGAATGGGATTTCAGTAATCTTGTTGTTCGAAAGATCCAAATTCTGTAGGAAGACAAAAGCAATAATGTTAATGAAAGTCAACTCTTCGTTCAGTTCAACTATGAATCGAGACTTATTATTAATAATAATAATAATAATAATAATCAGTCTCATCCATCTTAAGGTGACGGTCCCGCCCCCCGACAAGTTTAACCGTTGCCACCACCCCCCAGTTAGACTTTACAGCGAGCAGCCATCATCATGCTTATCCCTCATCCAACTCCCGAAAATCACTACGCCTAAAGTGGGATGAAAAAACAGTGAAGTTCTGCATGTAAAATGTTCAGATTCATGTATCGAACGAAATTATACCAACCTTGAGGGCAGATAAGCCGTATATATTCCCACTCAGTTCTTCAATTGCATTCTCCGAGGCAATAACTGTGCTGAGGTGTTCCAGATTAGAGGAGAATAAATCTTCGGGAAGATTACTAATCTCATTTTTAGAAACGTTTATGGACACCAGTTTTACACACTTGCTCAAACCATCAGGTAGGCTCCTTATCCTATTGCAGCTCACGTTGAGGGTGTTCAGCCCAGAAAGATAAGACAACTCGACGGGCAAGCATGTCAATTCATTGGCTGAAACATCTAAAACTTTGAGCGACTTCAAACTTCCAATCGCTTCAGGGACAGAGCACAATTTATTTCTGCACAAAATTAAGCTCTGAAGATTGATCAGATTCGCAATTTCCGGGTGGATCTCAGTTAAATTCGGGCACTGACTGATTTCCAGGTAATTCAAAAGCGACAAGGAGTAGATACTGACATCCAGACCCCCAGAAACTATTTTCTTGTCGATGCTGGGACCCTGTAACACGAGTTCACGTCTTTTTTCCGAGGAAGCTTTCTGTATCTCAACCCACTGATTCTCAGAACAATTTACAGCTGCCATGTTCTGTTGAGTGAAACCCAGAAGTGATCTCAAACCTTTCCGGGTCACTACAGGAGGCAACTGTAGAAGGTCGCGCATGCGCCACTGTGGAAAGCCAGACAGGCAACTAAAAAATACTAAAACAGAAAAACAAACTAAAAGCAATACAGGAAAAGTTTATGTTCAGCTCCTGTGAGGGGGGTTTGCCAGTGTCTTACATAAAATTAAAGATAATCAGCCATTTTATGAAAATATATGTAAATTGGTAAGGTACAGGTTTGGCAGATGGTCAAAAGTCCTTTAATACTTGAATTGCTTTATATAATAATAGTTTAACACGTTTGACACAGGACGGGCGCGTGTGCGCGACTCAATTGACTCGGATCCTGTAATAACATCGGAATGTACCACGAAAAGGGGGCGTGGCAATTTAAATACATGTTCGTGCAAATTGCATTTTCAACAAGAAAAAAAATCCAGAAATCACCATGGTGTTGACCCCTGCTTTGTACCCATTTGGTTAATTTACTGTATTTAGTCTTGTATTTAGTGTTTTGGAAAACAAGCCTAAAGATATTTGTGTTAAATGACAAACGAACATATAGAAATATCCAAGGGAAAATATTCAGCATTGAAATTGTAACCCTAACATAATATCAAAAAACAAAAAAAATAAAACTATTGAATCCTTGAAACTCGTGTAACGGACCCACCGTAAGGACTACATGTACCGTTATCCCCAGCATCTGCGCCAGTGATTGCAACTGCGCATGCGTTAAGATTTGGGCCAGGTGTTGTCAGTCGGTGGTTATGGAGATATGGGTAAAGTCAAAAGCAAATGCCGATGCGTTCGCATAAAGTGTGGGAATGCTTTGGGCTGGCGTATTTATTCTTATGTTCTGTCCGTACGTACCTCATTATCTATTTTAAATGGAGATTACAGTCGTACTCTGTATTGGAATTCTACATGATAAACGAAGCGTTGCGCGTTGCGATCTGAATGTTGCTTACTGGGATTATTATCAGGTCGTTTTGGTTCGTTTATGAATTTGAAGTTTATAATGGATATGGATCACCACGTACGTATACCTAGCGGGTTTTCTAATCGTATTGTTTTACCGTTCTTTTCAGGATTGCAGCTGTGCATTTCGGATTATTTCTAATGTGGTATGATCTGACGCGGTCATGATTTGAGGAGGTGGTGCCTTGACACTTCGTCCAGACTTAATTTCCCTTGAATGTTCCCGGAGGTGAGAAATAAAGTACTCGTAATATTAAAGCCAATATGTTTACCTACAACCCTACTTGGGCCGCTTAACGCTTTTTACCCATTCCGAAATTATTATGCAAGTGTGATTAGTTTAAAATATCCTAAGAACTGGTAGACAGAATGGCTCCCTGTCTATCCTGTACTGAGAGCAATGTAATAGTTTTTTGTACCTATGTTATGCAACGTTGTGTGAACTCTATTTTGCAGACGATAACATACGAAGAAAATCACTGTCTGATGTTATTATGCAAGTTGAATAACGTCAAACAGGAAGTAAAGCTGCAAATATTTCTATATTTGCAAATCAAAATGGGTGATAAGACTTGTCAGCAAGTGAGAAACAGAAAATGGTGCAGTTACTGGCTGATGGCAAAGCAACATCAGAGATTTCAAAGATATTACGCAAAGACCACGAACGGTGGGAAAAAAGCAGTGAAAGGTGTGAACAGACAGGACATTAATCAGAGGAAAAGGATTTAAGAGTTTTAGTGCCTCTTTCAAAATGCAACAATTGTTCACAAAAAAGAATATTAGTGCCGGTGACAGCTGTAAACTGAAACAGATTCTTGCTAAATTTCACTTGCTGAGCAGTTCAGAAGTGAAGAACTCAGGTGTGTTGGGTGTGAAACGTGACAATGATGCAGTCAGGAAGTATATCAGCAGGCCGGTTTTCAGTAAAGTACATCTTCAGAAGTGTTTAAAGTGGGCCAGAGAACTTAGAAACTGACTTTATTAAAGTAATCTTTGCTGGTGAATGACGTGTGATGCTGGATGGCCCAGATAGATGGCGCAGAGGGTGAAGCTCCTGCAAGCCAGCGGCGACAACAGGGAGGTGCTGGGTTTATGATCTAAGCAGGGATTGTTGGTGTTTTAAGTTTTTATGTTATTTCAATTTCCATTTGAAATCTAGTTTCGTTAGTTTTCATTGTGGTTCTGTTTTAATTTTAAAGATTTTTTTTTCCCCCAGTAATCTTTCTGTCAAGCTACTTTTTGTGCTTGCTGTTTAAGGAATCCTACATGATTACACAGTGCACATTATGTTAACTTGATTCAGAAGCAAGATTCATAGTTGTATTGCTGCACCAACATCATAAAAAAATTGAATGGAAAAAAAAAAATGTTATGTTAAGTCAATCTGCTACCTTTAACAAAGAATTGTAAGGGATGTTTAGACATATAAACTGGAGGTGCTGAATATACATTTAACTTGTTTTAGAATAATTGGAAGGCAGCATGGTTTCTTAGTGCTATCACATGGTTCGTGTGTGGAGTATACATATCCCCTTGTCATGTAGGTTTCCTCTCATAGTCCTAAAACACATAATTAGGCAAACTGATGTCTATAAATTGGCTGTAATTATGTTTATGTGTGTTTGTGTATTTGCCTCCCAATGGACTGGAGTCAATTCCAATGTGCACAGGTGTTGTAGAAGTAAATAAAATCGTTGCTTGCAAAAATAATAAATGATGAAGACATCTGTTTCCTGTTCATGTGTTTTGTATGTCAGGACCGTTCCCTGCCCTGTCTTGTTCCTGTTTGTCGTCTGCCTATTTAGCCAGCAGCCATCGCTGGCCATCCTGTCCTTTTCCCTGTGTTTTGTTAGGTTTAACTTTAGCCACTGAGCCCTGTGGTGGCCCAGGGAGTAGGGAAACACAATATGACCAGAACAAAAAGCTGCACCCAATCAAACCCGGGAAAATGGACTGGATGCCTGCTAGCCAAACGACAACAGACACAAATAGGAGAAAGCGGGGGACAATCCTGACATTCATATGGTTTTTAATGGCATATAGAATGTATAACACAAAACATCTGCTTTTGGTTGATTTCTACATTTTCTCATTTCTTCTGATTTGTGTGACAGCACACAGGTAGAAGATGCCGCGTCAGATTGGCTTTGTAGTGGTGAGCTCCTCTAGTCACGAGGACAACTTCAGCGCCAAGGAACTAATGGTTCATGTGCCTACAGTCAGTGGCTGGAGGTCAGCCAGGTAACACATGCCCTTATTCTGCTTATTCTGCATGTGACCAAAGGACATTCAAAGTGCTGCAGGTGCCATGCCAGTTCAGCACATGGGCATATGGAGATTGGATGGAGAGCTCCTTCCAGTGTGATCTTGAAATGGGATACTTCATCTGAAGTGTTCCAGTCAAATATCTAACTCCTTTTAAATAGCATGT
>JAABNX020000119.1:1292715-1309486 GCA_015163995.2 Mormyrus lacerda | reverse complement strand
AATTTAAAATGATCTATATAATATTTTAAATAAAATTCATACTCAAACTTGAATTGTAATTGGTTGTAAGTCATCAATACTGTTCAGAATGAAACCTAACCCTATTTAGTACTATAGCTGGTGTTTGATTCGATTTTTCTCTTTCAGATTACATTTTTAATTCACGGAGATCATTAAAATGTGTCTTTCAGGTTGCACTGATTGCTGTGAATGTTCTGGGAGATGCAGTGGATAGCGATTTGGCGGATGTGTTTGTAAGTGTTCCTACCTGATTTCCATCTACACTACAACTGTCAGCCTCCTAGGGGGCGCTTTTTGCATTGTTTCATTTCGTCAATGTGGTAGTGATTTTGCCTAAGAAGTAGTTTTTAATGGTTTTTGTAAGCGATTTTAGATTACACAAAAGTTTAATTTGTGGAAGGACAGTCGCATGAAAAAGAAACTAAAATTTTAAACAAATCTGATTTCATTAACAAGTGTAATAAAATTGGATCATTATAAAGATTTCTTTGACATAATCTCAAGTGAATACAAAACCTTTGGGTAACTTTATTCCAGAACATTCAGTAATCAAAGTGATATAAAAGCTAGTTACCAGGTAATATAATGATGCTGCAACTTTATAGGCAAAAGTCGGAATTTCTCAGACAATATGTAAATCTGAAATGATCTGGACATTAGCCCCTAAGGCTCATCTGAGTGGGCTGTAGGTATGGGGAAGAATGTGGTAATATGACTCAGAGAGCCGCGTTATCACACAGGACGTGAAACAAGGGTAATCTGATCAACTTGTAGATTGATGTCTCTTGGACGAGATAGATTCTTTATTGCAGAATGGATTCCAGCTAACAATACCGCCATTGTTTCCACATAATGCAACTCTAGTATTATAACAAGGACTGCATTTTCTATAGCTTCTGAGGATTGCAAGTATTCTGCTTTTCTGCCATTATAAATGCTTTATTTATTATCTGTGATATGCTTTCAGGTACCTGAGTAATTTGTGTTATGTTTTGGAACAGAATTGCTATAATGGAAGATCTTAATTCCCAAAACAATTGTAGGTTCTTTTGTGCTCAAGAAAACAAAAGCTGTTAAGTTAGTAACGTCAAATGTGTCACAGTATTTTTTTTTTATTTGAAGTACTGTGCAAATGATCTATCTGTGAGCATAACAGTAATTATTTGCCTAATGAATGTAGATGATAGATTTAGTATAGTTTTAGTTCGCCATTACCTGTAAAAACAATTATCATTGTTTTTTTCCCCCTCCCCAGCCTACTACAGATCAACTGATTGAGCATTATCTCAGCAATACTCAGCAGGATATGTCACTGAATGGGACATATTTAGGGTAAGACATTATTGATTTGTGTATAGTCTGAAGCTGTTTTTCTCTACACATGTGACCAAATCCAAGAACAGAATGAATTGTAGGCATGAGAACTGTCTCTTTCTATGGTGACCTGTTGGCTGCATGGCTCGTAGAGAGGCAGAACGTACATTCACCCTCCGCAGACAGAGGGTCACCTAGCAGGTATTACCCACAGGGTTTATTTAATGCTGGGCTCAGAAATGAAAATGAAAAGGAGAAAGTCAGACAAACACGTAGCATTAAGATCCCAAGTGTACAAACACATTTAAATATACAAAGTCAGTACAGTGGTTAAGGATAGAGAATATAGATAAAGTTCATCCCCTAGGTGAACCGTGCTGTTGTACCCTTTACAAAAATGCTAAATCTGAAATGCTTCAATAAAATACTGTAGCGTTGGCGGGATGGTTCTTTGTGGCGGAACCCGTTAGGTTTGCCTGCATGCTGCACAAACCAGGTTGCACATAGCCTGTGTGTATTTGTTATTGGAAATAGTGGTGCTGTGTCACGGTTTGTTTAAGTCTGTTTATCTCTGTGTGCCCCCATCTGTGCCGGTTTTTCCATGCCCTCTGTAATTGATAACCGTGTGTGCGCCTTACCGTGTGGCGTCAGCCCTCCCTGCATTTTCCTGTCATGTATATGAGAGTCACTGTTATTCTGTGTGCGTGTGGTCCTTTTAAGAGCCTTGTCTTATTTAAAACCGCCTCACCTCGTCTCCTTCCTGCCTCTGCCAAGCGCCATGATATTGTTTACATAAAAATCACATACATACGAAGAACCAAATTGGAACATTGTAAGGTTTTGTACAAGGACCTACATGGGTTTTTTAGGTTGACATGCTGACAATGGATTTGTTCTTCCACCCACCCAGAAAACACGATTCCATTTCACCCTTGGATGACCTGGCCTTCCACATATACCAGGATCCTGCAGTGGCCCAGATCATCCGCCGGCTGGATGAGAGGAAACAGGAGTGCGTGCAGCGGGAGCAGTACGGTCTGGCCAAGACGTTAAAGCAAGCCGTGGCTGACCTGCAGAAGGTACCAGGCCCCGGAAGCTGGGTCACCGCTGACGTTTTCCACCGTCTATAATATCGACCGCAGTGAGATATCAGGGATTTACAGTAATATGGTACAATAAAATTCTTCTTCCTTTCTATGGTTTATAAGTGAATAATTAACTCTTCCTGGATGGACAGTTATTAAATTACTTTTAAATTACTTGTGTGCTGATAGTAATCACTGAGCAGGAAGTTGCTCTTGCTTGAATATTTAAGTCATAAGGCGTGGCAATTTGATTAAGGCAATGATTAAGATATTTCAGGAAAACTTTATCTGGTCATCTGTATAATCTGTAACTCCCCCATGACTGCATGCAGGAGAAAATGTCTGTCTTTGAAGTGGGTCTATTGTACTTTTCCAGCTTTCCCTTTCCTTTTATGTGTTATATAACTTTATGTGCATGTAAATAGTCTTAAAGCAAAATCTTAAGGCCCAGAGTATACACCAAATGGGGCAACTCTCACCACAGAAACCACCCATCTGTAATCTGCCTGAAATACCTCATGGGAATTCCAGCCCTTACTTCCGTGACATGGTGAGGTCACCTCGTAGCACAATCCTTATTGGCTGCCCAACTGCAAGGATCAGGGGAGGGATGTGAGAGCACACTGGACTCATTGGCGGTGGGGCTTAAAACTCAGGCAGTTACAGACAGAGTGAATAGAGATGTACAAGGTGAGACAAATAATGTTTTTGGAACATTGAAGTACCCCAAAAATTAAATTGCAAACAGTGAAAATGAGCATAATAGGCCCCCTTTGAATAGTATTTTACCCCGATCGCATCTTGCTGCTGCTGATAGCGTACTGAGCTCTCTGACTGGTTGCCAGCCAGGTCGGGGAGCGACTGGCCCGCCTTGATGTGGAGAAACATTGCGCCATCGAGAAGGAAGACTATGACACAGCAGAGCAGAAGAAAGAACAGATGGAAGAGTACCGTCTGAAAGTGTACCAACAGCTGCAGCTGCTCAATCTGCTCGACATCTCCCAGGTGCGTGCCGTTCTGAACAGGGCTGTACGCCAGAGCCAGCTCGAGGAATATGAGCTGCTTTCCGGTGCGTGACGGAAACAAGTTTCCACTAGACTGTACAATCTTTATTTCACACCTTTCATCTGGTACTCACCCATGATTCGGTTTGAGGCCACACTGTGTGTGTGCATGTGTGTGTTTGAGTGTGTGCGCGCGTTGAGGTCAGCCCGTACCTGTCACATTGCTCAATCGGCAGTTCGCATACTAGCTGCCTTTTGTATACAACTTTCCACTTTCAGCTGTGCCCAGTCTTCCAATTCACCTCATGCAGCATTTGAAATGGCAAAATGCATGCTTTTTAAATAGCTGAACATCTATGTATTATCTTACCAAAGTCTCGTGATATGTACCATGGAAAATAGCCCTGCATGACAAAAGGTGAGCATATTGCATGGTGAAAAGGACTCCACAGGCAGCAGTGCCTCAAGCCGCCTTGTGGAAGCGTGTAGATCCGTGTTCTGCATTCGCGCTTTCCAGATTGCTGACTTTCACGACAAGAAGATGGAGGCGTCCTGCATACCATCGCAGGAGATGCAGTCAAAGCTTCCGCATGACGTCCAGATGGAAGTGATGCAAGAAAAACCCCTGGGCTCTCAGGGGAGCACCGCAAGCCCCCTGGCCTCACGGTCCAGCCATAGCCCCCAACCGGCATCTCCAGCTCCTCCAGAGGATCTCCAGACTGGTGTAAGTCAACATACCATACAAAACTCCAACACAGCAACAGCTAGGCTGTGATATAACAATATGAGAGTTTAATATAATAATATAATTTTAACCTTTCTGAGCCACCATCCAAATTTTTCTATTTTTCTCATGAGGCAGATTATTGGTTGAAGAGACAAACTTGTCGGAACCAATAGACCATAAAGTGCAAAGTGTAAATGTACAACATTGTATGTTCCTTATCATTCATCATTTTTACAAAGCACCCTTTACACACATCTGTGGTGCTCTTTCCTGCTGTGCTTCAGTTGCGTTAAGATTATTTCACCTGTTGGCTGTCGGGACGTACTCAAACGAAGAGTTATTGGTCGTATTCCAGTGCAGTAAAGCGAGGTCACATGGCAGTGTAGCAATTTGTCATAGCATTATTGTTTCCGTGGTCCACATCATTTCCACGTGTTCGGAGCAGGACTGAATGCGAGCTTGACCTGTAGGCTGCACAGGCATAAAGGCGCCATAGAAGGGCTGCGGGTTGAGTTTCAGCTTTTAATTAAAACAGTTAAACAGTTGGTTGATTTTGCCGTTTGCGGGACCAGTATGATGAACAATCCCCCAGTGGACGTAACCTTGCCAGCTGGAAGGCGGGCTGCTCTTGCGGCAGGAATCAGTCCTTTATGGTTCATCATAAACTCTGAAAGTCTCCTTGTACCCATGTATCATGCTTTGTTTGTCCATGTTTTGGTCAAGACATAGAATCAATTAATGGTCTGTGTAATTGCTCATCACATGTCATGTCATATAGAAGACTTGCATTGTTCTGGTTCTTGTATTTTTGAATAACAGAGACAACAGGCTGTAATAACTGCTGATAAAGAACAGATTTTTCAGATCAGCAGCAGTCAACTTACCTAAATCTGGACTTGCACAGAAATATACAAGATGCTTAGAGTTTGCAGAAGCACTTGCACAAAAAGGCGACAAACGCCTTTAAGTAAATTTACAGTAAAAATTCATTATACAAGCTTTATTTTTTCATTCATTTAATGAGTTTTTTATTACAGTTTATAAAACTTTTTTGTCATTCATATTGACATATGAATCCTCATAAATGTAGAATATACTGGATTGGAATGAATGTAGGAGCTATACGACCTCCCACATAGACTACAAGTCACGATAATGACTCAAAATCACATTTTATTAAAATAAAATTAAGCTATATTAAGTGTCATTGCAAAAGCAGTCAGTATTTTTTTAATTAGGCTAGTTATAATAACAAGGCTAATTTAGCTCAAGGGAGTTTTACTTGCACAAACATGTTCTGAGGGCAGAAGGAAAAATGATTAGATTAGAGGGATAACCAATCAGATTGTAGAGGAGGTGGGTCCAACCAACTTGAGGAGGCAGGACCAAGACATCTGATTGATTGGTCCCACCTCATCTAGTTGCTTGGACCACCATCCTCTACAGTCTGATTAGTTATCTCTCTGAACCAATCATTTTTCCTTCTGCCCTTAGAACATTTTTGTGTAAGTAAAACTCCCATGAGTGTTAAGCTCAATGCTTTGACACTATAACTGCTATAAAAAGTTTAAATGGTTAATTTTCTGTTTAGGTGTTTAGTTGTTGTTTTTTTAAACTACTATATGTAACATGAAAACTAGGCCTCTGAATTGATTTAAGATTTTAACTAATGAATCACACAGTTTTCTGTGTTTAATCACTGTTAATCAAACCTAACATTAAAACATATAATCATATTATTCATTGAATCCCATAGTTAATCTAGAATTAATACAAAGGAAGTATATTTTAATTTTTTTTAGCTGTATAACCTATGATGTACAAATTCTTTTTTTCCATCAGGGTTTGTGGAACGGATCGCTTACGTCAGTCGAGAGCTGCCTGTAATAATAATAATAATACTAAATGGATAAGCAAGTAACTAAAGACTTTCTGTGTAGACCAGCAGGCTGCCTTATGATGAGATACCCCTGCCAACATTGCATAACCCTCCGGAGGGAGATCAGCCAGAGCTACCACAGCTGAACCAGAGCAAAGACCCTCCCAGCAGCACGGGTTTCCGAGGAGAGCCTGACCTCCTCACAGAGAAAGTGCAGCGGGAAGCTGGCCTCCCCGTCGAGGTGTACGGGGAACGCCTGGTGAGGGGGCAGAGGGGGTTATCTGTTCCACTCCAACAAACTGACCACGTCTTTCCATAGTGCGTTTTCGGATGCAGATTCTCACAGAACACAAATCTTATACTGGAAACCCTTGCTTTGGGGACGGGCTAAGATACTGACCCCCACAAGGAAAATGAAAATAATTTTGCTGTAAAAGATGGGAAAAGCAAAACTAGTACACCATACAGATGCAGGCTATACTATAACTGACATGTTGCAACACTAGTAACAAGACTGAGTAACAACAGTAGCACTGTTAACTAATGTGGTTTCTTAGTTTGTTGTTAATATCAACGTTACTATGGATTACTGCTACACTAGCAAGTATACAATACTCTGTTTTAGTGTCCCACTACTCTGTTTGGGTAGTATACGTGATTCTGGAAAATTAAATCCAAATTTAGCTGTAATTATGAAGAAGCACTGAATCGCTGCCCAGATGTCATCCACAGAAACTAGAGTATTGCTAGTTTCCTGGCCCTGCAGAAGCTTGTGCTTTGTGCATGTGGATCTTGCAGCATGATTTATCTTTTTTTTTTTCGTTTTTCTGCCTTTTCCTTCATACTCAGCAGCATGAGCGGTAAAGAGGCATCATTTCAGAGTATGAACCACTTAATAGGGGGGGTCCTCTGTCCAAGAGGATTGCAGCCTGTGCAAGTTTTTCCAGCTTTCTTCATGCAGCCAAAAACCACAGAGAAGCCCTAATTACTTTTCTTAGTGGTATAATTGGGTCAGTCAAGTGTTTAAAGGGTCAGGTAAAATGAAAAACCTGCATATTTGTAGGTCACCCTGGACTAGGAATATTGGAGTTCTTCCCTCTTTGATGTTCACGTTGCAGGTTGCAGGCACCTATTCAAAGACCTGGTCACATCGGGAGAGTGCCCTGCTGGCCATTTATAAAAAGCTGTCAGAGATGCCAGCGGGGACCCTCAAGGAAGAGGTCAGGACCACGCTCCGGGTCACCGTGTTCCTGCTCAGGAGGGCTCTTAAGGACCAGGTTTTCTCTGTAAGTCTTTCTCCCAATTTGCTTCTGGTCTGGTTCCACATCATGTTCCACCCCTATAAAAAACTCATTTGTGGTTTTGTTGTGCTGAGGTGAAAAACAAGAATGTTCTTTCTGTGACATTAGAGAAATTCATTAAGAAACTGTGGATTTTTAATTTTAATACATTTAAAAAGAAAAAAGGTTCCAGGCAAATCAATGGTCATCATTATCAGTACTGTCATTAAATTTTTTTTTGATCTATGAGGACAGTTTCAGTTGTAAAATGTCTGAGTTTCCATTACATGGGCTGTGATACTTAGATCGTAAAGGAAAATCACATAAATCTTTTGTGTTTTTTAAGCGATTAATTACAGACGCTCCTCTACTTACAAATGAGATACATTCCGAACGGCCGCTCATAACTTGAAATGTTTGTAAGTTGTTCTTCAACATCATTTTAAGGGTATACGCAAGTACTAAGAACTAGGATGCTGGGAGTACGCACGCTACGCTGCTGCGCGGCGGGAGTAACAACCAGAAGTCGTAGTAGGCGGAATTGGCGCGCAGAAAAAAAAAATTGATGTTGCGGACAGGAAACGGGAGCCCAAGGAACACAATTTGGACTTACAGTCCTCTTTGTTCATGTTTGAAAGTTCGTACGTTGAACGTTCGTAAGTAGAGAAGCGTCTGTATCAGGGGCATCAGAAGCATTTTCAATGTGGGGGGGGGCACACAGGCGGGGGATCTGGGGACCCTCCCCCAGAATATTTTTAATGAATTAAATGCTGTATGTGTATTCTCATATCAATCAAGTGGAATGGATTCTTTCACAAAGCAATAGAAACAGCTCTGGGTAAACTAATATTTGATGTCAAATGTGGGGGGGTCCGAATGCATAACTGTGAAATGTGAGGGGGATATATATATATATATATATATATATATAAAAATTTAAATCATCATTATTATTATTTTATTTATTTATTTATTTATTTCTCCAGCTAGACTTTCTCATTGTGGAAATTTAAAAAAAAAAACTTAAAGTCTTTTCCAGGGTTAATAGTCAACTTTGGGTGGTAAAACTTTTCCAAACTCATAAAAATGACATCATGTTTCAGTCTGGGAAGAAAAAAAGAGGGAGGCCAATCCAAGGACATTACTTCATGTGAGCAGACTTAGGGAAATAATTATGACAAGTCTGAGTAAAAAGCATTGGATATGACATCATTGTGCTAAATGGCTTACATCAAGCTATCCTACAGTAAACAATATTCCACCGGAAGAAAGCATTAGATGCTTAATAACTCAAGGGTTGCTACTTGCAGACCGGACTGTCTTCTTGGCTTGATCTTAAATGAAAAATGTATCATTTATTTCAGATTATCTCAATGTCTTTGCCACAATAAAGACACATTACAATTTTTGATGTCAAAAAAAATGTGATGGTCAAGAGAGATTAAAGGACATTCCCACTTCTCCTCACAGGTGTCACACTGAGTGTCTTCTCTGCAGAGTTTGTGTAAGGCATTGTGCCATTGCCAAGTGACTGATTAATAGGACTGATTGAATTGCTCCGCTCTGTGTCCAAATAGTGACTTTCATTGAACTGCTCATCCTTCAGCGGTGTGACTCGCAGGTCCTTTTCATGAAACAGCGGACCTCCAGTGCTGGTTACTCTCCCATAGCCTGCTATACTCAATAAGCATTTTTGAGCTAAAATAATAAGTGTAGCGTATTGGGCAGGGGTTCCCCACCTCACAACAGAGCCTTTGTTCATTCTTTTTTGCGGCTCCTTATGGATGACAGCGATGATGATGGAAGAGAGGAAACTGGCCTCGGTTAGAGATAATTGGCAGTTAACTGGTCAGATTTGCAAGGTGTTTGAGCTGACAGTAGAGCTATGCTGGAATTGTGGGGCTTCACCTTTGTTAACGTTAACAACATACACCTGAATCTCATTCTCCTTCGCAAGCAGACCACAACATATACTTCCTGTGTTATTTGGGATAATAGTTGTGAAAGGTTGTTTTTTTTCCCCCCACTGTACAATATGGGTCCCTTTTGCCACTTTTAAATGGCAGTAACTCATTCATTAAAGAAAACTGTTATAAATTGTTTAATATTGTCCATTAATAGTTTATAAAGTGTTACAGCCTAATTAATAACCTATTCATAAACTCTTTATTTTATATGGGTAGCCTTATTGTAAAGTGGCACCTTTTTTTTTTTATAACAGCCTTTCAGAAAAAGTTGGGACGCTGTGTTACATGTAAATAAAAACACAATGCAATGATTCACATGTAAATCCCATATTTAACTGAAAATATAACTATATCAGTTGTTGACAGTTATGTGCTCAATTTGAAATTTGGTGCCAGCGAAACGTTTCAGAAAGTTGGGAGAGGGGCTTGTTTACCTCTGTGCTGCATCTGCTCTTCTTTTACGAACTCTCTGTAAACGTTCGGGAACTGAGGAGACTGCTTGCTGGAGTTTTGAAAGTGAAATATTGTCCCATTCTTGCCTGATATAGGATTTCAACTGTTCAACAGTTCAGACTCTCCTTTGTTGTATTTTTCGTTTCATCGTGCGCCAAAGTCAATGGGTGACAGGTCAGGACAGCAGACAGGCCAGTCTATCACCCGGATTCTTCTACTGCGGAGCCATGCTGTTGTAATACGTGCAGAATGCGGTTTGGCTTTGTCTTGCTGAAATATACAAGGCCTTCTCTGACAAAGACATTATCTGGATGGCAGCATATGTTGTTCCAATACCTGTATATATTGTTCAGCATTAATAGTGCCTTCCCAAATCTGCAAGTTACCCCAGCCCTGCACAATAATGCACCTCCATAATGCACCATTACGGATGCAGGCTTTTGACCTGTCCGCTGATAAGGAGAATGGTCCCTGTCACGTTACAGAACATCGGGGAGAGGGAGGCGTGTCTGGTGTTGCGATGGTTGGGTGTTGCCAGTTGTGTTTAAGGTGGCGAGGGGGAAAAAAGAACTTGAATCGACCCGTCTGGGTTTGACAAAGTGGGTGGGGCTTCCCATATATTGCCGACTCAACCATATGCTCAGAGGCGACCGGCTCTCCTGCGCTGTCATCCTTGCATCCTTTGCTGTCTTTTGTACCTGCGTTTCCTAACCCAGTAAAATCCCACTGTCATGAATCACCTATCATGCTGTGCTCCGTTTGTAATTGTGAATGCCTTATTGCCCCCTAAGCTTTTGGAGGAAAGTTTAGACATTCGCTCACCTACACCCACTCGTAGGAAGCCGCTGTTAAGCACATCAGGTTAGAAGGCGAGTGCTGACCCATGTGTGTTTTGGAGGATAAACAGCAGCCCTTTGGCGGAAGGGTACTTATACGGAAGCGGCATTGATTTTGTTTTGTTCATTCCTTTGGCAGCCTCCCTTCCTTAGAGGTCGGTATCACGGTCCTCGCTGGGATAATAGGTCTGTCTCGTTCTGTAATAAAATTCTCTGCACATGATCTCTCCGAGTCATTGTGTGTGTTGTCCGGGTCACGGCACAGCTTACCTCACTCATACCGCCTGTTCACCCCTGACCTAAACCAGAGGGTTGTAACATGTAGAGGCTCATCTCAAAGGACACAGCATCCATGGTTCCCAAAAAGTATTTGAAGTTTTGATTAGCCAGACCATAGGACCATTTTCCATTTTGCCTCAGTCCGTGTTAAATGAGCTGAGGCCCAGAGAAGTCAGAGGCGTTTCATGGCTTTTTCTTTGCGTGGTAGAGTTTCATCCTGCGTTTGTGGATACCGCAACAAACTGTGTTCACAGGCAGTGATTTTGGAAGTGTCCCCGGGCCCATGCAGTTTTTCCACTATAGAACCGTCTGTTTTTAATGCAGTGCCACCTGAGGACCCAAAGATCATGACTCTCCAATATTAGTTTTTGGCTTTGTCCCGTGCATACAGAGATTTCTTCAAATGCTCTGAATTTTTTAATGATTTTATGTACCATAGATGATGAAATTCCCAAATTCTTTGCAATATTACATTGTGGAACATTATTCTTAAATTGTTGCAATATTTGCGCACGCAGTCTTTCACAGAGTGGTGAACCTCTCCCTATCTTCGTCTTCACTGCACAGAGACTTTGCCTCTCTGGGAAGCTCTTT
Source organism: Mormyrus lacerda (assembly GCA_015163995.2). Classification (NCBI taxonomy): domain Eukaryota; kingdom Metazoa; phylum Chordata; class Actinopteri; order Osteoglossiformes; family Mormyridae; genus Mormyrus; species Mormyrus lacerda. Next base: position 1,298,047 of record JAABNX020000119.1, on the reverse strand, counting down.
ATACCCCATCATCTTCCTGACCTGTTGCCAATTAACCTGATTAGTTGTGAGATATTTAACCAGGTGTTTTGTTTTAGCATTACACAACATTATCAGTATTTTGTTGCCCGTCCCAGTTTTTTTGAAATGTGTTGCTGGTATTAAATTCAAGTTGAGTTGTCATAAAACAATAACATTTCTCTGTTTCAGAATGTGATATGTTGTCTTTATTGGGGCTGTGAGATATGATGCTATACATCATATTACGAAATAAAAAAAGTTTTTTATTTTTTTTTATTTTGTGGTGTCGCAAAATACATTAAGGCAAGTTTTTTTCATCATCTGGATGATGGTTTGCAAGGTTAAACGTCACCACAGGGGATCTGGTACTTTTTTTTATTGGACTTAATTATTTATAACCCACAGATGACAATCCAGAAATATGTACCATGATCCAACAAATTATTCAGAAACTATTCACCAATATGTATTTTTCAATTTGTGTTCTGTAAAGTCATATCCACAAAAATAAGGAGTGATATGTGCTCGCGAAATGTGTTTTGCATATGTTTGGATCACTTCCTTTCTATTTGTGGATTATTACATTTGTAACTTTCCTCCTATTTATTTGGGGATTTTTGTCTAATTTGTACAGCAGCTGATCTGTAGAAAAAAATCCACAAATATGAAGTGCAGTGATATATAAATATCATATCGGGAAATGAGACTTTCGTCATATCGCACAGCCCTAGTCTTCATTCCATTTTCAATTATATATGGGTTTATTTGATTTGCACATCATCGGATTCTGTTTTTATTTATATTTTACACAGCGTGCCAACTTTTTTGGGAATGGGGTTATAACTCAGAAGCTGTATTTCAAGTTGTTTTAGTTAAGTATATTCATTTCAGCATGTCCTGTCATGTGAAGTATAGAAGGGTAGAATTACTTATCTAATTTCTTTTAGTGTGCTCTCGGGTCCTATTTTTATGTATGGATGTTTAAGCAAGTAAAAACACACTGTAAATTTATGCTGTAAATGTCCACTTTTAATGAATTGTGAAGAGTTGCGTTTTCAAACACACAGCCTTATTTTAATGACATAAGTGTTTATGGGATATAAAAGTGAATTATACAGTACTGGTGAACTTGATTGTTGAGGTATAGAGATCCCGTTACAAACGGCATATTGTTTAATGCTGTCATCTAGGGCAAGTGGTGTTGCTTACTGTGTTTACAAACTGGTCAGGGTGATGTGCCGTTCCCAAAAGAAAGGCTTATTCCCACATCTGCTGAATGACCTCTGGCTTTACTTTTAACTGAGCTCAAGGTAGGAGGCACCCAGCCAGAAGGGTTTTGGGACGCGCACCTGGGATGAGCTTGAACCGCTGTCTTAGCTGAACTTTTCAGGTTGCTGGGTAACAAGATCCGGGCATCGTCTGAGAGATCAAAGAAAGGCCAGGGCAAATCTCACATTTAAGACCGTTTCAGGTCGTTTCCAAGTATCTGGGCTTTCAGGATCCCTTTGTAAAAATTGAGACATCTGCAGAAATTCCCTGGTCAGGCTTGGTTGCTAACACTTCTCTTTCATTTCACGTCATTAAGTCTTATTAAATAGTTCAGAGCTGGGGGCTGATCATTTGCTCAGTCCTTGCAGGGCAGCCTGTGGCTCTGTAATTAGAGTCTTCTCATTGACCTTGGCTTTACGTACCTGTGCTTTGTTAATACTTCCGTTGGCGGTGACATGATTGTGTTATATCTTCTTCATGGGTTGGTCCAGTTAAATCCTGCTCTGCATGTGTGTGAATGGATATGCCCCCCACCTTTGCTACTGGCTTATTCACTAAGCCTGAGAAGCTTCAGCAGGGCAGAAAAAATAGAAATCTTCAGTGTCTCTCTCCGGTTGACAGGTTTTCGAAGCATCACTGAAGCTACTGCGGATGATTCTGACCCAGTTCATTTCCAAACACAAACTGGGCAAAGTGGAAACTGCACACTGCATCGAGCACGTCTGGCCCAACCTCATCTCCAGAACCGGTGACTCTTCCACCAGGCTTCGACTCGTGGCGACTGATTTTATCCAGGTAGGGCTTTGACTGGGGGAGCTTAAATATGGTACCATACAATATATAACTATACGGTGGGTATACAGTATAGAGCATTATGAAGATACCTTTATTATATATATATTTCTGTATGAAGTGTCAGATTTGCTTTTGGTATAAATAGGTACAAATTGTAAGTGTTATTTGATGAAAGAGTAAATGTAACGCAACCTGCCTCATTGACACTTCTTGTCTTTTTTGGCTCAGTAGCTTTATGACTGTAGCAGGGTTGTAATAATTTACAGCCCAGCTGTTTAAAATGACCGTAACACAGGAAAGTGTGAACAGAGGGGCGCATTGAGGCCAGCTCAGCTTGTCGAAGCAGGAGGTGCCTGTGAGTTCTCCTGCTGTATGGAGAGCTGCCCACTGAGGGCTAACAAGCCTCACGTTGTTGTGGAGCTGGCCTCCGACTCATGATTCTGGCCCTACCACTCCCTCGAGGTGTGCCTCTATTCAAGGCCAGGCAACTGTGAGTGTGTGTGCGTGTGTGTGGCGCGTGTGTCGGCGTGAGCGCATGAGAAAGAAGGAGCTCCTCTTTCCGTGTGCAAATTTCTGCATATGTCTGCATGTTTGTGTGCATATTCCAGTGCAGGTAGTCTACTGGTTACTCAGGTATAGTTAATCATACATCCCCCAAACCCCCCCCCCCCGCCCATCAACTCAAACCAGCTTCTACAGCTAACGGTTGAAGCTTGTGAACACAAGGGCCTTTCTTCCATGACTGGGCCTGGCAGGCAGTCGCTCACGTTAAATCACTCCCTGTCTAGTATCCAGATTGAAATTACGTTGATGTGCCTGCACTTCTATACTGCAGCACTTAGATCACCGCCTTGGCTTTCTGGGGCTCTGAAGAAATCAAATCAGCTCAAGCCAAGCATATAGGCTGCCAAGCGCGAATCAGCTTCCGCCCTTAATATGGCCCGCCTCTTATTGAATCATTGCTTCTGGTTTGTGTTAAATCTTTGAAGTTTTTATGTTATCAATTATAAATAACTGAATTATTACAAACAGGCATGTTCGGGGAGAGCCATTTAATGAAAGGAATACAAGGACAGGAAACTGTGGGTCCAAAACTTATAATTTGATTTGCTAATGATGTATGTGTAGTTGGGCTTTAACACTGCTGACATTACTAATAGAGTTAGAAATCATGTACATTCTGTGTTGTTAATCTTAAACTGTTTTTCTGCTGGTGTTTAATGTTTGATATTCTATTGTTTTTATACCTGGTTAATAACACAGTGATATTAACAGAGGAGGAACATAAACCCTGATTAAGCATAATGTCTGCAGTGGGTGTTTTTGCCCTTCAGTGAGTGATCTGAGCTGGCCTCTGTTGTGGCACACCCCCCCCCCCCCCTCACCAGGAAATGGCCCTCTTTAAGGAGGTGAGGCCCCTGCAGATTATCCCTGGGGAGCTGGTAAAGCCCATTCCGTCAGGTTCCCTGACCAGGCTGGCGCTGGGCCGTGCCCAGCTGGTAGAGCGACTGCTGCCAGACGTCGGCTTCAGTGTCAACGGTGTCATGCAGGTAAGGGTCAGACGCCCCCCCCCCACCAGGACGCTGGGCTCCCGTCACACTCTGTACGGGAAAGAGGGAGCCGGACCAGGACTGAAAGGCAAATGAGTTCTTGGTAAAGAGACGCCTGAGTTGCTGTGGTTGCTCTGAGGTTCTTGCCCTTACGGTCACGGAGACGTGTGGCCTGACTGTGGGCCGCAGTCAGCGGTTTCATAGCCCGGGGGCTGGAACAGAGCTCCCCGCTGAAGGCAGGCCACAGATTATCACACGTCGCTGAAAATGTTCATATAATGTCTATGTAGCATGATCACTAAACCTGGGAGCTTAAACCGACATTTATAAATAGCAGACACTGCCAGTTTGGAAGCTAACTAAGCATAATTCAAGATAAAGTGAGATAAACATTATAGGTCCCAGGTTGCAATTCTTTTGGATACAGCAGCAATGTAAATGCACACAGATGTTTAATACAAAACTGACGAGTGCAAAGACAAGTGCAGGTAATGCAGACAAGTAAACAGTATGCACAGTGCGAAGAGGTCTGTAAGTTTATTTGTAAATAAGTTCATTTGTTTTAAGTTGGAAGACTAGAAGTAATGTTACACTGTTAGGGGTGGATCCTGTGAATGTCGACAATTAAAAATGGAGGAATATAATTTTACAGAGCTAACTGCGACTTACCACAAATCATTCCTGCTCCCGTCAAATAGGTACTTTGGTGTTAATGGTAGTTTATTTCAAGCTCATACTGTCTACTGAAAACTGCCGTTGTTCTCTTATTTTTTAGTTTTTTATGTTAAACTTTAGAGAGTATTGAATATATGAACTGAATCTAATTCCCCTTAAAAAGGGAATTACACTCTTCAGCTTGTGTAGAACATTTTAAAACATCACTCATCCATCCTTCACATTTCCAGAAAATCAATCATTCATTGTATTTGTTTTCGGAATGAACCAGTTGTTATGATCATGCAAATATTCTTCTTCAGTCATAGACTGAAGTTTCAAATCACAATTTATTTTGCAAAATTCCCTTTGGAAGTTACTGAGGTCCATTCACAATTTGTCCTTGACGACATTCACGTTTGCATCCTCTTTCATTAATCGCTCAGAATGTTTCACAATCCTAATTACCTGCCCTAGCTTAGCTCAGCATGCATGCATGCGCATGTCTGGACACGTTTTCCTCTCAAGCCTTTTCTGTCATTTTTACCATCCATTTTTTGCTCTCTGGCCTATCCATGTTAAGTGAAAATGTCTGTAGCTATTTAATTTGCAAAATGTCACAAAGCACCATTAAATAAACTTAACGCAGACAATGCTTTCTATATCCATCCATCCATCCATCCATTGTCTCCCGCTTATCCGAGGTCGGGTCACGGGGCAGCAGTCTCAGCAGGGAAACCCAGACTTCCCTCTCCCCGGCCATTTCCTCCAGCTCCTCTGGGGGGATCCCGAGGTGTTCCCAGGTCAGCCGAGAGACATAGTCCCTTCAGCGTGTCCTGGGTCTTCCCCGGGGCCTCCTCCCAGTGGGACATGCCCGGAACACCTCACCAGGGAGGCATCCTAAGCAGATGCCCGAGCCACCTCATCTGGCTCCTCTCAACGCAGAGGAGCAGCGGCTCTACTCTGAGTCCCCCCCGAATGACCGAGCTCCTCACCCTATCTCTAAGGGAGAGCCCAGCCACCATGCAGAGAAAACTCATTTTGGCCGCTTGCACTCGTGATCT
>JAABNX020000119.1:1279820-1292626 GCA_015163995.2 Mormyrus lacerda | reverse complement strand
CTCCTCACCCTATCTCTAAGGGAGAGCCCAGCCACCATGCAGAGAAAACTCATTTTGGCCGCTTGCACTCGTGATCTCGTTCTTTCGGTCACTACCCACAGCTCGTGACCATAGGTGAGGGTAAGAACGTAGATCGCCTTTTGGCTCAGCTCCTTCTTCACCATGACATGAGTTCACGGCCATCGGTTTTCTGCGAGATGAAGCTTCATTCAGCATTTAACTTTCCATGTTCCATTTTTCTTCTCGTTGTCAAGCCATTTCCAATCCGTATTCCATGAAGAACGGGTCTTTTTACTAAGGAATCTAGGTTCCAATCTCTAAATAGAGCCTTCAGTTGACGCTTGCCTCTCTCTCATCCAATCTGCAAAAGAAATAAATTTGAAACTACGTACTTGAATTAAATAATAAGACATCGCACAATGGTTCTAATAATATGTGCAAAGTTTTCTGTATGTCAAAAGATTTTTTGAGGTACTTCAAAAAAAATAAAAGGAGCGTAACAGAGAGAGACAGAGGTCAAAAGACCATGGAGCTCCACCCTCCAGGCTTCAGAGTTCCACAGCAGGTCAGCCATTCTATGGCATCTCTGACCACCGACCAGAGCCTGACCCAGCCATGGAATCTACATCTGTTCCCTGTCTCCCTGAACGACAACAAAGGGAAGTTAACACTTACACTAATGCTAATATTGACTGAGGAGAGCAGCAAGAACAAACATCTCCTCCAATCTATGGAGGGCCTCCTCTAGCCTGCTGTGTCCAGAGGTACTTCATAAACATCGCTGAATGGACCATCCTGTGCCCTCTCCGAGTTTTGTCCTTCATCTTGTTCGTGTTGAACTTTCTGAAGCTAGTGATTTTTCAACTGTAATGTTTGTGCCGTTTCTCAAATGAAATGCGTAGTCCCTGCGTTTTCCCCAAACTACAAAAAAGGTGTTATTCCTGTAGGTGAAGTTATAGCCATGTTGTTACTTATCCAAGGTACGAATGTATTTATAACAAAAACACAAATAACCACTCACTGAAAAATAATGTCTGCCATACTAATATAATAATAATAATAATAATAATATAATTATTATTGTTGTTGTTTTGTTATTATGTTATTATTATTATTATTATTATTATACTTCTGATGTAAACCTTAATCATTTCTTGATAGTAAGCTGTGTGTTACCTGATAGATGTTAATTTTGAAATGACATTAATTGCTGAGAGGTGAACTTTTCGTTTCGACCATGTTAGTTGATATCATTCACGAGTCACCGAGTACAAGGTTCATGCACCTGTGGGCAGTTTGGAAATTTCCAGCTAAAAGGTCACAGCTCAAATTCCAGGAAATCTAGCACTGCCATCATGGTGTTGGGTATGGTCCCCAACCTCCATAACATGACGAAGAAATCTCTCTGTGCAAGTTAAGTGGCGCAAGTGCCCTTGGATATTAACATCTTCTCGATTGACACCCGGCCTAATCCAGTGTCACTCGTAACTGAGTGTGCGAATCCCTCTTCCAGACTCTGAATGTGCTAGGGAAGTATCCCCCCCCCCCATTTCAAGATTAATTCATTTTTCTGCCTTTCCCCCCGGTTTCCCGGGAGATGTGCTCCAAGCTTGACCAAAGAGGCGATTGAATTTCCTGTAATTAAAATGAGGAGTGGAGGGAGCAAGATGAAAGAATAATGGGACCCTGTGGTGGGATGAGGGGGGGACTGGGGGATCTGGAACCTGTGCCGGTTGTAGCGCTTTATTCTGGTTGGAACTCGCCCTTTTCGTCAAGGAATGTCTGACAGTTTCAGTAAGTGTCTGGCTGCCTGTATTAGGGTCCGGTGGTGACCTTTCATATGTGTGTGATGTTCGGGATGGACTATATAGCGTAAGATAACACTTCAGTAGCTCAGATACTTGCTGCAGTGACTTCAGATATTTTGCCGCTGGTTCTGAAGGACGACTTTATTATTCAGAAGTATAAAAAATTCCACCATAATTTTCTTTATTTTATTTAGTACAGGGTCTTTGCCAATCAGTATAATATTTAGTGTTGCATGTAAATATATTACTCTGTAGCATAGTATGCATGCATCACAATATAAAACATGTTCTCGTATTTAAAATTCACCAATTTTGCCATTGAGCTCTGGCTGTAGAACTGCTACGAATAATCTTCTAATATAGACAACAAGCAAATGGCTACAGAGAAATGCGCATCATGACACACACGGGCTGTGAGAGGATCAGCTTCCTGAATGAAGTCAGGGCTTCAGGGCTGGAACGCCGTCTGAGGATGACCGAATGAATGCGTCTTGTGCTGTTAACAGGGACACACAAGTTATTCTGTCTGTTCAGTGGGAGAAGATCGGAAGAAAAAAAAAAATCTTCAGTGCTTCCGTTCTTATTCTGTAATTTAGGAGAAATAGAATGATGACATCATGTCTGGTTGTTCCCTGTGCATTGTGGGATTGCCTCCAGGCTCCATGTAACCCTGTACTGAAAAAGCGATTATGGAAGATGGGTGGGTAAAATGATGAGTAGATGAACAGATCTGGTTTTTATTCGAGGCTAATAGATTTACACTGCATTTTATTGATTCATCCTCATAGTGATAGGTGTATGTGTGTTGGGGGGGATCCTGGGATACCTTACCTTGTGGGGACCAAATGTCCCCACAACATGATGAATATCCCTTTTTTACCGTATGTGAAAACTCTATTTTATAGAAATCTGTGACTGCAATGAAAGAACCTAAAATGCAAAAACACTTATATTTTGTTACTTATGGTTATGGTTAGGGCAGGGTGGGGGTTAAGTTTGTAATAATATCAGCGTCATCCAGCTTGAATGTGATATAATACGTTTAATTACTTAGCAATGTAAAAGTTTGTAACCTAATAAATTATTATATACAGTAGCCATTTTACCAAGCACATGTTCATAAAAATAAGCATGGGTAATACAGCTTTGTTTGAAAGGTTAACTTTAGAACATGTTTAATTGTGCTGTATTTTTGTGTTTGACAAAGCCCTATGTGGCAAATATCCCCCGTTAATTGGTTGTTTTTTCAGTTTGGGCGGCTTTGTGCTGTGCTGCTTTGCTAAAGCGTGAGTATCTGTCAGTTCTCCACAGCCGCTCTGGAGCACAGTGCCGCTGCCGTGCGTGAGACGGCCGTGCGTATCATCCTGGCTGCGTACGGGCAGTACGGAGACGCCGTGCGCAGCTTTCTCCCATCAGACGAGGCCAGCACACGCAGAAACATGGTCTACAGGAAGATCTTCGACGGACTGGCAAAATTAGATGGCACACCCAACGGGCTGCGGAGCGGAGTGAGCTCATCCTGCAAATGCACATTGTGTGCCATTGATGTTCCCATTGAGGTCATAACCCACAAAACACATGGCTGAGACTGCAAAGTTTTGGCTGTTGGCAATTTTGTACATATTCATTGGGTCACCAATCAGTTTAGATTACTCAGATGGTCAAACACTTGAAGCTTATGATCATTGAAATAATAGAAAAGCCTCTTTGTCATTTCCAGTAAAGAGAACTTATCATTAATTTCCCAAAAAGGAAATTACATAACATTCTATTTGCCAAAGCTGGGAACATGTCACTGGGTGTATTTGTTGGCTGCATTGGTCTAAAGCAGTGTTTCCGAACTCAATCCTTGGGGACCCGAAGACCCACATTTTTGCTCCCAGCTCCCTGGCAGACAGTCCACATTTCTGTTTCTTACCAGGAGCTCCAGGAGGGAGCAAAAATGTGGACTGTCTGTGGGCCCCCGAGGAGCAGATTGGGAAACACTGGTCTAAAGGATGGGCAGTACATAGTAATTTAATGCGCCAAGTTTTCCCGCATTACTAAATTGGGGGGGGCGGGGTTGTTGAGGAGAGAAGATGTGTTACTTTGCGTTTTTATTCAGACCCTGAAGAGAGATGGCATGCAGAAAGTGGAAAAAGAGAAGAAAGCGGAAATTCTGACTCTGAAGGAGCAAGTAGCAGTACTGAAGGAGATCAGTGTACGGCAGTGTGTCAGCCTTCCTGGGGCACTGACTCCTCTGCCACAATCCTGTCTTATATTATACTGTATTATATTATGTTTCTTTTGCTGATAGTACAGTCTGATAATCCAAGAAAACACAACACACTCAAAATTACATTGAGAAATAACAGAACTCTTTATATAGATATATAGGTTTAAGTGCAGCCACATCATTGTTGATCTGATATCAGTTGTATTGCTAATCACAAGGCTGACAGCTTGTGTTCTTTTCTGAAAGGAAAAAGAGAAAGGCAAGGAGAATGCCAAGGGCAAGGAGAAGACAGTTAAGCTTCCCAGAGCAGGTTTGTATGCGGGAGTTTGACTCTGCTGCAGTGCTGGCATCTTTGTGCTCACAGGGAATAATTTGTTTCAGACCTCGTCTAGACCATGACAGCGTGGCTGTTTACTTTGTAGGTGCCAGAAAGATTCATAGCGCCAGTCCTTCACACATGGGCGGTGACCAGTCACCAGATGCTGGTTATTTGGACAGGTAGGTCCATCCATGTGTCTGCTGACTCAACAGCACGGAACGTAAAACTGGCCTGAGGACCCGGCAGCCTGCGCTGGTACTTTGCTCCATTGGAATCAGTAGCTCTGCACTCAATACCCCATATTTTAATGTACTGTAATGGTGCGAATCTGTGGCTGGATAATCTTGGTCCTGTAGAGCCCATTTTTTGCTGATTCACGAGCTCGAAAGGATGAGAGATCATCTGTAGCTCTGCCCAGGATCCTCACCACCAACCTCACTTCTGCTGGAGCAGCAGGCTGTACTGTACTGTGCTTCACATCAGCTTCTTGACCAGCTACATATTAGATACAGGTCGGTTGTGTGGTTCTTCTGTGGCCCTCATGAGAGGAGGACATCTAAGATTGCAGATGTTCTGGCAGGAAAGTCCTTGGCCCAAACTAGAGATGCAAATATATGCCGACTTTTTAAACATCCAAGTATCTACTGTGAATAACTTTTAAAAGCAAAGTTACCACCTCATTCCACCACTGCCCCTCACCAGCTTATCGTCTTCATCGATTGCTTTGTTGACAGACTACTGGATGATCTGTTTTTGTATTTTGCATTTAGACTTAGTTCCTGGATTCTGTTGATGATTTTTTAAATTCTTTTTTAGCTTACAGAAATTAGGTTCTAAACAGTGCTTTATATACTGTCTTTTTTGTATAGCTTTTGTTCCGTTTGACTATCTTGCACTTGATTCTGTTCAGTCACTGGAAACTTAGCATAGCGGTTCTGGTACCTGGGTTGGTTCCTTGACAGCTGCATTCTTGAGATGTTTGATCTGTCTTGCCTGCACATGGGTATTTCTGAATGCTTGTGCAGGGTATATTTTATGCACTCTGGAAGTTGTCACATAGCTTTATAACAGACTTCATTTGATGATATTTACATTAGAAGAGAAGAGAATTTCCATGGACCTTTGGTGCCTTGAATGGAAATGAGCCTCAGTGATGATGAAATACTGCAAGCCGATAGAAGCAAACTGTATTTATAGTCCTACCACTATAAATATGGGGAGTATTATATGAATGGTCACTTTGGTGGACTTCACTATTCTATTTTAAATGAATATGGAGATTTTATTTTATTTTTCTCCACAAAATGAGTCTTGCTCCTGGCCTGTGTTTCAGCCTGTGCATCTTCTGTGGTGAGAGGAGTGGCTCCTTCACAGAGGAGGGCCTGGACCTGCACTACTGGAAGCACTGTCCCATGCTGTGCCGCTGCCACTACTGCAGACAGGTAGGCCCCTTGGCCTGCGCAGTCACGCCCCCAAACCCTGGTTCCACCTCTGAGCCGTGGGGGCGGAGCCACGACACAAAAAGGCTTTGTGAAACAAGCCGCTAACCCATCTCAATACTGAGTCCCATTTGCATTTCGTTTGCTTATATTGCACCGATTTTTAAAACTGTTTGCAGAAACCAAAGCAGGGTTGAATCTCATGTCACAGTCCTTCAAATACAATAAGAGAGAGAAGCACCCCTAGCTGCAGGTTATTAAAACCCATTGCATATTCTGAGAGTGACACATGCAACTCTCAGACCTTGACAATAGATATAGGAATATAAAGAAATTAGTGTAATTAATAAAAATAAATCCAATGGCAAAACATTAAACAAAGCTTAATAACTGGTCTCCATTTAGGCGTAACCTCATATTTTAACAAAAGTTTAGTCTAGAGGAGGACTCAGTTATTGTTAGTGTTATTATAGTTAACAAAAACTGAGACTAAAACTAGGAGTGAAAAAATAATTTTGTTAACCAAGATAAAAATAAAAACTAAGTAAAAATTACAATGAACAATGCAACAAAAAGTAAAACAAAATAGAAATGCAGGTGAAATCAGCTTCATTTTTCATTTTATCCCCTCGATTTGTACTGTGGTTTTCGGTTACAATTTACGTCACACTGCCCTCAGGAAACAAAGGCCGTCGTCCGCCATGCCATAGTGCATTTCTAGACTGGCGGAGGTTTTTCCTGTATACAGTATTTCTGAATTCGTCAAGGTTGGATGTGTTCGCAACAAATGTAACATTCATTGAGGATCCAAAATAGGTGTAAAAAACTGTGAGAGGAGAGATTAAGATTTATCTTTGTAAATGGAAATACGGTAAATGAGACTAATCTTTTGTTAAAGAATGAGATTACGCTTAAATGGAAACCAGTTACCAAACTTTGTTTAATGGTTTGCCATTTGATTCGTGTTTATCAGTTATACTTATTTCTCATATTTCTATTGTAAAGGTTAAAAGAGGGCTGGTGCCATTGCAGGTTACTGTTAGAATATTTCACACATTCAATGTTGAGTGAAATGTTACTGATTTTGGCATTTCAAGTCTTTTGAGAATTTTTCAAACTGGTGTATTAAGCTTTGTTTCTGCATTCTCTTAATGCTTTGTACAGTAAGCTGATTGCTTAACCACTATGCCTCAAGGGGTTTTCACTAGAGGACACCCGGGATTTTATGTTCTCCAAAAGTACCAAAACCCATCAAGTCGTATATTGTAATCAGTGTATAAGAGCATCAATAAAGCAGGTCCTTCACAGCTATAAAAACAGGTTTTGAAGGGAATGTTAGTTCAGCAAACCCAAATGTTTCATGTCTTCTCTATAGCTGCTTCTTGTGCACGGCGAAAGCATGTGAATCAGTTCCAATGTGATATCAAAACACGGTACTGAAAACTAAATCAATACTTAAAACTAAACAAAAACTAGAAATGTTCATAAAATAAAAATGACACTAAAACTTTTTTACATTCTTGAAAGAAACTGAAACTGAACTATAAAATTAAAAACCAAAATGGAAAATTAGATAAAAATGAAGACAAATGTAAATTTGAAAACCATAATAACCCTGGTTACTTTTTACATGTTTTATTGTTTTATTGAACGTCGTTCTTCCTCCGGTCGTCTTCCAGGTGGTGGAGATTGCCTGCCTCACAGAGCACCTGCTAGCGGAGTGTGAAAGCCAGCGGGCGTTCGTGGCGTGCCCACTGTGCGGCGAGGCCGTGACACGCGGCTCACTGGCTGCCCATTCCCAGAGCCCAGGCTGCCAGCGTGAGTGTGTCACCCTCCTCGTTCTCTCATTGTAGTTTCGAATGTTTTATCGGAAGTGATGTGGCTGGACACTGTGCCATTTTGTGTGGCCTTATTTTTCAATGCATGATGTGGTTGTTTCATTGTTGCTCTTATTTGACTAGTGTTTAAATGCTTGTGTAAGTTCCCATAATATTCTTGATATTTTTACAGAAGCTGTTCAGGGTTAGAAACCATCTGAACACCCAGCAAACTCTGAGCTCATTAACCATTAAGTTTTCCCTGCCTCTGATACCACCTGTGTTTTGCGAGGCGGAAAAAGAAAAACTCTGAAGCAGTTCAACTGCTGCCGGCCTCCTGGAATTTGTACCCTTAGTCCCTTCTGCCCGCAGAGGCGAGATTCAGCCTTTTTTTTGTACCACTGACACCCCAAGCCATCATATTTGCGTTTGCTGTCTTCCTGATAGCTTTATGGAACCTGGATGACCTCCTCTGACCTCTGCCATTAACAGAGTGCTTTTGTTTACAGAGCTGGTTGGATGTTTTTCTGTCCATGGCACTATTCTCTGTCAACGTTATATACAGTAATGTGTGAAGATCCCGAAAGAATGGGTATTTTTGAACCACTGATCCTGTACCAGCAATCATTGAATTGCTTAGATACCTCATTTTGTCCATTCCGATGCTCTGTTGAGCAGTAACTGAATCTCCTGGCTCTGTCTGCTATCTCTGTATATTGAGTTACAGCCGCATGATTTGCTGTTGGGAGAAGCACAGTACTTAGTGTATATGACAAGGCTAGACTGTGTGGGTATGTATGAGGGATCAAGACTGGGCATGTTCTTAGGCACTGGCCTTATGTCATGAGCGTGGCACAGAGTGTGTGCAAGGAAACTGGACTGAGGTATACTGAAATTCCTAATCAGATGACAATATAAAATCCAGGCTCGGCGTCACATTAAACATTCAGTAGTCTTCCTTTAAGTGTGCCAGCGACCGCAGGAAACGCTACAAACAAGGCTTAAAGGGAAGCTGCAGCTGAACAGTTTATCCACAGTGTCAATCAGAACTGTTGTATATACCATAATGTGTTTTATATATATGTGTGTGTGTGTGTTTATATATCACTGTACACGTAAATGCCAAGATAAAGGAAAGAGTTGTGTAAAGGAGGCATACAAAGACTATGGAAAGCAGGTACTTCCACACAGGTGTGGTGTCTTAATTTATACGATAGTTGTCATCTCTCTGATATTTATGGTCAACAAAAAATCGCTGGTGCTTTTAGGATGTAGCTAGTGTTCAGCTATGTTGGGCAAGTGCTTCACTCACTGTTCACTGTTAAGCTGCGAATTATAAACTTATAGCAGCAGCAAGAAATATGTATGTCCTCTTAGCTTCTGCCAGTGGGTATGGGTTATGCATTGTCCTGACTCTTCTGTTTTTTTTTGTTTTTTTTTTTTTAACTATTTTTAAGCTCCCGGACCAGAGAGAAAAGCCAACCATTGTCCATTATGCCATGATAATTTTGCTTCAGGAGAGGAGGTGAGATTCTGTTGCATTTTCTGGAGCCTGATAAAGGATGAACTCCTGTGACCACATTGTTATAAAACCTTTTGTCATTCAGATGACATGAAAACCATCCGAATAAGATACTTTCACAGTAATCTTAAGGCGTAATTTGTTATCATAGTACCAGCACACTGGAGTATACTTAAATTTCAGAGTACACTTAATTTATCTGCATTTGGTAGCTGAACCAAACAAAAGTTATATTTTTACTCTCCTACACATATAATTGCAAAATTGTGCAGTTCTTTATTTTGCTTTTCCCAATGAGGGCAAAATTTCTGCTGTCCGAAACAATGGAAGGGCTGTGCCTTTTTGCTCCTCTTTGCGCTTAGCACATGATTTTCCCAAGAGTGAAACACCATTATTTCTGTTAAGTGGCTCATAGCAGAAAAGCCACGACTGCAGGTTCGATATTCAGACCTTAGCAGCAAATACAGTTCAAACCGAGGAATTCGGCGAAAAGGGTTTTGCTGCTTTCATCCCACAACATGTTTGCGTTCAGGATGTTACATTAATCCCTTCATTTTAATCATATTTTAGATATTTTATTTATTACCTGAATGTTTCCAATCAATACGTAGCGTTTTCTATACGATGACATATTGTAGCCTCTCGCTGTTTCAAGAATTTTCGTTTTTTTTTTTTATGATGACCTCCCTCTGCCTAAACGATTCTCAAAGTAGACAGTAGCAAAAAGCAATTCCTACTTTGCGCTTCACTGGAGCCAGCCACATAAAGTACGGCCAACTACATTCTGAGAGTGGTTTTGCCGTGGAGGTTCAGTGGAAGGGAACGGTTCAGGGAAGGGTGATGCTAAGATGGCCATTTGGCGGCTCGGTGGGGAATGTCATCATCGCCTGCCGTAAGGGCGTTGTGCTTGCTGAGCTTGGCCTTTCCCAGGTACGCGGCTCTCGCAGTTTAGGTGGATCCATGTATTTAAACTGGGCTTCATGTGTGGTTTTATGAATCCATGGTAATGTCGTCACAGTATCAACATTTCAAGCTTCGATATGATACCGAGAAAAGTATTGACGCTCGATACCGTTGTCAATACTCGACACAGTATGTAATCTAACTGTAATTTATTTCAGTTACAACTTTGTTTGCAGAAAAACCTTTGCAACTTTTTGTAAACTCATATCACTATATGTAAAGAAATACTTTCACATTTCATTGTCAGTCAAAGTATAATATTAAGTACAGTAGTAGCCATTGCTGTTGTGCTCTAATCATGTAAAGAGACATTCAGGAACAGTACATAAACATTACTAAAAAAAAAACAACAGATGTTACTTTATATTATTTGTTATTACACTGCGCAATAGAACAGACACACATTACTTTTACATGCCTTCTCAAAGCACCAACACTTTTAACAATTGCATGACTGTTAAAGTTTGTATCATCGTTAACTGACAGGATCTCATGACATTGTATACACAACCCACAGGTAATTGTTGTCTTAATGTGGAAAGTGCGTAGGTTTGGTAGGAATTAAATCTGCCCCGAACCCCCCACCTCCCTAAACACACACGCTACTCCCACAATGTTGGCAGGGACACATCCCTACCATCCATGCCCAAATCTACGACAAGGGTTTGTTCATAATTGTGCCTTGCTCTTCCAGGAACAATAACTTCCAATCAATGTAACCCAAGGTGAAGGAGCAGTCAGTCAAAAAAAAGATAGATGGATGGATGAATGAGTGTTTGGTAAAATGTTTCCTGTAATAAATGTATATTTTAATGAACGTCACATTTATATGGTGCTTTTCAAGACACCCAAAGCGCTTTACAGTATGAGGAGTCACTTCTATCCCCACCAATGTGCAGCATCCACCTGGATGACGTAACAGCAGCCATTCTATTGCAGTACGCTCATCACACGGTAGCTAAAGTGGTGAAGGGGCAGGAGAGAATTCACCAGTTAGATAAAGGGGGTGACTAGGCCAGATTTGATAGGGGCACAGTGGCCAATTTTAGCCAAGACATCAGGGTACCACCCAGTCTCTGTCAAAGGATGCCCAGGGATCTTTTATGACCTCAGAGGGTCAGGACCTCTGTTTTACGTCTCATCCGAAGGACGGCACCATTTTCACAGCACTGTATCCCCATCACTGCACTGGGATCCACACAGACCACAGGATGGGATTCCCTACTGGCCACAGTGTCCCCGTCACTGCACTGGGATCCACACAGACCACAGAATAGACTAACCTATAATCCACACCAACATCTCTTCCAGCAGCAGCCCAGCTTTCCTAGTCGGTCTCCTATCGAAATACTGGCCAGGTCTAAACCTGCTTAGCTTCATGTGGATTACATATCCTGCACTGTAGGTGCTATGGCTGCTGAATAAGACTGTTTTCAATTATTTCTTTTATTTGGTACGTAGTTTCATCCATGAGTATTCGTTTCTGCTTAGTATTTTATTCCATTCAATGCAATTCAAGATAAGTGCCTTATCGTGGCAGGTGCCATCCTGCGACGTGAGCTGCCAAACTGCTGGCTATAGCATAAATGCTCTCTACCACCCAGGCCAAAGTCTGGAAGCTCCAGGCTATTGGTCCAGTGGTTTTGAGGGTGTTTTGTTTGCAGACCTGTTCCACTTATGTGGTTTACTGCTAAGTCATTCTTGGTGCTGAATCTGGACACTTCCCCTGCCAAGTCACTATAAAAGCCACCAAACAGGCTGAAGTGCTGGCTGACTACACTGATTTCAGACCCGCAGCTGGTCCCAGTTCTTTTAAGTGTGTAAGCACACACACTCATTCCGCAACAGGGCAGTGGTCACCGTCAGTGTATAAGCACTTTTACTGGTGCCTCTCCCCTGCCTCAGGCACTCTGACCATAAACACTGCCCTGATGCGTGCCCTTACACACATAGATCAAGCAGAAGCAGCTGCATTGTTTGCTGGTCTGAAACCAGTCCAGTCAGCCAGCACCGCCCCTCCGTGTGACTGTGACACAGTAATAACTCCAGTGTTGGTATTAAGTTTGTGAATCAACAAAAGGAGCAATATCTTCAGGGAGGGTGTATTAATTTAGGCTTAAACATACTAGTAGAATATAAAGAGTAAAAAAAAAAAAAAATGACACATTATGCAAAAATTACCGACGGAGTGGTTAAATGTGTAGGTGGCCGTTTGAAATTACTTGTAAGGCATAAAACAAACAATTATTTAATTAATTTTGTAGTAGTTAAATAGCAGCTAAATGGTTGTGTGTAGAAACCATTACACAATGGTGTACTAAAAATGAAGTATTTATATTAATAAATTAATTGTTTTCTTTTAGCAGTACTTGTTTTGTATCTGTTGTGTACTGCTTAGCAATGCATAAATTGATTCACTTTATTGAGATGAATATCTCACACATGCACACACAAGGTTCCGTCAGTGAATTTGCATCATGTTTACCCTCAAAACAGTCTTTGTTTAGCCCTGATCAGAGCGTCCATCAGATTTACTTTTTCCCTTCTCTGCTTCCTGTCCCCGGTTTTTCTGCTTATTGCTTTTACCACAGTCCACTAATCTGTGTGTGTGTGTGTGTGTGTGTGCGTGCATGTGTGTGTGTGCGTGCGTGCATGTGTGTGTGTGCGTGCATGTGTGTGTGTGTGCGTGCATGTGTGTGTGTGTGTGTGTGCGTGTGTGTGTG
>JAABNX020000119.1:1269016-1279720 GCA_015163995.2 Mormyrus lacerda | reverse complement strand
ATCGCGGAGCTGCAGCGGCACCCCAGACACAAAGTCCGCGTTTCCGCCAATCACAGGTGGGTCAGTAAAACATTCAGCTGAGTCTTACCTTTGATACACAATGAGGCTGAATCTGTCCTAGTTTACAGAGAAGTGTAGGTGTACAAATCGGCGTGTGTCCTGCTCTCTTTATGGGACTGCTAGCCGGTCTGCTTTGCGTATCACACACGGGATTTTGCTGGAATTAGGGTCATCGACAAAAGCCCATAGGGAATGTGAAGGCTGATACCCCAGAGCATGTTCTGGACCAGTCCAGTGCTGCTCAGTCCGATGACCGTGGATGATCCCAGCATCTAGTGAAATGCTTCTCTGAGTCATAGCCAGTCAGGACCATGACTCGTGTGTTGCATGTGGATGTGCCCTGATTTTCGTCTGTTTTAGGTTGACTGCTCTCCATCAGCATGCTCTTTTGCTTAAAATAAAACTACAGCGAGAGTTGAACAGACTGCAGAAGTATAATTACTGGGATATTATTTAGAATCATCATCAGCACAAACCTCGCATTACTCTATACAAACAATGCAGGTGTTTGAAAAGTAGCTACAATTATGCTTAATCCTGTTCAGTGTTTCCTTCCAATGTAAAGGTCAAAAAGGTATTTGTGTACATCAGAAGCTTGGTGAATTGGCAAAGTGTTGACTTACAGTTTCTTTTGCAGAGCAGTTTTTCCTTGACAATGAATTATGCAGATCAGCTTACAACAAATATCCATTTAATGTACACAATAGTTCTTTTGTCTTCAGCATTCGCCAGCCCTAATTTTTGTAATAAAAACCTCATCCATCTTTGGAGAATTCCTCTAGAACTGTTGTTTGCTCTTAATTTGATACAGACAGAGTAAACACCCGTTTAATACACAAGGCTGTGAAAAGTGAAGCATGTGTTCAACCCGTAAACGTCCCGACGGTCAGCTGGGAAAGCACAGCAGAATACTGTGTGTAAAAACGCTATTCATACACTTAAGTTTGTTTTTACAAGTTTAAGAAAATACATTTTTCATCGACTTGGGCAGCTGAAAGAGGCTGCTCTTTTTTTTGTGTCTTCTCAACATGACATTTTATATAATGTCTTGTTTACTAACATTTAGAGAGGGAGCAGCTCAGTTTCGAGCGGGATGGAGGGACAGCCTGCTGCACCGGCACGGCTCACGCTAGCCGATGGGGGTGGATCTGTGGGGCAGCGATTCAGTGACTCCTGCTCCATCCACAGGCCTGGAAGTCTCACCTCCTGGGTCCGGATGGCTGTAAGCAGAACTCACGGAGGACAGCGGCCTTGCAGAGAGTGAAGCCCCCACAAGGTATGCCATTCATCCCCCCAGGCCCACCTCGGGACGGGGGCCAGCGCCCAGAGCTCGCCTACACTGAGGGCTCTTTTGGAAACAGCTGATCTTTTACAAACCCTAGACCCACCCCCCACCCCCCCGTTCTCCTTGACCTGGGCCCAATAAAGGAGAACATTGTTGTTAATCCCAAAAGAGCCTTAGCAGAAACCTTGTATGAATTTAGCGTTGATTAAAACTATGAGGAAAACAAATATGTGTGTATTCCAACCCAACCATATCTCTAAAATCAATGTTGTTAAATAGAGGCCTTTGAAAATGTCGAACTTAAGAATAATCAACATGATAGAATTACTCGGTGTCAGCGGGTCCCTACCCTGCTGGGGACAGGAAGCCATGTGAGAATATGTCATTGGGTAGGACGTGACAAAGATGTTTTCCGCCTGATCCCTTCAGGCCATGAAGTGCACTTTATTATTTCTGTGTAATACACCACGTCAGAATGTAAGAGCAATATCTTCCTCATTCTATCAAACAGGAAAGACCAGCACCTTGAGGAAGACAAAGGAGGCATCTCTAGGGCCCAAAGCACGACTGGTGGGTGGCATGAGCAGGGCACCTGGAGCCAAGGCTGGACAGGGAGGAACATCCCGGCGCCCGCCCTTAATAAGACGTTAAGCTCGAAATGCTCTTCGACACTAGTAGCACTGGCGAATCTCTCTCCGTATGAATAATCCAAGCTTCACTGGGCGCCTTGTTTATTCATAGCTCAGCGGTACAGATTTAGATTCACATCGGGCCATAGAGCACTTTTGCCAAAAGATTTAGCTTTTTTTGTTGAATTGACATATTTGCAGTTATTTCTGCATCTCTGTGTGCAGATTTCCCATACGTGTGCAGGTTCATGTTTATTCTTTTTTTCATGAATGAAGTATTTAGCTGAAGTGTCATCTTTCAGCCTGTCATAGCCAAAGAAATATTTAACTTACAGAGTTTGTTGAGTTATGTACTCACTTATGTTATTTGAGCATCTTGCCTGGAGAGAGAGATTTTTTTGGTTCTCAGTTTAAAAGAAAAAGTTTCAAAGAACTATTATTAATTTGTAAATCAATAACATAAAAATTCAAAGTAAATTATTTGAATACTCTTTGCATATTACACATTTTAATACTCATGCAGTATTAAATATATTTACAATGACAGTTTTATACAATGAAGCAGTTTTCTCTAGTTATTTTTCACTTGTTAACCTGAACTCTACTGTAGTCCACGCGTTTCAAACATGAATATTGAAACTGATATTTCAGAGAAAAATGACAAGTATATATATTTTTTGTTCACTTGTGACTTTCGTATTGTGCAATATTTTCTTTGTAAAGTTTTCTAATTTATAACTTGTGATTTTTTTTTTTATACAAGAGCATAGTACAGAGACACCAGTAGCCGTCCTTAGATAATGACGGCTTGCAAGCATAGTTGTGCCTGATTAAGGTAACTTAAGCACAGATGATACATTTGGGTCTTGTTCCAGGCACAAAAATAACAATTCGGTTTGTAGTCTATAGGACCAGTTTGGTTTATTCCATAGAATCAGAAACCTTTTACCAAACAAAAATGTAAAATGTCTTGCCAAGGAAACCTTATATTTTATACATAACGTCTGTAAGATAGAATTGCAAGATTCATTGTGTCCAATGCTTTTCTTTGGGCATTAGTTTAAGTACATTAGGTGAAAGTGTTGTGATTTGTATTGTGATGTATGTTAATATAGTTTTCTATAATTGCACAGGTGAATGTATAATTTTGCATGGTCATTGGCACTTTTACATTTCCAGACCTGTGTAGTTGTGAAAAACTCTCAATGTAGCTGTTGCTACTTATATGTAAATTTGTAACAATAATGATAGTCAAATTTAAATCAATAGTAATTAATACATAATAATTGCTAATGGATTACATCAGTTACTTCTGCATTTTTCTCCAAGTCTGTAGTCAACTTTCTGATAACACTTCAGATTAAGTCTGATCCTTAACTATTAATAAACTATGAATCATTTGATTATATATTTGTAAATAAAAAGATTCACTTTCAAAATTAGAAATGTATTACAAGGATGTCTTACTATTGTCTTCCAAAGTATTTACTAAAGAGCTTGTAAATGCTCTATTATTTATCAAATCTGAGTATATTTGTAAGTGATTTTCAAGCTGTTTTGTAAATATGACTGTAGTACATTTCTGAATTAGTAAAAAAAAAAAGTTTTTCTGTCTATGAGTATAGTAGACAGTTCATGAGTAAGTTTAATCAATAATCACAACTTTATTGATTCTCCATGGGGAAATTATTATTTTTTTTTTTAACGCCTCCCTCAACTTGCTCTTTGTAGAGTAAGCTGTCCGCGAAGGGCTGCCACCTGTTGGGGTGCCCAGGCAGCTGGGGGTTAAAGGCCTTGCTCAAGGACCCGCAGACATGCTGAGGCTGGGTTTGAATCTGCGACCTTGTGATTACAGGCACACAGGCTTAGCCCACTGAGCCACATTGCTGCCATACTATATTATTATTAATATAAATATTATTAATATTCTTAAATATTATTCATATTAATTATTATTAAATATTATTAATATTTAAGAAGCATACCATAAAAATTAAACTGTTACCAATTTTTTGCATTGTATGGTGTTTCAAACATCTACATTTTCTTTTGATATTTGATGTTTTTTAACATGTTTTTGCAACCAGGTGCACATCACTTTCAGTAACCATCCTTGTAAGTTTTTAGTTTGGAAAAAATAATTTGCCTTGGGAAATGACTGTGAAGGAAATCAGCGCCGGCCAAGCTGTCCCAAGTCTGGCATGAGGTGCATAGCGCCAGTACTGGGGATCATAGGTGCATCACAACTGGGGAATCACTGAGAATGTTTTATTGTTGTTGCGTTATTGAAGCTGAGTAATAACAACTTGTACACATTGTATTGTTTTGTGTGGTTTGCTGAAATAGAAACACTGTGTACATATGTGAACACAATGGCAGGCTTGTTTAGCCTGTTCCAGCATTGCATATTATAGTTTCCTGATACATTTGTCTAAAAACATTTTGTCAGTTTCACTCAAAATGCCCATTACATATAAAGCATAGAAACAGTTTCACTGAATTTGAACAGGACAACTTCTGTAATACCATCACCAATTTTAATAAAGTTGCAAATTCTGTTGGCAAACAGGTCCCAATGTGAGAATATTCTTTCCAAACATAAGAACGTGGTGGTATTGTGTTTTAGGGGCAACGTTCAATGATCTTCGATTGATTATATGCGTGGTTCATGCAGTGAAAGTTACATTTTCTTACAAAGTTACATATAGATATGATGATATCGAGCGTATGTGATGCGTTATAAAAGAAAAATTGGAAACAAAATCAAAAATCACAATTTTTTTTCTTGGGGGTGGGCACCCATCTCAATCGGACAAATTAAACTAAAAAAACTTCGAGTCGGTGTCCGAAATAAATGTTATACGTCACATATAGCTACTGTTCAAGTTATCTGTCATATACGTCAAAACGTTTCACATTTTGAAGTCTCTTTTTGAGGAACATGTCTTCTTAGTTATCTTATGAAATTGCACTTGCGTTTCTGAATTTAACAAGTTCAAAAGAGTTGGCGTTAAAAGTATAGGCCTACATGATCTCTGATCTCCGTTCAAACGCGTCGTTAGCATGTGCGTCCAGTGTCGCACTGTTTTCAACGCAACCCTTTCAAATTCCATCAACAGTGTGTAGTTATAGCAAAAGTATGTTTATTTATCTAACAAACATTTCAATGTACAGATAAAGACATCGGATTTCAGCAAATACAACATATACAATGTGCAATAAAACCACAACCAGTCAATAACTTATATAACAAACTATAATTCCATCAATGAGCTTATGACATTCCAGTAAAATATGAACGATGTATTCCTTTAGGGATCCCTTACAAAAAGGTTCACAGTGAAAGTATTACTTTTTTGGCGCAAATAAGTTTTTTATTGTACACAATATTCCACATTCTAAGCAACTCTTGTGGACCCAGTTTATGAATTACGATGAGGTTTCTGTAAAAGCACGGGTCGCTGTTCATGGGACTGACTTGGCGTTTCATTATGCCAAAGGTTCTGAATCCCGAATGCATCTCTGGGGCAAGGTGCAGCCTTTGCAGGCACATTCCCAGGAATACGTCGTCGATGGGATAAAGCTCCAGGTCTTCGGAAACTGCAAATAATCTTCCCGCTAATTGACCTGACATTACAAATCCACCGCCACCTACGTAGGGCGGGTAGGGTTTGTCGAACAGTTCTCTTGGTATGTAATACTTACTCTGCCGATTCCTGATGGGGATTGCCTTTGAAATAGTGTCCCCGACAAATAGATTGCGTACCTTTCTCTCTTCTGTCTTAAATTCAATAAGGTCCATTAGGTTATTAGTGTTGACAAATACGTCGTCGTCACCTTTAAATATAAACTTCACCCGAGAACAATAAATATTGAACCATTTCAAAAAATTCACTTCCTTCAGAGTCAAATTAAAAAAGGTGTCTATAAAATCCCACTGCAAGATATCTCCATAAAGCCGATCCTCATAATCGATCAGTTTTTGTAGGTTTCTTGTATCTTTTCCTGCAGAAGGGGTACCTAGTAGAAATAGCGTTTTTATGATTTTACCATCGATTGTCCGTTCCTTTCCCCAGGTCTTTCGTACTGCTTCTCGTCTGTCGTGTTGCTCTATAACCGACTTTACCACCATCAGTAAATGCACGTCTCCAGTCCGGCACTTCTCCGGGTGGTTAATCAGCATCGGGAAGTACCTACAGTGTCTGTGCAACACAAATTGGTGAAATCTGGGTTCCAGTCGCTGAAACCACTCTTGTTCTTTTAGGTTTACATTTTCACTGCAGTTAATTGTGTTCACATCCCATGCAGCCTGGGTCGCGTTGGAAACGGACGCGCGCTCCGCAGCAAATTTCTCCCCCAGTCCCGATGGCGAATTGTTTCCCAAAGCACTTCTAAATAAATCGTTTTGTATGTCCAAGAACCCAGCGGCATCTTTGCTTTTCATGAGGTTTTCCTTAGCGTTGTTTTCCACCAGCTTGAGCTTTTGAAACATTAACAACGTACCAAAAGCTAAAATCAAGCTTATAAGTGTTTTCAGCACTCTCTTCCGTCTGAAAAAATACTCCATATCTGAGAAACAAAAAAGGACAAATGGTAGACTTATATGGTCAACGTTGCATTCTCCTGATATGATGACATCGCTTACGGTTCAGACCCGATTAATTAAACCCCCCGCACTAGACGGGTATGGTTCTGCAACATAGCAGCATATTTTCGTTAGAGAGGAATGGAGAGTGTTGAGTAGAATGAGGTTACAGTCGGCGTTCAGTTGATAGAGACGCAAAGTCTTTCAAAAGTTCGACCTGTTCTGGTCAAACCTTTTCTTGTACTTGGGTGTCCCTCTGGTCTATTCATCATCCTCGGTTTTTCACAGCGGGTCTGTACAATCACCTTTTCCTTTCATCCTCCTTGTTCTTCACCAGTCATTCAGTAGAGGAGCGTCTGCTAATCACCCCAGCCGAGCCGAGTTTTTTTGCCGCTCCTTAACCCTTCCCATCCCGCCGCGCCTATTCGCAACGGGCAGCGCTCGGGTTACACGTCACAGATGGCCATGAGTCACCTAGGTTCATTAACCGTACTGTCTTTGAATAGATATATAATAGGGGTCTTTTAATTAAATAAGAGTAACATGTTGGCAATGGCATTGGTTTAATTAAATGAGAAAATCAACATAATATTCCTATGTATATTTAATTTATATATAATTTAAGTCTACCATATGTGAACTGTGTCACACCAGCTTTTTTACATTTAAAAGAAACACACAGCGATTTATGTGTAATGTGTTCGCAATATGCTAGTATACAAACGTGCATCGGACATCAGGGCAGTTCAGAGACCTTTCGAGGGCCCGGGACTAGACCGGGGGTGGGGGGCATGGGTGGTGGCAGGTTCACTGTGGGGTCCCACCTCCCCCAGCTCGACTACTGTCGCTACACTTGGGTCTGATAAAGGAATAATGTGGCTCTACGGACCCTGATTTAGCTTGTATACAATGGCTGGATGGAAGACGGACATTCTAAATACGCAATATATTTATACATCTTTTTTTTTTCTTTTACAGAAGCAGGTTGGCCAAAACATGTTTTGCGAAATGGCCCAATCCTGAAAGCCTTCGGTAAAATCCGAAACAGTGATGAGATATTAAATACTGCAAATCTCACCACCTTAAGGTACAGGAGGAATTTATATTGAATTCTTTACAAGAGAACTAACGCAATATAAATGGTGATGTAAATGTGAATACTGTTAGGATCTTTTTTTGGAAAACATTTTGTTCTGCAGCAAGTGAAAAAATGCCGCAATTTCACTACTTAACTCTCGTGAATGACATGGAACACTGGCGAAGTGCTGGGCTCCTGTGAGATTTTCTGTTTCCATGGCAGTTGAGCAGCAGCCTCGTGCCAACAACCACCTAAGCCAATAACAATCAGCTGACCCTAAGTGGAGAGTTTATCTCATTAGGGGACAAACTGGATCAGATGTGTATTTTTTGTGCTCTGATATGGTTTATTGTTGAAGTGGTTCTTTGAATTTAGGTACTTTTGTGCTGGTTTGAGGTTTCTTTTGATGTAGCGGCTTAGTCCCTATTTTGAGTAATATGTCCTTTTGAAGCCTGTTGTCTCGTTCCTTTGTGCTGCTTTGCGGTGGCTCTATCCCGTGAGAATGTACTGCATTATCTAGGCTACTCCTGGTATGATGTGCAGCTGTAGAGGGATATGGAATAGGGGCTTGTCTATAAATCCAACAGCGATTACTATATAAGAACTTTATTTTTGCGGGAGACAAATAACTAATCCAACTTTAAAAAACTTATCTATGAGTTGATCAGAAACAAACCTGCAAATAGGTGCAGAAGAGAAATAACAAAATAAACAGGAAAGTAATACTTTAGTTGCAAGGGGAATATGCTAGCCCTTGATCCGAGCGTTTCAATCATAACAATACTCAAAATTTAGTCTCGAGTATATCGTGAAAGGATGCGTCGAAAGAGACTCTAGGAAATGCAAACAGACGGCAAGGATACAATTGTCACAAGGTGCCCCCATCTTCCTGAAACTCTTGACCAGGAGCAGGTAAATTATTCCATTTAACAAAACCTACACAAGGGAATACTTTGCCGCCATTTTGCGCTCCTAATTTGGTAGAGGTATATCACTACCATAACTCTCATACTTTTAACAGGCACAAACATTTTGAGAGATGCATGCAATTCGTCATAGCCAAATTTTAATCTAAATGTTATTGGCCCTGGAGTTTTTACTCTAGGCCAGATAACGCGGCTGACTGACTCAGATCTAAAAAGCCACTAACTAGCATACCCTAATATGTTGAGGTGCACTGATCCGATATTCAGATCGGTATCGGAACCGATTCATACTAATTAGACCAATCGGATATTAGCCATATGTAACCGTTCCACGTCCAATACTTATTTACAGTCTGTAAAAGATCGCTCCTATTTCTTGTTAAATCGATTCGTACAATCAATTGCACGACAGCACTTCCCCATTTAAGATGTTTGCGGCGTTCATGCTGAACACTAACGTTTTCGGCAAAACGTTTTTGCCACTCCGTTGGTATACGCGCAGTGCCAATGCGCATACGCTCTGCAGAACCGTAAGAATAGCAGATGAGGGTAACGATCTGGAAGTATTTTACGCTTTTAACAACAACTAGTGCCATAACGATTTGCAGTCTTCGTAAAACCAAAGGTTTGAGAGGTGGGAGTGGCGTTTAGTGGAAAATCCCACTAAACGAAATGTGCGCTGGACTAATATGAAAAAGCAATATGAAAAAAGTCGCTGGCTTGGGATGTCTTGCGCACTCACTGCAGCTTGTGGTTTAGGAGAGGAGGGGAGGGGGTGATGTTTTAACGAAATGTAAGTGACGCTGTAGCCAGTGAGAGAAAGATTGTGGGGCATTTTAAACATTCGCCACCTTCCTGTGCTCATTTAGAAGATTCAAATTGAACTGCAAATACCTCAAAAGTACTTAAAACAAGATGTATAAACGGCGGAACGGCACGTTATGTTTGTAGTAGCCTAATGAAAGCTTTTCTGTCATTTTTCATTTGTATTTACTATTTTATATATAATATAAAGTTTAAATACAGTACAGGCCAACAGTTTGGACACACCTTCTCATTCAGTGTGTTTTCTTTATTTTCATGACCATTGGCAGATTCTCACTGAAGGCATCAAAACTATGAATGAACACATGTGGAGTTAATATGAATTTTAACAGTTGTCCAATAAGGCTGTCTGCTGTGTAGTAACCTGACTCCTGCACAACAGAACTGATGGTCCCAACCCCATTTATAAAGCAAGGAATTCTACTAATTAACCCTGATAAGGCTCAGCTGTTAAGTGAAAACCATTTCAGGTGACTACCTCTGGAAGCTCATCGAGAGAATGCCAAGAGTGTGCAAAGCAGTAATCAGAGCAAAGGGCGGCTATTGTGAAGAAACTATAATATAAAACATGTTTTCAGTTATTTCACCTTTTTTGTTAAGTACATAACTCCACATGTGTTCATTCATAGTTTTGATGCCTTCAGTGAGAATCTACCAATGGTCATGAAAATGAAGAAAACACATTGAATGAGAAGGTGTGTCCAAACTTTTGGCCTGTACTGTGTATAAAACTAAAACGCTCTTGTATGGGAATCTGTGTCGTTATCAGCACTTGTGTATCGAATCGTAGCTGAAAAAAATGTGATTCCCCACCCATTCTAACTATGAGGAGCCACAGGTGGGATCTTCACAAGCCGCATTTATGTCTGGTGCAAGTTCCATTAACATTAAGTCTCTGCAGCAGATAAAGACAGCAGGGCGTATTACACAGACCTCTCTCACTCACAAGAAGAAAATCCATGAAAAAAGCTTTGTGTATAGAGCCATCAAAATGGTGAAAGGTTGTTCATATCCTTCTCAGTCTTGTTGACCCCTTATTAACATACAGGAGCTTCCTCATTGCAAGTCAGACCCACCTGTAGCGTAGGATACAGCACTGGTACAGTTTTGTTCCCCAAGGTACAAACAACATTAATGTCCCCCCAATGGTACAAATATGTTCATCAGAGTCAATTTCTGTACCTTAAAAGGCATATTTACTGACAACTAAGGTACAGCTGGCAGACCCTTGAGGATACAGCCCCAATGATAAGTAACTGTACCCTCAAATGAACCGATTGGTACTTTTTCACCCTGCCAGTGTGCATGTATGCATG
>JAABNX020000119.1:1257235-1269010 GCA_015163995.2 Mormyrus lacerda | reverse complement strand
ATATATATACTGTTTATTGTAAATACGTTTATTGTCTGTATATTGTAGTATTTATTGACAGAGGTGAGAATGATGGGCGGATGCTCTTTTCTAATTTCATATTTTAATTTATCTTTCCATCATAAATTGCATTGTGAGGAGCCCCCTGCTGGTAAGATAAAAGAGGACGCCGACGTCATGTGCGTGAGCATGAAAGAACGAAGAAAAAATATAGTTTTATATATGGAACTCCAGTCCTGAACCAGAGGCCTAATGTATAAGCTATGCTTGCCTCAAAAAACATTTGGACGGAAATGTGCTCTTATTCGAAACATGTATGAATGCTGCCCCCTATAGCAACTAAAGGAAAAGTCACCACATCGCAGTCAAATATCACATACTGTATATTGCTACTATATTTCAAAATCTTATATACTAAATTGCATCATCAATCACATATGTTCCAGTTAATACTACTTACAGTATGCAATGGAAAATTTTGAGAATGTAAATGACAGTTTCGCAATTATATTTAGAAATTCTGTGGCTTTCTTGAAGATGTATATATTTTCCTTCTGTTTTGGAAAGATATGAAAAAATGGTATCAGTCATACTACATACAGCTCTGAAAAACGAATACATTATCACCATTGGCCATACCCAAAGTGAAGATTTCTAAAGTGTGGAGTGAGGAGATGAAGGCTACTCTCCTGGTTCTGCTTCCAGAAGATTTCCAAGACTGCTGAACACTAGATCAAGGTGAAGCAGGAGACAATGGGAATGACCAAAAAAGGAAGGGACTGTCTAATGTAAGTGATAACGGCCAACTCATCTGACTGTGTGTCATAAATTGAAGGATGACTGAGTGACCTTCAGAGAGAATGGGAAACTTTAAGTGGCACGAGGAGCATAGCAGGGATGGTTGGAAACAAGGTCTTCGAAGCAGGACTGAAGTCTCTAAAACACAGCAGAAGCAGAGAAGAGCCAGGCTGGAGTTTGCAAAAGACCATCTTCTCTGATGAGATGGTTGGAGAGAGAACTGTTGAGGCTTTCAAGCCCCAGTGTCGTGTATCCACAGTGAAATTTGGTGGAGGATCACTGGTGATCTGGGGGTGTTTCAGGAAGGCTGGAATCAGGCATCAGATTTGATTCTATGAAGAATGTCTGACTCGAGCAACAAGATTGCCCAGGGAGGAATACTGGAGGATTCCAGGAGGGATACTGGAGGATTCCAGGAGGAATACTTGCTTCCCTTTGTACAAACCATGTCCCCATTCACTTATGACATTATGACATTGTCTTATCCTGCAAGATAATGCTCTGTACCATACAAATCAAGTCATTAACACAGCCAGGCCAATCACCAGACTGGAACCTCTGGAAATTATAAAATGGAAGATGAATGGTCACAAGTCCTCAAATGAAGCTAAGCTGTTTGAGTTATTGCGGGATGGAATCAGACACATTTATCAAAGCTGTGATAATCTGGGTTATTCCACCAAATATTTGTTCAATTATTAAATTATTATTATGTATTGTTTAGTAATGGTATGGGGGGCAGTGTTGCCACACCTCTGGGGCCTGGGTTCAAGTCTCTGCTAGGGTTCCATGTGTGTGGAGTTTACATGTTCTCCCTGTGTTGTTCTGAGGTTTCCTTTGGGTTCTCTGGTTCCCCCCCTCAGAAGTCCAAAAACATGCTGAGGCTAATTGGAGTTGCCATATTGCCTATGCGTGTGAGTGTGCCCTGTGATGAGAATTGGTGCCCAGTCCTGGGTTGTTCCCCACCTCGTACCTGTAGTCTGTAGCAGTTTCAGAAAATGGATGGATGGTATAAACTGGTTCAATTCTTTTGCACGTTTTTGCATTTTTAATGTATTTTGATATTTTCTGCAAATAAATGAAACCACCATATAAATGAATTTAAATTCAAGTAAATGTATGTTGTATACACACCCATACTAATAAATTATAAAACCAGTTTGATGTGTTCTGTTTTTCCAGAGCATTGTATATAATAAACATAAAGTAATTATTTAATGTTTCTTGTGTATTTCAGGACTCCTGCCGTTTTACGGTTATCTATATTTTATTTATATTTAAAGGGAAACTTTAACTTTCAGTAATACTGGTGTTATTCCAGTAAGTTTGAGGGTAAATTAAGTTTAAAAAACCATGCAAATTAAGTACGAATTTCTGCTTGATATGATGTAACCTTTTCCTTGTCAGTGACGCGCTTTGCGCATGAAGCGCACGGCCGGGTGTTGGTGGACCGTCCGAGTTCGCCCCGGTGAAGGCGGCCCTCCTGTGCCTGTCGGTCTCTGTTCGTCCCGCTCAGCGCCTCGGAAAGACGTTGGGTATGAGGCGAAAGCAGGTAAAAGCGCCGTATGACCCGTGTTTTATGCGCCCCCAGTTATCAGTGCCGCGCTAGCTGCCAATAGCTCTTAGCCTAGTGTGTATGGTCTTATGTGGCCGTGGAGGGTTCGGGCTAACCGAGTTAGCTGTTCGGGGAACTTCTGGAGGATTTATACCGTTAACTACATTTCTATTCGAATTTTACACAGTTTAAATGTGAATAACTTTCGAATGCTTTCAAAGTAAATTTCACACGTTGGTTGCTAACCTAGCAGCTAGCGTGCTGCTTGAGCGTCGGTTCACGGTTAGCAAGTTAAGTTTAGTATTTAAGGGCAGAGCATTTTACTGTTGAATGGTAAGTTTCTCTTAGACTAAACACTGTGCTACCTAGTGAAAAATCAAAACGAGACTTAAAATTCTCTCGCATTAACAAAAGTTTTTACATGTAACGTCAGGATGTCGACTAACCGGTAGCGCGGCTAAAGAGTAACTCCGTAAGTTATGGGTTTGCCCAGGCCGGTTAATGTTGCAATCGAGTTTAGTTGTATATAAACTCGTGGTTCGGTTTCTCATAGGCGTTTGCTGCCTGTTAATGCCACTGTACTCTGTGTAAGTGAGGTGAAGGGAGTTTCTGTTGTTCTTGTACAGGGCAGGACACGCACCTCGGCGAGGCTGCGAGAGAAGCAGGCGGCTGCCTCCCAATTGCAGGGAGACAGAGCTCCTGAACAGGTTAGTGCAAGGGTTTAGCTGGAATGATCCTGCAATTAATTTTAATTTAATTTAATTCAGTTTCCTACAGGACGTGTACCCATGCCTCCAACCCAAATATTGTTTACAGACATCCATAGAAGCGGCGGATCTTCAATGTCCAGTGAAGAGACAGAGGGGGAAATGTACGGATCGGAAAATAAATAGGAGAGATGCGGATTACCTGGCAGAAGATGGTTTGTCTCGGAGTCTGTTTGTAACGAATGGCAGTGGGGACAAAGACTGCACAGAAACCTTGTCTGTTGTGACTGGACTTTGCTCTGAAAAGAGCACATGGACATGCCTGGGGGACCGGTCAGACCCGGGCAACTGCGATGTGACAGGGGAGGATCCCGCGCCTTTGCTGGATGATCAGGACAACAGTATTTTTCTTGATGATGACAGCAACCAGATCATGCCTGTGGGACAGTTCTTCGGCAATTTAGAACTTGTCCAGGTAACTGTGTTGAAGTTCGGTCAGTTTGGCGTGTCACGCACATTACGGCATCAGTGTTTGCATACATAGTGGAGGATCACAACATGCATTAAATACTTTCACACAGCCTTGTAACTCCTGCATAATACAAATTTGACTGCTGTCGACATTGTTCATGCTGTGTAAATGTGTCATTGTTAGTATGCTTGTGATTGGTACAAAACAAGAATGTCATTCCTCCTCTTATTCTGAAGTTGATGTTGCAGTAACACAAACTTATCAGCTGTGTAGTTTGTGTAAAATTTTGCATATCTTAAACTTTCCATGATACTAACTAATAAATATTTGCATGTTTTGTCCTAGGATTATCCCCCCAGAGTCCCGCTCGAGTCCCACATAAGCAGGAGGGAGTACCGGAGGTTGCACTATATTGCCAGGGATGACAGTGATGAGGATGTCCTTGATGACCCCCCGGTTATAGAGCAGGAGAATGGTATGCAGCGTTTTTTCACTTTCTTGAACTGTGAGGAGTCACTAATTTAATACAGACGCTTTCATTAGTAAGGGGAAGATAATATTTAAATAAGAGGACTGAATTTATTGGACTTAAATGAGACTTAAATTTGGCTTGATATGGCTAATGTTCAGTAATTATAATACCTTTAGTGAGGCTGCGCGATAGCACACTGCATTATGGTTTTAGATGATGGGTGAAACATTTGCCCGGACACTGGTTTTCGGTACTATGTTGATGTTCATTGAATTTTGTTGGCAAAGCACGCCACATGCCACCGTTTTGGTATATCATGTCAATAATAGGCACTAAAGTGGCTGTGAAAAAAGGGACAGGCTTAACAGCCACAACATCTTTTGAGAGAGGAGATTGTGGATAAACAAGGTGGAAAGATGTCAGTGGTGTAGCGGTACTTTTTACTGTTTAAAGTCTGACACACTTATTAAACATAAGGATACACCAAATTTATACAGGTTACCAACTTTTGGCCACAGTTCGCCCCTCACTAATATTTTAGCCACACTACTAATCTGCTTACTAAATTATAGGTGTAAGTAAATGTCTGTATAGTACAGAAATGCCAGCGTCTGGACAAAGGTTTACATCTTTTACCTAAGGCCCTGGTGATTATTGTGCATGTGCCATGTAATCGCAATGTGATGTTGTGCAGCCCTAACTTTTAGGAACACTGCTATCTCTTTCACATTCCAGCTCAGTTGGTGTGATGTTCAGCAATCAGATTTGTAGTGCTGTTCTTTTCAGGAGGAAAAAAAACACACCCACTTAATAATTTCTGAAATGAATAGTGGGATATTCCGTACCAATTTCAAGGATGAAAGTCTCCTATTTTAATAATCAACATATTTGGTTATCAATGACATTGATACAGTGAAGTTTAAAAACCTTAACAGAACTCTTGAAATTAGTTCTAATCAAATACTGTAACAAACTTTAAAACATATAGCAGGAATGAATATGATTAAGATCTGCAATATTAGGACTTTAAAAATGACACATTTTGGTCTTAGCAGATAATTTATATTGACATTTGAGGTGGGGGTTCTGGGAATGAACACAGCCTTACTGGCGCTGGCACAAACGTAACCCACCCTGGTGTTGCAGTTTAATACTGACTGGAAAAAATTACTCCAGAAATCTTCCCTCCAGACAGTTGCAACAGTACCTAGCAAACGGGAAGCTGGGAGCAGATGAGAGAGGTACGGCCCTTTTTGTCGCTTATGGGAAAGTGGACAGGATATACCTTGACAGCTACGTATCTGGTGAAAGAGAACAGCCTGTAATCCTTAGACGTGACCCTAACCTTACTGGGCTGATCGGATTTTTCAAAACGTCACATCTATGAGAACAGTCTGTCTTTCCCTCTCCTTATTCTACAGGTACGGTGGCCCAACAGAGCATAAAGAATCGTAAAAATGGCCTGTTTTGATGACCTCTGGGGTGGACACAAAGTGCAGAGTCAAATTTTTTTTGTGTCCTGAAAACGGCATTTTTGTTCTTGAATGGAAGCCAAATCTGTGCTGTGTGACCTGCCTGGACCCTTGCATTAATATATCGCTCATTGTCCATTCGCTTGAGGTTGACACGTGTCTCATGAACACAGAGCATTTCCAGCTTGCTTATTTGTAACTGAAATTTGTATTTGTGTAAGACATAACTGGATAATTTGTCAATGACAGAAGCAATGCAGTATTGTCATTTTTTAAAAAAATATTTGAGCAAATGCTACAATTGATTTTAATGTTTATTAACGATGAGTAAAATTAATTATACTACTTGTCCAAAGTCCAGATTTACTTTGTTAAAATTTAAAATGTAAGATATGGTAATGTTTAACATTTTGATAAGACAACCATGAGTGTATGGGATGGTCTGTAGTGTCACGGAACTTGAGTTTGATAGAGGAACATAAAGGCACTAGTGACTGAACACAGAGGACTGTAGTGTTACATACACTTAGTATCCTGTCAGCTTTAATATCTAAAAAATCAGTAATGGCATCCTGTTTTACTCGAGGCTTATGTTACCGGAACACCGAATATTAGTGATAATTGAAACACAGAAATAATTTTTTTTTCTAAAAATTTATTGTCACATGCGGATAGAAAAACTATTAAATAAAATATAAAACTGCACTTAAAAAATTAAAAGGCTGCAATCTGATTAAAAAAAAAAAAAAACATACATTCTCATTATTGAACTGCTCTCTGCATCTGTAGTCTCCATGTTCTTTCTGTGCTATGCCGGTTTCCTCTATAGACATGTAGTTGGGTCAATTGACATCTCTAAATTTCGCATAGTGTATGATTGTGTATGTACATATTAGTGCTTTGCGCTGAAGTGGCCTCCCATTCTGGGTATATCCCAGCATTGTCTTGCCTGGAATTGGCTTCGGGCACCTTTGTGACAATAAGTGGTTTGAAGAAGGATTGATCTTGTTTATGAGGATTTTTCAGTTACTTCATTGAAGCAAGGAGGGGAAAAAAAAATCACATGGCATTCATTTTCTTTTCTTCATCTTCTTGTATATTTTTCCACTGTCACATGCCAGGTCATGAACAGTCTTCTTGTGGCAGACGATATGCACTAGTTTCAAGTTCTCACGCGTGAACAGCAATCTGTAGAAATATTCCCAGTTAATTTCACCGTGGCTGTGGTGCCCCAGTGCGTCCACCAGTGTGGGGATGATAGTCCTCTTCTTCTCGATCCTGAAGGTTTTGATCAGAAGTGCTGAAATGTCAGTACTGGCAGTAGGATTTAACACTAGGTAATAGGTGAAAGGATTTATGAACATGTCACTTACACATGGTCGAGGTTCCAGGTGCTGAAGAGGATTCTGCTCTCTCTGTTCCCATAAGGATTAATAGAGTGGAGAGATGAGCAGCTGTCCTGATCAAAAGCACCCTGCATGAAGAAGCAGTTTCTCTTATACATGTCATTTCATGTGAATTCACTGAAGTTAACCATTGTAGCAGTAGCACTTTCCAGCAGCCTTTTGTAGAGCAGGCTGGAATGGCAAGTTTCAGGTTGTGAGATAGAATCAATCACAGCAGGGGTGAGGGTTAGCCCACCCTCACTGTGTGCTGTTCTATTCCACAGGCTTCAATACGTGATGTGACATTTGGCAGTGAGAGCTACAGCTCGCAGCAGACACTGTAATAAACCAATGAATGGGAGAGGAACCCTGCTGTCTAGACCACTCAGTGAAACTCAAGCCAGCTTGGGCTCCCAGGTCATCCTCACCACATATGGCCTATGCAGCACAGCAAGGGTCCAGTGCCGCAGTAGGGTGGAGACCTTCAAGAAAGTACCGTTCGTAATATGCTGCACTCAATAGAATCAGCCATATAAATAATCCTAATGTAAAACCCAACCGATCCATGTAGAATCACAGCACCTGCCAAGCCACAATGTAAACTCTTAAGTGACGTAATACAGCATTTTTCCACGAGTTCAAGTCACTCAGTGTAAAACTACGTTTTCACCTGACAAGAAAAATGCAGCAAGGAAGGACTCTCATACAAAGATCAAAAATACAATTGAGACTAGAGTCTGAATTTAAAATATTTCTATTTGTTACTTTATAGAAAGTGCTTCGAGTGCAAAAGTACTAACAGTCCATGTTGGATTTTCCCCAGTGCAAATGAAGCAATGCAAGATGGGTCACCTTATATATGGGTTAGTATGGGTGCACTGATACTTTTTCCCTGACTACCACACCAGAAAAGAACATAAACAAAGCACTGCTTGTTAAGGTAGAGGCCAACCCTTGTGAGCTACTCACCTGACAAGAAAACCAGCCTTCCCTGGAGCACATGCAGTCAGACTCCTCTCGTCTGTCGAAATAGCGGCCATTGTACTTGGTGACTTTCAGTTTCTCAAGCATACTGGTGACGACTTTCTTGTATTCTGTCCGAATCCTGGGACTCTGGATGTTCAGAGTATATCCACCCACCTTAGTGGGAAAACATCTACATTATCACATCCACCCAAAAATGTGTCATCCTAACTACACCGTACACAAAAGTTTGCAGTGAGAACAAAATCTTTCATGCAGTTTCATGCAGATCAAGTTTAGGGATTACAACAGGTACAATTACAGTGATTACCTCTTTCAAATATCCTCTAATTCTGCTTTCACAGTTGTATTTCATGTA
The DNA here is from genome assembly GCA_015163995.2 of Mormyrus lacerda. Classification (NCBI taxonomy): domain Eukaryota; kingdom Metazoa; phylum Chordata; class Actinopteri; order Osteoglossiformes; family Mormyridae; genus Mormyrus; species Mormyrus lacerda. The sequence goes on along the minus strand of JAABNX020000119.1, from coordinate 1,260,807 downwards.
ATCAGACTTGGTCTTAAATCTAGTGTCAACTCCTAAAATTCGACGGGCAGAAAAAGAACAATTCAGCATAACCAACAAAGCTCACTGAGGTCAACTGCAGAATAATAGTAACACGGATGAAGCATTTTGGAGAGTGGGAATGTTGTAATATTACCCTGAAACCAGTCGCTGTCCTCTTCCCTTTTTTCACTCTCAGAGTTGTCCTCTAGGTTTTGAAGTAGATCACTTAGGATTTTCCGCTTTTTCTGAGACTGTTCATCTGTGAGAAGGCTCTTCGCAGATTTGATTAAAAGATCGTAATGATGATTCGTGGAGCCAAGCAGAAGGTTAATATCAGACGCAACTGCGGAAACGGAATGCGTACACATTATTCACTTAATGAAACCCATTTCCCCTTTAACAGCACTCTTTCGAATGTTAATTTTGAGACGAAATTAAGAGAAAATCAAACATTTTTTCCAAATTGTTCCAGATTAAAGACATAAAAGACTAATAACTGCACATTAATACCATCCCTTGAAGTTACAAAGTATAACAGTCACCAAGTGTTGATACATTTCACTGGACCTACATCCATCCCAGCACTGTCCTTCAGTCAACAGAACAAGTTCAACGTTGTCCGGAAGCTTTCTGAAGTAATCACCACTAACTTCGGTTCCATCTTCATACAGGCAAACCCGAGATCCCTTCAGTGGTACCTAATTAATTACATTACAATGAGCCACGATCTTTGTACTACAGTCCAGATATAACACGCGACAGGTTTCACTTCCGTGCAAAACGACCAGCTGTTGTTTCACACACACGGACAAAATACCTTTAAAATACTGCAGCCTTTGCTGAGAAGGTCTTTCACATTCGCAGCCGCAACTCCATATTTTGTACTTTCGCCACGGCGTCTGAGTTTTACAAGTTTATTCTTTTTAAGTAATCGAAACATGACTCCCCTTCCCTCCCCTCGACCACAGGTCTGCAGCTACCGGCTCTTTTTCGAAGTCCTGAGCATGCGCACAACTGGCAGCCCCACCTCCCTACAACTCTGCAGCCCTGCAGACACCCTTCATAACGTTCATGTTTATTAATGTAATGGACCTTTGACTCACGAACTCAATTCGTTCGCGAGGGCTAGTCGTAACTCAAGTTGGTCGTAAGTTAAAACTATTTTTCCCATGAGAAATAATGGAAACACCCATAACATCCAAAAGCGCCCCTTATCTAACCTATTCATAATAAAAAGGGATGTATAATGTGCGTAATTTACCAGAAACACCAATAATTTTCCTAGTGTACCCACCAAAAAGTTATTAAATGTGCCTAGCCTATCAGAAACAACAATTTCATACTGTACTCACCATTCAAGTTGGTATCTTTCGCTCGCAGGAAGGGAGGAGGAGGATGAAGTGGAAGGTGGTTTTGGTACATATTAGCGAGATCGGTCACACGAATGCCACTCTCATCTTTATGCACAATTTCCTTATTCGTTTCGATAGTGATTGCTTTATTTACCTTCTCTTCCTTCCTTAGCTTTTTTGGGCCATTTTGATTGCAATTAGCGAAATTAATTATATAAGGCACGTACTGCACTGATCGAAATGACGCCCACAAGCAGGCGTATCTGGGCTCAGACTGACTTTTTCGGGCGCTTCTCGGGCATTTCGGCTCTTGGTTCACAACCGCACAAGCGGATACACGTTTTGGCATTCGGGTCGTAACTCAAGACTTTGCTTGTAAGTTAAAACTAAAATTTTGGCCGTACGTTCGTATGTCAGACCGGTTGTAACTCGAGGGTCCACTGTAAGAACAACAACAATAATAGTAATAATAATAAATAGCCTAGTAGTAGTAGTCATTCATAATGTGACATGTCTTGCAATTTATGTGGTTTATAAAGTGACTCGGCTTAGTTTACTTTAAAATGCACTCGTGATCTTAACGGCTGCTCCAATGACACAATATAGTTTAACAAACCACATGACTTTACTGGCTTAAACTCAGATTAAACTGCAGCAAAGGAGCAAGTGTCACTGACACCAGGAAGCGTGACTGTTAAAATGTTAAAAAAATGTTATCCAATCAAAGAAAATTTAAATGTTGGTTGTCATATGACGTTTTAATAACAAAGTTGCGTGATTCAGCTACAGCCAAGACAAAGGTTCGCAGAAAATGAATGATTTTCATTTGTTGGTTTTCATGCATCACTTGCTTATTTTGTTGCAACTTCTTTGGCAAATTTCGCGAGCGCGCCACCTGGTGGTACGAATTCTATCACCACACATGAATATAATTCTCTTGTTAAGGGTCCAAAGCACAAAGTGCTATGGACCATTATTGTATTTCTTAGGATGATGATTATTATTATTATTAAAGGTCCAAAGCACAAAGTGCTATGGACCATTATTGTTTTACTTAGAATTGTCATTATTATTATTATTATTATTATTATTATTATTATTATTATTATTCTGCCCTAAAACTGAATCGGCAGCCTAAACCGTAAGAGCTAGACCAATTAAATTTGGTCAATTCCTATCCACTACTCAGATTCTCTGACCCAAGTCTGTTAGCCAGATGGCATATTTCGATTGATATCTCCTGTCCTGTTAGTCCTACAATTGATTTATTTTTTCTGCTGATGCAGACAGCCATGCCCTACCAACTTGCAATTTGGACTATGAAGCTCCGCCTACTTAGATTTTTTGCTAATTTGCATAATTATTCTGCTTCTGCCTTAAACTCCTATCCTGTCTGACCAAATTAGACATGTGAGGTGTCAAAACGATCAGTACTCCGAGCTGACCAATAATCACTCAAAAAATCTGACATTTGCCTATTCTACGGCCATTAGCCACGCCCAAACAATGGCTAAATTTGGCCTGTTTTGTTCTAACTGCTATAACTTAGCCATGCCTTGACCTACTTCTACCAAATTGGAAATACTACCTCTATACCCCATTCTGGGGACAGGGTCCAAGGCAGGCCGCATTTTGTCAATAGGGGGCGCTACAATTAAAAACTGCCAATATTTCCTGACTGCCTTGACCAATCCAACTGAAATTTGGCAGATATGTACTACGACCAAGCCTGAGATCACATATGTATCATGGCAGTCATTAGTCATAAAATCCTGGCCACCATCAGCCAATCAAAATCAAGCAGCTATTTGACGGGCTAAACAAGGACCAATTCAAACAAAATTTGGCTTGTACATTTGGCCTCTGACCCTGAGCCCACCCTGTAAAGGACATCTCAGTCTGCCAGATGGGGGCGCTACAGCACATTTCAGCCTATTTCTCCAGAACTGTCAAGCGTACAGTTGACATTTATTGCCTGGCCAATTCAGTATGACATGCCAAATCAAGTAACATATAGAACTTGGGTCTCCATCTTTGCGTTGCTGCATGATGTGTATAGGTCTGAAAGCAGGGCTTTTCCTTAACCTCCTAGGATTTTCACCCAAACCACATAAATCTAGTTTCATTCAAATCAGGAGACAGTCTGTTGGAGCCCAATTCATGCTGCGCTTGCTTTTGCTGTTTTACGGTAAAGGTGTACATCACGTGGTGTTGGGCGCA
>JAABNX020000119.1:1237349-1257135 GCA_015163995.2 Mormyrus lacerda | reverse complement strand
ACCTTGTTTTATTGTTTTGTATAACTGTGAATAATTAAAATAAATAAGTTTCGACAAGCAAATACGGACTGGCTTCCGAAAGGGTGGAAGGCGAGTCAGACAGACCTCCCTATTTTAGCCTCTCGGCGATCTTCCTAAAAATCGCCCCAAACACAGTCCTTATAAATAATTACCCAAAAAATCCTAAACTTTCCATGAGGTACAGCCACCAGCCACACCCGAACCAAAGTCATGCCAAATCAATACATATGCAATACCAAATGATAGTCATTTGCATTCCCTTGTGATATTTAGACATATCATATTATATGATATTTAAACTTCATAAATGAAATATTCCTATAACTCCTACAGTACAATGTCCACCCCAATTAGGTCATTCTGGTTGTAAATTAATCAGGACACTGCCTTATGGATAATATTTAAAAATAACTTGACTTGCCTGTACACTATGGCCACCACCCATACCCTACCTACACCATATCCATACTCATTGCAATCAACCGCATGAATTTCTGCCGAGCTTCAGCCAATTCTAACCAAATTTGACCCACTAATGTTGCCCTGGACACCAAACAGTCCCTCCAACTTTGGTGCCGATCGGTAAAACTAGGGCGCTACAGCCACTGTTCATATACGTCTAAGACCCACCTTAGTAAATTCAGCTGAAATGTCCTTATTTCTCAGAAAACCTTCAAAGAATTCTTACCTTTCCCTTCATCTGAGTCCATATTTTTAATCTCATTTCATTTTTCACCCATTTGCCTCATAGAACATTGTCAGACTTCATTTACACATGAGAAGGCCTGAAAGTATTGAATACCATTTGTAAAATGGAGCGTTGACTCCACCTGCTGGCCGCACCATTTACATGCCAATTTCAATAAAACAGCAATATCTCAGGCATGCTTCATCCAATCCTCACAAAATTGGACTCACTTTTGTATCACTAGGCTACACACAGAGGCTCCAACTTTGGTGGTGATCGGTCAAACGGGGGTGCTACAGCCACTGTCCAAATATGTCTTAGACCCACTTTGTTTAATGAAGGTGAAATCTCCTTATTTTTCACGACACATTCAAACATTACTCACCTGTCCCATCATCTAAGTCCATAGTTTTTATTTACTTTCATTTTCCTGCCAACTGATTTTTAGAAATTGATCAAATTTCAATAATACTTCAACCTGTGTTCCCTGCAGCAAATACAATTTCTAAATAAATTCGCCAGCTGGTGGAGTTAGTGCTCCATTTCAAAAGTGCCATTCAATACTTTCAGCCTTTTCCCCGTCTAAATAAACAGCCTAGAATAGAATACAGGTGATATTTCCACTAAACAGATACAAGAGCATTTCCTTTCTGTTTCTCATCTACCCTTTTCCCTTTATCCTACCTTGATGAACATTTCTACTGTAATATCGAAATATCATGTCTCATCCTATCCACTCCTTTCCTCCTGATTACTTCTGTCAGATCTCATCCTATGATAGTAGTACTTCCTACTTTCTGACTATTTATATATATTACCCATCACTTATAGTCTGTACTTTATTTCCCTTTATTATTGACCTACTAATTTTATACCAGTCACTCCATTTCTCCCCATTGCTTCTATCATGTCTCATTCTATCATAGTAGTATTTCCTACTTTCTGACTATTTCCATACATTATCCATCAGTTAAACTCTCTACTTCATTTCCCATCATTAGTTTACTACTACATTTCTGCCAGTCACTCCCCATTGCTTCTGTCTATTAGCTTTGGACCCGCTTGTCACGGCTTGCAGTTATCTTTATACATTGAAGTGCTTCAGTGACAAATTAGACCTCTGATATCTTGGATTTCCACATTTATACATGCCCCTCAAAGATATTCAGAGCGCATAAATGCACTGAACATTGACACACAAGCATACGCCATAACTATCCAGAAACAGATATTTTTATTATATATTATATCTTACGTGATTTTTATAATTTCATATATATTTCTGTCATCGAGGTTTAAACAGCTTAAGCTGCTAAATTATTGTACGTACGTTTTAATAGCATAATTTTTTACTTTGTATAGAAAGTCTTGGGTAAACTTTCTATATATGTCTCGTACCACGGTATTCTTGTGTATGGCTCAACTACACCCTCGGTCTCCGAACTACATCGCAACGCGTCCAAACCGGTGCTACGTAACAGTGCATCTCCCTGGTAACGTGAAGCCAAGAAGCGGTTCATACCATTATGTGTGTACCGTCGAGGGGGTAAATTACAAAAAATCTCTATATATTTTACATCATAATATTGAGCTTATATTCATATATCCATTTAAAAAAAGTAAATTCAATTATATATTAACATATTAGCAACTTATGCGATTTTAAGAAGAGTAAATATGACTGTATTTATTACAATGTATTTCGACAACCCCTATATTTGTACGTACTTCATCTAACAGTCATGGCAGACGCGTCTGTTAGAAACGAGGAGAGGTAAATTATCCCCAGTTATTTTGATGTGTAGTTCCATTGTTTTCTGAATTTTCTTAAAGATTTCGAAGCATCAGTTGTTTTTTTTATTTTGAAAAATATAATCATTTTTGGAAATGTGAATTACTGTTCGATGCATAACAGATTGTTAGTTATGCTAGCTAGTTAGCATAGATTTTTTCCACTTATTTTTTGCTTGTTTTCTTTGTTTGCATTAAGAGTTTGTCATGTTTAGAACGATGCCACAGCGGAACACACTGTAACTGCCGAATTACACATGTTTGGGTAACGTTCTATGTATCAGCCAACTTGTTCACAGGGCATAGGAGGGGCGCCTTCTTAAAGGTCTAGTGGGTATGAATGTATCCAAATATTTTAGCGCGAATTCCTTTATTTCAGATGATTAGGAATGGTCAAACTTCACAATGACTGAGTGGAAAAGGATCTTTGAGAGTCGCCGTGCGGTGCCACCTCACGGCCAGACCACCCGCCTGGGGCAGGAGCCCTCCCAAGGCTTTCAGATAGTTTTCAAGAATTTTGTTTGCGGAGGACACTTTGAACAGGTGGGTGGGTTAAGAAGCAGACCCAGGGCTCAACTTACTAAATTCTATTTAATTCATAGTTCAAGCATCATTTAAAAATTGCCTTTCCTAAATATATCACTATTTTTAATTTATAACATAAGAGTTACAAATGAGAGGAGGCCATTCCGCCTATCAGGATCGTTTGGGGAGAACTTAACTAATAGCTCAGAGTTATTACAATCTTGCCAAGCTCTGATTTAAAGGAACCCAGGGTTTTAGCTTTCACTACACTAAGAGGAAGACTTTATACTCCTTACTCTAAGTACACACTGAGTGCTTTTTTAAATTTCTTGTATTTGAACTAATATTGAAGTAACTATTTGGCTGAACAGCATCCAGACCTGTTAGAATCTTACATACCTGGATCATGTCCAACCTTAGTCTCCTTTGCTTGAGGCTGAAGATTCAGCTCAGCTAACCTCTCCTGACTCACTCATTTTCTTGTCACTTTTTTGGCAATTATTTTTGGTTTGTTTATAAACTAGTAATACACAACTAGAATGTAATGGATGGCCTATTACATTGGCGGTCACTGATGTCTACTTGACTGGATTGAGTGTAATTTCCATAATTTATGATCATAATTTCCTGAGGATGGTTCTGTTTTAACTCTGAGTTACATGTGCTGATGCCAGTAGGAGTGTCACATCGCAGTGCCGTTATGCCCAGATGTGACTGACTACTGTTATGTTTCCTTGATCTGCAGAAATTTCCACAAGGCCTTCAGGGGGTTCACTACCAGCTGAGGGTCTCCTTGTTTGATGTCAGCCACAGACACTTTTTTGGCAATACATGGAAGGGTTCACCTCAGCAGATGAGAACCAGTCCGGGCCAGTCCAAAACAGTACCATTCAACGAGGTATGGAGTGACGTCTAAGCCTTTTACTATTGATCCTTTCACTAAATTCTGTTGCTGGCGCCCACAAGTTCCAATATATATTTACAGTACAAGTAATTTTCACCCATCATAGTTAACATTTTGCCTGAAACAGTCATTTAGAAAAGGATATACACCCCTTGAAAAATTCTGTTTGTTTTGAGAAACAAATATTTAATCATGATTTGAAGAGTTTTGATAGGTAGAGGTAATAAATCAATGAAATATTTCATATTGAAATCATATTTTCAACAAAATTCAAAAGAAATGTAGCCATGTTCCTCCCATCATATTGCCGAGTAAATCCAGAAGGAAAGTTTTAATATGTGCTTTTTAATAATTGAGTAATTGAGTTTGTGCAAGTAATTGTAACAGCTCCATCTTAAACCTGTTGGTAAGTCTACCCATAATGGTGTGGTTACTTTGATCTAAAGCTACAGAAAGTATTTAATGGTAGTAATTGTTGCTAAAGTTGGCATAACCAGTTACTGTTTGTAAAGGGACGATTGCTTTTTAGAGTTTTTTTGCATTGCCCGTTGCATACCATTTATTATATAAATTGAACGTTTCATCACTCTGGGTCCCTTATATTTAATTTTAGTTGAAGATAGGGTCACATTCAGCGTTAAAATTTGTAAACACAAAGAAAACTTTATATGTGGCAGATACTTTTTGATGTTTCCTTGGGTGTGTGCATTTCTACAGTTTCAGTTTTGTGATGCTAAAAACAATTGAAACAGTATTTGAGAAAACAATAATAATATAAAAAACACACTTAAACCACTTTTACAGTGCTCTAATTCCCAGAATTGTAACTTTTCTTTTTTCCGAAATACTTTTAGTTCAGTTGTAGCGTTTTTGCCTGCCTTAAAATTAGTAAGCAAATATCAGGATATTCCTTACTTTTGCCTTTGGCTGAAAGCTTGTCATTGTAAGAAAGGTAGTTTATATTGGGAGTCTAGTTAGGAGCTGGATTTTGTGTTTATCAGCATGAATAAGCAGTGATGTCGCCTGTAGTGGTGTCTTGCAGCAGAATTAATAGATTTTTGTTGGTGTTTCCTGCTTGCGAAACCTAAAGCCTCTCTAATGTCACCTGGCTATTGCTCTCTGGCCTTGTAAGATGCTGCCAGGGATAACAGCCTCCATTAGCTGAGGTTCTGCAACCAGGTTGCAGTAAGGAACCTTAATGGACTCTCATGTGGCACTGGTGACATTCTTAGCCCACATTTTCTTTAGGCAGTGGTGCCGCAGCAACAGCAGGCTGCATTGTCAGTGAGGTTTGCTATTGGGCTGTGATGTTAATTTGTCTTTTAAACAGATTCCTTAATCTGGGCTCATGTTGGGATTGCCTGTGTGTTTGCTTCTGGATCGCTGTGGGTTTAGTTTGTATGAAGTAGGGCTTCAAAAATGTGATATTTTAATGTAAAAATATTGGGCTAAACAACATTTTGTTTGTTGTGGCAATAATGACAACCTTAACCATAAATATGTAAATAAAATACAAGACTTTTTGCAGTAAATACACACATTGGGGGCAGCATGTGGCTCAGTGGGCTAAGCCTGTGTGTCTGTAATCACAAGGTCGCAGATTCAAACCCAGCTTCAGCATAAGGCCCTTAACCTCCAGCTCCCCTTTGCGGACAGCTTGCTCGACAAAGAGCGAGATGAGGGAGGCGTAAAAAACAATTTCCCCACAGGGATCAATAAAGTTGTAATTACTAATTACTATTACATACATACATACATACAGCAGCAAGCGGCCCACTCAGTTTTTTTTTAGCTAAAAGAATATGAAAGCATGAAAAAGCTGCTAGATCAATTGGATTACATACAATCAAAATGTATGTACAAGAGGGCTCATAAAAATTAAAAATGTATACAGAAATTCCCTTTGCATTTGCCTGGATTACATTCGGAAGATCCCTGCAAATGTGAATATTAGAGAATACCTTAAACATCAGCCCATTACAATCTGCTAGTCTTAACAAACATAAGTCCATTTATTACCAGTACTCTCTTGTACACTTTCCATATTAAATTGCCTTATTTATCTAGACCATTTGTGAAATATGCAAACCATCTAAGTTTTGCCCCTGTATATACAAAGTGATTACTGTACACAATGGGAGCACTGTTTTGCACTCATTATTAAAAGTATAAAATTACCGGCACTGAAAAGAATACTGAGTTACTGTAAGAAATGTGAGATGCTGTGGTCACACAGGCCTCTAACACGTGCGGGAGAATGGTCACCAAGAAAATGATGCGCGGCGTTCTCAAAACAAAACTTTTAATATTAAAGGTAGGTGAATTCACACTAACAAATATGTACTAATATTTGTTTGATGATTTCCCGTGATCAGAGGCATTTTTGGTTTATGCGTCATGTTTCTGCAAACTGTCCGAAAGCTCCAAAAATATTCCCCTTTAATTGCTCACGGCCAACTCGTGAATAACCAAAACCGCAAATGTGAAGGGGTATTACCGTCATATCACCCAGCCCTAACATGAATCCAAATCAGTCACAGCAGCATCACAGCAGCTTCACAGCATCAACGCCATCCATTGTACATGCTGTCTGGAAGGTCCGGTAACAGGTCACCTTTTGTAATTCCATTGGTGTTTAGAAATTGCACAGAAATGCCTGACAAATTGGCCAGTTTTGTAAAACCGCCAGGTGCAGTTGGTATAGCAGCAGTTTGGGATGTAAACAGGGTTTAGAATCGCCTGAGCTCATTATGCAGAACACCTTCCATGCCTGGGCTAATTACACAGCACCACACTGTCATCTCCAGTTTGTGGGTGTTTCATGTGCAGAGCTTTGTTTGGATAAAGTTGTAACAAACAGTCCTTTCTATATGCTGCAGGCATGTCTTATGGCAGAACTCTAAGTGCTTAAAGACAAATAACTGGCTTGTAAGCTTAAGATCATGTTCAGATCGATACATTTCTGCTGGATACTCTTTCACCTTGCATTATGCTGGTGAGAACAAAATGGATGATAGGTAAAATTATGAAAGAAAAAAAGTCTGGCAAATTCCACAGTTATGCTGTTTGCCTCAGATTCTTAGTTCAGATTGTGAATGTAAAAAGCTTAATCACCTACTGCTGCTATACAAATACTTTGGAATCCTTGTAGAATTCTTTACTTTTAATAGGCGTGATGTGGAATGCTGTCTGGTCCCCCACAGTGAATGAAACTCTGTGATTGCTGTCACTTTTCAAACATTGGTCATTACACATGGATATCTTGTAATTTACCTTAATCGCAGGGAATGTTGAGGAATGAAAGCTATATCTGTACCCGAACCCAACTGTGAACCACAGTATTCAGTCAATGTGGTGTAATGAGCTTGAGTTTTTAGCTGAGGCTGTGCGTGCGACATTGGAGGATTCGTGGAAGTTTACCCCACTCATCCACAGGTGTGCCTGCAGTCGCCTCCACTTACAGACACACAATAGCCAGGGCTAGCAGACGGGACTCGGCACCTTATTTCAGTGAAATGCGCACAACGTTCAAACACACTCCCTTTCCTCTTCCTCCCCTCTCCTGGTCTCCCGCGCTCGCTCTCCGTGCGCTACCTTCATCCCTGTCCGGCCACGTACACACACACACACACACACACACACACACACCACGTGCGTAGCCCTGACATTTAACGTGTTACATCTCCCCCTTAAGAAGAAAAAGGGCTGACCCCAGCCCGGCAATTAGACAAAAGAAAACATACAAAGGCAATCAGCTCGTTACAATAGGCATACGCAAAAAACTGTGCATTGTCAGATCAACCTAGTGAAATATTTTGCCTGTATGCATTTGATATTTCATATTTTGTAACAAATTTCTGTTATAAGTCACCATGTTCAAAGACAGATTTTTATTCCACTTGTTTGTATGCTGTACAGTGTAATCTGTCATTTATCTTGTTGGATGTTATAGTCTCTTTCTTCTGATTACTGACTTTGATAAAGTGCCTGTCATTGTTGTATCTTCTGGAATCAAGATTAATAATTTAATATATTAGGTAATATTCAAACATATAACCTGTCACTCATTTACACATTTGTACTACTTGCTTGTTCTGAATTTATTAGGAATGTTTTAATTTGTTGAGTTAGGGTTAGGGTTAGTTACCTTAAGTAACGACTTGTATTGCGTTGGAAGTTCGAACGGGAGATTATAGCCGTGCAGTTGGGATGCTTCTGTCGTTTCTTACCATGTACGATTTGTTTTGCATGCCAGTCAGTGGCTTGATTATCTGGAAGGGTCCTGGTTTTGGTTGGATGGGTTTATTCTGAGCACTAAATGGATTTGTTGAAAATTGCTATGAATTTAAAACTTTTAGCATGAAAGTGAATAGAAATATCAACTGATAAGAGCCTTGTAAAACAATCAGTCCCTCTGCATTCCTCTGCAGCTGTTTGCTTATAATAGTGATACTAAGACTCTGAGCTGTTTATATCAGATATGTATGAAATGGGTTGCCAGTTCATAAGCTGGTCTTTCCATGTGTGCATTTGTATTAGCATTTGTTGCATCTTATCGATGCAGGAGTCTTCAATGGGAATTCCACTCCTTGTTAATACCAATAAGATGCATTTAATATTAATAGTGCCCTTGTCATGGATGACCAGTGGGAAGATGGATGGATGAATGGATGAATGGATAGATGAAAGGAAGTTATGTTCCTCTAGCCTCAGACAGAAATCTGGCCTGGAAGTTTAACAATGATTTTACCATCTTTCCTAATTTCGAGTTTCCGATTCTAATTTATAGATGAAATCTCACGCTGCGCACTGCGAGCTGCCAGTGTCTTTCTAATTGCAGTGTGAGCCGCTTTTCATGATTTTATTCTGTATCATCATAGAAAGAAACTTTTTAGTTTTCATTAACTTCCCATTAATGCTTGGTCATATGAACAGGTACAGATTAATCTTGATCTCTAAATGCTGAATGGAAACCCACATTCCAGGAAACAAAATCTTATTTGAATATACTGAAATAGGTCATAAGACTACTAGCACTATAAACATAGCAAATAACATATAATGATATTTTCTATTAATCCTTTTAAATTTCTTCTATCTTCCTCATCCTCGGAAATGGGAGAAATTATGTGTCTAGAAGTGACTGGAATGACCAGTGTGATGGCTGGAAATGCTGTGCATGAAAAGCCACAAAGTATCCCACAGGAACCAGCTTTAACCTGGAATGACACATTGTAAACAACACTAAGTGTGGCTACAATGTTCATTATTGTTCACTCAGGAATATGATTTTAATTGATAAATTTATAGATCCGTCTGAAGCTGTTGGTGCTTGTCCATGAAAAATGGATTCTCTTCTGTTAAGAATTACATCTGAAGTTATTTTGCTTTGTGTGTTATGTCTTACAGACCAATTAAGCATTAAAAAGGTCTGATATGAAGTGTTTTACTTAATGTTATCTTTTTGCTTGATCATTAAATTATGCATACATAACTATATAATTATATGGTGCATTATATTGGATCTTTATCTATTCCTGCAGTAATTGTCATAATCTGTGTCACTCGTCTGTTATTGGATTTTGTTTTAAAGACCTCCAGGACACTGCATCCCTGCCTTTTTTTAAAAAGATGAGAAATTAATATCCAGTGATGATGGAAATAAAATGAATTTACCTGTTTTATGACGGAAGCAATGGTATATATCGGCTGTTGGATGTATGCGCTGGGGTTGCTGAAGTTATGCAGAGATAAGGAGCTCACACTGATACCCACCACAGCGATGAGAACCTGAATGCAGCCGACCGACGGGTGATACCTCAACACCACACTAGTTCAAATAGAATGAAACAGCGTGAGGTTTTTTTTTCCCGGTGGCTGAAGTGCCAATCCTGCCACCATCCCCCAAATTTTCCCTGGAAGTTGGAGGACCTGCTTGCAGGTTGTAGATGTAGGTTATCATACCCAGGACAGAGCAATTCCAGGTCAAGGGCTCATCAGAGTAGAATCACTCCTGGAATTCATTGGATTCGAACCAGCAACCTTTCGATTGCTGGCACAGACCTCTAGCCTCAGCCACCGCTCCAGAGGTGAGCTGAAGTGCTGAAACGGTGGTGCGCAGCGATGGCCCTGTCTGCTGTGTCGTGTACAAGTTTTCTTTCTACCCCTGGCACTCGACTGAAGTGCCTACAGTCCCTGTTATGGGAACAAAAGAACATTGAGAATCATTTGCTGTCCCTGAAAGGGTAGCTGTCAGTGTGTACTTGAATCCTTAAGGGTTTGTAAATGTGAATTTAAGGTTTTACTTTTGAAAAAGGTGTTTCTCATGTGGCAGGTGCTTGAGGGCATGTCTAGCATGTGTCTGGCCTGGAGACGGGCATTCTGTAACAGCTGAGAGCACTCTGGTGGTTGCTCCTTCTGGTTACTTTTTACAGGAAAAAGGCACTTGATTCCAAAACTGACATCATATAGCATTCAATACCAGACAACATCTATTGTTACATTGTTATTATTTTTGTTAAATAACATTAAAAACGGCTTCCTTGTCAGCCCTTGTGGCTTCTAACCCATTTGAGTCTGGGGATCTCTTTCTTTCTTTCTTTCTTTCTTTCTTTCTTTCTTTCTTTGGCACCATAGATTCTACGAAACTTGGAAGATTAATATCATCTTCAGCATTTTGGGTATTGACAGTTCCAGTGATATGGTATGAGAGTCACGTACATGTACTTTGGGCTATTATTCTGAAATCCGTTCAGGTTTCTGACACCTTCCAAGGGGCTGCGACATGTGAAATGAAGACAAGAGATTATGTCCTACAAATGCTGATATTAAATAGCTAATGACTTAAGAAGAGTGATCTGTGCCTAACTCCGTGTTCCGTTTAATGCCGTTCAGAAGGATGACAGCTATGCCCTGTTAGAGTCATTGAACTTCTTCCTTGTAAGACCTCACTCAACAAAGATGAGCTGAAATAGTTCTGCTGTTAATTCTTATCTTGGCTCTTTTTGAAACTTCCATTTATGTTTCGCTGTTTCTTCCCAGTTTAAATTTTAATTTGAGTCCTCTTTTGGCTTGACAGTGTAATTAACTTTGTTTTCAAAGTTCCTTTCAAAGGAACTTTTCAAAACATGGAAATTAGAGCTCATCAGATATATTAGTTGGCTCATAAAATGAACCAGCATTAAGGTTCCACAATTGTATCCCCTCTAGTGTCTTTAAACCTTTTATGATGACACAAGCAGCTCTCATTCTTGAGAAAATAAAGAGAAGCTGCTGTTCTTGCATAACAACTAAAAAAAACTCTGAATCTGTATTATTAGTAAGTTTGACAAAAGAGTTTTTAGTGATCAGTCGTGAATGGAAGTATTGTACCACGCAAAAATAATGCTGCACAAAAACGTTAGGACCTAAAATGATTTTTTTTTAAATGTGTGAACATTTTTATGGTGCTTTTGTTAAATAGAAGTAGATAATACATTTTAAATATGATTTCTGTTCAGTTCACAATTGCGAAGGCATGTTTTTATATTAGTCAAACCCTAATAGAAAAGCAGAAAAATAGGATAAATACTAATTCTAATCACTACAACAAAGTAACTATGCAACCAAATTAGAGAATAATGTATAAAACCAGTATAAAATCTAGGAGGACCTGTGTTTTGGAGGTTAGTCTCGTTCTGCCTTTTATAATCTTTTATTATCTATCCGGTGACTCTGTCGAAATAAATTCCTTTTTCTCACTCCCAGTAAATATGAGAGCTTTTTTCTTTTTTCTCTAAGCTTCACACCTCAGTAACTCAGGAAAGAATGATCTGAACAAAAAAGAACCCTGATTACTAAGGTATGAGACATTACAGCTGTCAACTGCGAGTATATGCACCTGCCACGCTAGAGGGGGAGAGAATCGCGGGACACGCTGGTCTTCTTTCTTAATGTATTGTGTTCCTGTCACCTCGTCTGGGATAGATAGAAGGGTGGGTGTTCTCATGGTTACACAGTGCATGGTGGGTAACACACTTCGCTCACACCTCCCGGGATGGAGAATCAAACATGTGTGTGGAGTCTGCATATTTTCCCAGTGCCAGTAGGTTTCCATTAGGTGCTCCAATTTCCTCCTACAGCCCAAGATCTGCAGGTAGCCGTATATCTGAGTGTGTGCATATGTGTGCCCTGTGGTGGACTGGCATTCAGTCTAGGGCATACACCTCCCTTCTGCTCTATTCTGCACCAGATCTAGGAACTCTGCGACCCTGCACCGGTGAAGTGCTTGGAAGATGGATCAATGTTCATTCTTTGTTCATGTTATGTTAATTGCTTATGAATTTCTTGTGGATGTGCATTTTGAATTTTAAATATGTTTTTAATTCGCTATTTTTCTATTTTGTATTGCTTAGTAATTACAATGGTTGCATGTCTAGCTATGTCAGCAATATGCATGTGACTGCTCCTATGTCTGAGTACTATGTGGTGTCTTGAGTCTCTGTGTCTTATGTCTCTGTCGCTTTGATTTAGGATGACGATACACAGGGCAACTTTTTGAGCCATGTTGCTGGGCAGTGTCGCTGACCAGTGTTGTTTTGGGCAATTTCCCATTGATATTGGGCAACTAATTTCTATTTGGAGAAATCATAATCAGCAGTGGGCAACTTTTCACGATCATCCACATCCAGATGAGGTGCCCTTTGTCTCACCTTATTGGCAGTCGCTCAGCGACCCTTTGTATCATTACCTTCAGTGTTTATCTGTGTCTCACTGTGCTTTGACAACGTAGTCTTTTGTCTGTCTCGGGTTCTAATCTCTGTGTCTCACCCCTTCATCCTGTTTAGTAGTCCAAACAGAGAAGGCAGAGTCTGCCTGCTCGTGTTCTCAAAGGGAGTAGTGAGATGCTAGGGGGGTTAACGGTGAAGGCCACGCTGTCGGTAGCTGGCCTCCCCCTCTCATCCGCGCAGCTCCTGCTGGTGTCCGTCACTGCTCCCCTCTCCCCACTCACTTTCATTCGTACAAAGGCTCCCTCTTCCCAAAAGACACAAAATCAATATCTGACAAGAGCTAAATGGCAGGCAGACACAACGTTTTTTGCAGAATCTATAAAAATGACACACGCTGTGACGTAAACTTATACGTCCTGTAATTTTGGGAGTTACTTTGAAATAGCAAAGAAGGAGCCAGTTTGTATTAGTGCTTGACCAGCTGATAACTGAAAACTAAGTTGCTGAAATGAGTTCTGGGTTTCAAAATATTATATGGCATAGTTATGTACTTGTCAAAAACTGGACGTATCGTCTTTGAGACTTTGGTATTCTAGCATCTTTATTTCTGCTGTAATACTGGGGTGATTGCTTTTATACATATAATAAATAGATCTTATGGCGCTACAATGATGATAAATGGTGCTAAAAGGCTGCCATATATTACTGAATATTTCGGGTTTTGGCCTGCTCTTACGTTATCTGTAATCTCAGCAGCCTGCTCAACAGCTAAGCAACCCTTTTGTACTTGCATTGTGTCCATGTTGTTCTCATGCTATGATGCCTGAACTCATTAGCTCTGTTGTGCACCATTTCATTTGAGAGTACGTTTTTAGGCAGTCGTTAATTTGCTGAAAGATTTTTGCATATCCTTTATCCGGAGCAGCTACACTCAGCAGAAACAAATGTTACCTAGTCTCTCAAGACGAAAATCATCTATGTTCATGCATTTTGAGTAATGCCACACACATTGAAAGACAAAAGAAATCAAATTATTTGAATATATTATTTGTATAGTTGTGTGCTTTTTGCATTCTCTTGCCATTGTGTTTCAGTTAGTCGTCTTAATTTTAATGAGATACTGTTTAATTAAAATGCTCTTCCTATATTTGTGTACATGTGTCACCACAAAACATGTAGGGAGCACATTCTTAAAGCAATTAATTTTGCACTATAATTTGTCATTGGTTACATTTTTATTCCTGAGATTTGTTAGCCATATCTTTTTCGGAGACTGTTCTCTTTAAAGTCTTTGTTTGATTCACCGGGAGGCCACAGCTTGATTATAGGAGTGTGTTGCCATGGTTGCATTGGTACCGTCAAACTCTTTGACCGTATTTCACTCTACAGGGGCAAATTTGTTTTCGTAACTTATTGGCTTGTGTTGTTCATAAGTCATCTATCCACATCTTATTTGTTTAGCTGGAATAAGTATAAGTGGCAATGTTTTTATTAATTTAACCCGTAACACTCCCTTTAAATGCACGTTAAATGCACTGACTGGGATGTTGAGTGGGCAGTAAGTAATAATATGCGGCACTTTTGTCCAGATGCTCATCCATTGACTTCCTTTTCATGTCATCTCAAGGGAGCTGTCAGTCGCTCCTCTGCCTTATCACCTTCTTTAGCGGACAGGTTACCATGAGGCAGTATTCCTGATTTGGTTTTTTCATGTGGTCTTAGATACAGCCCCTTTTTCCCAGCAGAGGGCACTGTTGCACCAGAGATGGCCAGTTGAGGAACGGGCATTCTGACAGGAGGAATAATGTGTTTTTCGGTATTGCCAGGTTCCCGATGATTGACACTTTTGGTTTCTACCCCCAGTTCCTCACTCTGTTTGCGTTGTGTGAGGCAGAGGTTATAATTAAAGACTTGCAGCACAAAGCTGTCATTTTGAGGCAGTTGTCTTTGTTTTTGTCAGCGAGATTGCCAAATTTGTTGATGAATTGCAGATTTGTGATTTGGTGATAATTGCTTTTTGTGTGTAACTGCGTCCTCTTTTTATATGTACTAAAAAGGAGTACCAAGGCAGTACGGTCATACATATATCTCCTGCTTGATACTGAAGAGCAAACTCATCTGTGAGTTTAAGTAGCCAAATACAATTCTGCAGTGAAGGGGTTGGAGATGCAGCATATACTTTCACTACATTTTATGACAAGATTACTGGAGGACTCTGGGTGATTTTTTTAATTATTATTTTGCTCAGATATTTAAATATGTTAGCACCACTTTCAATAAAACACCTTTTTTTTTAAAGACATTTTTAACAGATATCGTAGGTATTATTCTCTTATCCATATTGTAAATAACATTTGAAATGAGCAGAAATGCAAACTGCATCGGTTCATCGATTCACCCTCTCACCATTCTATATGGACATATGAAACTTTTAATTTAGGTTACATTTGCACGCATGACCGGTTATCAGAGGTGGAAAGTTCAGGTTCAGAAAGTACAAATCCAGACCAAGATTATTTCAGCCAACCAGTTCAGTACTCTGACTGTGACTCTGTATACATAACCGGTAGGTTGAAACAAAACCCTGGTCCGAATTTCTGCTTTCTGAAGCTGAACTTTCTGCCTCTGCCAGTTGTAATATGTGAACATGCTTTACTGTCGCAAACGTTGACGGTGACTGAAAAGATAGGATGGTGTTACCAGGTGCCGTTGCTGTGCCCTGGATGCCCGGGGATGTCACTGCAATGGGGCCGAGCACTGTGGCAGGAGCGTGTGTCTGGGAAAGATAGCTGCCGTCCCCCCCATGCCTCTCTCCAGACTGAGGCTAACCTACTTCGACCACGATCCCCGGTATCACCCGGGCCTGCTGAGTGTCAGGCAGCTCTCCAGACAGGGTGCTGCTCTACACAGCGGGCACTCTTCCACGCCCAGATCACCGGACTGGAGAAGCAGGCCTGCTCTGGGATAAATCGGCAAGCTGGGGTCATTGGGAGCTGTGGGGCTCTTTCTTTATGCTCCCTGTTTCTTTAGAATACTTCAGAATCCCTTCATAAGGAAGAAGTAGACGAATGCATGTGAATACAGTGCTCACATCACCAGTGTGAATACAGTGCTCACATTACCAGTGTGAATACAGTGCTCACATCACCAGTGTGTCAACCACGAGATATATACCTGTATATATTGTGGCCCCTAACTGTAACCAGTGGGTCAAGTCACAACATTTTGTTTGGATTTTCTTATTAACAAGGCTGGTATAACACTACTGTAAAATATAATGTAAAAAACCACTACTGCTTAATTGTGTTTTATGCAGTACAGTTTGCAATGCTCCACCTGTATCTACTGTGTGTGTGTGTGTGTGTCATGTAGGTAGGAGGGGCTCTTGAATGGGCCCCCATTAATTTTCCCTGTTCATTTCGCTGCTCTAGAATGTTCCGTTCCACCCAGTAGTTTTACTCCCTGCTTGGAGATGCATTGGAATGGGATTGGAGGCTGGGCCATAAAGCTGGAGTTGTGCTTATCAATATTTCACATCCTCTGGTGGTAAACAGCCAAGGGACCAGCTGCTTCTGAAAGGCTCCGTGGGCGCCAGTAGCAAGGGAGCCAGAATCCATTATCGTGACCCCGGGTTTCGGGAATAAAAACCCTTGCAATGGGGTGAAAGGCCATTTTAGGTGTTTTACAAAAAAATAAAATACTTCTATCAGGACTCCCTGAGGTCTTGTTTTTATCAGACTGCATGGAGATTGTTGCCTTACCTTGGTCACCATGTACGATTTTTCTTCTGCAGTTAAAGCACAAGCTCTTCCCTAGTGTTGCTGGTGTGCAGCCTTACTGATGACAAGTCTGTCTCTGTGTGTCGAGGGCGGGGTCCCCAAAGGTCTCCCTGTGCCTTTTATAAATCGCTTTGAAAGTAAAGCTTGTGTCGTAGGCCAGACACTTCCCTGGAAAGAGCCTTCTGCTGATGGTAGATCAATGCTTTCGGTGTGAGACGGCGGCATCTACTGAAGGGTGACTGGGCCCCGTTGCATTTAACCGCATTAAACACCATGTCGTTTAGGCATTTATTCACATTCGAGTCAATGTGTGTGTCTGGCAGATGTGACTGTCAGCTAGTGATTCAGCAGTGCACAAGCTATGGTCCTCTTGTATGCAGAAAGGGCTTTGTACCTCTTATGAAGATGCCTTTATTGTCACTGTATAATTGCAGTGAAATATCGTTTGGAACAAACCTGTAGATCCCAGCTAAACTAACACTTATTGGTAAGATATAAATAAATCAAATTATTTTTATTCTTATGTAAGGATGAAGAATAAATGCCAGTGCTAGAATCAAAGTTACCAGTGGCACAGCATTGATTAGATGGGAAAAACACACACACATTTTTCATGGGGGGGTGGTAAATGGGGAGATGGGTAATAAAAATAATGAAGGAGCTGTATTATTCCAGATTGCTGTGTGACATTTTTACCTGATTTATTAAGCAGCTGGCATCACTTTTTAATCTGCTTAATTGCCATGTTTTTAGAAGTGACCTGTTACCTGAGTGGCCTTTACTGCAGTCTCCCTTTTTGGGGGGGGGGCACCTATAAAGCACCTATAAAGCACCTTGCTTGGTATTCATGTGTCTCTTTGAGGCCAATGGACTTGCATTCCAATATTGCACGGCCCCAGTTCCCAGCCCTCTTCTAAGCAAGGATCCAGGCAAACTGTAGTCATTTCAGCCACCACGTCTCCGTTCGTTTAAGTATGCTGCTCGTTATGTTATGTAGAATGTGCTGTGCCATTGTACGGCACATGCATATAATGTGTTTGGCGCTAACAAATAGCATCAGGATAACATCAAAGCAAACCAACAGGAAAATGCCCATTGCATAATATATAACTTTTTTTTTTGGCCGTTTAGCCGATCCTGTATTAAAAATGTAATACCCTTTTGCCCAGAGACAGGATATTTTGCTGAGGCAATTTCCTGAAGTACCATCCTCAGGAACACAAGTGCAGCCCTCCAGGGATTTGAACCTACAACCTTTTGGTCTGCTTTTTTATTTTCTGCAGAGAAACAATGATGTATTTGTTGGGAGCACTAGATTATGGAGCCGGTAGATAGCGGCTGCTTGCGACGGGAACATTCTGAAGGGTTCTGTTTTTGCTTCTATTTTTGCTGAATTTCAGCAGCATCTCTAGTGCTTTAGACCGCGTGCATTAAAAGACAAAACATAACACTTTCCGGGAATATTTATATGACGGGTTTTAGTTATTTACCGTGATATATATATATTTTTAAATAAAAAAATTTTTGTTTTAAATAAAGAAGCATTTTTTTAAATTTGATTTGACTCTACATTACATTTAATTGCTGAATCGAGAATCAAACGATAGGAAAGGTGTAAGGTACACTAAATTTGGTGTTAAGCAGATTCTTTTACTACATTTACAACCTTGGGGATTTTCATTGACTCGATCAGCATATTACTGCACCACTGAGGTGTTGATTTATTAGTTACCTGACTAGTTACGGGTGTACGGGTTTAGCACCTAATAGGCAATTGCATCTAACTCTGAACATCCTTATTATAAACAACTATAACAACATCATCAGCAAATACTTCCTACAAGCTGCATATGTTTTCTGGACACACACATTCTAAAGCATTCAAAGCATATATGTGAACAAACCAGCTGATGTAACGCTTTCATTATAACTTAATAATAAGGATTCCAGCATTAGGGAATGCTAAATATATCCTACCTCATCCCCGGGCTAATATTTTTGATGTCTTATTTACAACACTTATTTAATGCCATTTGATAAAGGTAATACAATTAAGCAGGGAATGTGGGTCGTCCTGGAGATGGAAGCAGGTAATCACTGGAATAATGTGCAGCCTTTGAAATTCACACCTCTGTGGATGGATGAAGGGGCTGACTGCACTGCAGATGATTTAATGAGCGATTTGTGCTGTGCCACCTTGCCGCCCCCACATTTGGCGTCCTGCACAAAGGAGCTGTCAAGCTTTACATTTATTTATCCCATGCAATACACAAGTGAGGAAAGCTTGGGGTCAGGGAGTGGTTGGGGGTCTTGCTCCACAGCCCAACATGGATGATTACTGGCAGACATGGGATTTGAACCCGCAAGCACCCGGACCCGGGCACAGATCTGTAACACACTGAGCTGCATAGTGTCATCCTGCCAGCCAGTCACATCCCCCCTCCCTAAGCTCCATATCAGAACATCACAGTGTAATATCTGGCTGTGCTTTCTCTCCTGGCGACAGCAGATTCTGCACAAAGGGAAGAGTATTCGGAGGCTGTTTTGCAGGAGGGAGTGCAAGACGGCCCCGTGACCCGCGTCCTTAAGGTCCGTGCTTTGCCTCCATTGCACGTCATGGCACGCTGCTGTTTTGCGATTAGCCCCATGGCAGGATTGCGTTGTCCCGACACTCACCTCACAGCCAAAAGGAAGCAGTCTTTTCTATGACCTTCTGCCCCATTCCTGCTGGTTCCACTTACCCATATTGTAACCAGCCCTCTGCTCGGGTTTTAATAATCTGCACAGTAGCCCTAAATCTCCCTGCTTTTAATGGTTTAACTTGATTTCATGTCTGCCAGGTTTTTGGTGAAGATATACCCCCTAATATTAATGTCTGCCTTATTTTTGGCATATGCATCAGAACCTTATGTCCGCCTGGTACACCGATGTCCAGTGCTCAACGTGCAGCACGTGACACCAAGTCCTCAGCAGAAGCTGAAGAGGAAAGCACTGATGTGATATGAGAGATGCTTCACTGGCATAGATAGGCGGTTATCTAACCAGGTCAATGAGAAGCGTAACCGTGTGCATTTACTCCGCTATGTATGTAGTATGTAGTTTGCATTGTAGACAGAAAGTGGAGGGTCTCAAAGCTAATATGAACACTTACGCTCCATAGACCCACTGTGCTGTTGTGCTGTCAAACGTAGGTTGAATTCCAGAGTTCTGACTTAAAGCTTTTCAACCAGTGGAAATGTTTTCCTGGCTAAACCCTAAATCCCATTTGTTGCTTTGTCATCATATTGTTATTTTAGCTCATCTTTACATTTATGCTGACGGGAGGCGTCTTAATGCAGTAAGGGAAGGCAAACTTTCCATCGCTATCACT
>JAABNX020000119.1:1226469-1237249 GCA_015163995.2 Mormyrus lacerda | reverse complement strand
ATATAAACACGGTAAACGGCTTCATTGTCTAATACGTGTTATGTATGTGTTTTTAAGGTTTTCTGAATTACATTTATGCTGACGGGAGGCGTCTTAATGCAGTAAGGGAAGGCAAACTTTCCATCGCTATCACTATATAAACACGGTAAACGGCTTCATTGTCTAATACGTGTTATGTATGTGTTTTTAAGGTTTTCTGAATTACATTTATAGAGTAATAGAGTATCTATATAATACTCTATCTAATACAGTACAGTGTGATAATGTGCAGAGTCAAAAGAGCTTTTCCTTTTGTTTTTTAATGTTTTTTGAACAGGGTGTATAATAAACACAAACTGTAATAAGTTTTCTCTAAATGTACTTGGTCACACTTACAAATGTTAGAAATCAGTGGACATGCCATTTACCGAAACATTTTTATGGCTAGTGTATTTTTCTGAAAAATATTTGCACCTTCTTTAAAAGCCAAGTAAATCAGAATATTTAGCAGCATATTCAGTAAACTCAGGCATCCAGCAAAAAGCATGTTCTCATTTCGGTTCCCTGAGTTTGTGCCTTAAAAATGTGGCTGCAAATTGTGTTAAAAAGCTTTAAATTACAAACTGACTGTGTTCTGAATTTTCATTGTTACACTGTAATAGGCTGACTCGCGTTAAAGATTTTCTTTACTATCATATAGCAACTTTATCATTAAATAGTTTCATTTTGTAACTTGTTTTAGTATTGTAGTGGGTCCCATGGTGATTATATTCAGTTACAATTATTAAGGGAATGATTTGATTGCAGATTTTTAATTTCTATTACAATTTCATTAATCGGTTATTCAATTATTTTGATAACTTAAATTCAAACATTCTTTAACTTTACTGGAAAAAAAAAAATCACAAATTTTACCACTGGAAATTAGTCACAGACTATAAATGGAACACAAAAAAGTAGAATCTCAGAACATAAATTTTTTATTATTATTAAACAGGGAGAACACACCAGAGTGAAATTGTCAAAAGGCCAGCTGTGGAACTGCATGGTGAAACCTGCTGAGTTTGCAATGCAGATTAGCAGAATAACGTCAACATTTCTTATTCTGTGGAAGACTAAATATCTCTGGGCCAGATTTAATAATGAATTACAAAGGTGTTGCAGACCGGTACGTTGAGACCTCTTCTAAATGGTGGAAGAGTCGATGAAATTCCTCACTCCACTATGGAAAATGGCCAATGCAGTCATCTCCATTATTTTAGTAGCCTAGCTTTGTTTTCCAAAAGCATTGTAGCGCAAACCGTTAGCATCTTAGCACTACAAAATAGGGGCGAGCTTCCCGAAAGCATTGTAGCACAAAGATCATCAGGTAGCGCATGCTTTATGAATGCTAATCTGTGTAAGCCTAATTTGTTTCTGCTTTGAGGAGACTGCATTGGTTAGGCGTTCAGTTATCCATGAAGGAAAATTAGTATCAGTGTAGCAATATATGCTCATCCCACACATCATGTTCTTTCTTATATTTTGAGGTGAAACAGCAATTTCTGGAGAACATGCATATTAATATCATCCCACACTGAAATATGTGCTATTTTCCTCTCTTGTCAGCCTCTAAGTGTAAATGAAACATGTCAGCTGTTTGGTTTAGTACTTTAAGAGTTATGTACATCAAAGTTACACAGTATCATAAAGGTATATTAAAAACTTTAAAATTATGATTTCTTATGCTTATTTGCAATCATCAGCAATTCAGACTGATCCATGGCAGATTGAGAAATCCAAAATTTTCAGCTGCAAACCTCTAAATCATCAGGATATATTCAGGGTTTCCCGGGTCATTAAAAATATATTAACTATTGCATCAAATTAGCCAAAATTAAGTCCATTAAAAAGTATTAAAAAGCATTGAATGACATTTCCTGACGCATCATATTCCTTATTACTTTCTTCCCCTCAAGCGTGAGGTAACTGATTATGCATTTACTCCTTTAGTAGTGCACCTGGGAACCATTTGAAGTTACCTGAACCATGCATATTTTGTGCCACTTGAAAATTGTTGATGTGTCCTGAGTGCATAGTTAACAAATATGCTATTAAGAGATCGAAAAATGGGGAAATTTTCTAAAAAATGGAGGACGGACTTCTCTTAAGTCTTGGTTGAAGCACGTTGCCGATAATGGTGTGTTGTGCGGCATGTAAAAAAAGTGATTAAATTAACGACTGTAGTAATCATCACTGTCCGATCACATATGAAGGGTGCCATCCTGCTGACAGCAATGGGGGGAAAAAAGACATCGGGTGACAGTGTCACATTTCCTTACTATTGTTAAAGTTAGTGGTGCTTCAGCATCCATGACTCTGTCCAGTTTAACTAACACGACATTACAATAACCAACTCTTCGGTTAATGTTACCTCAGCTGCGTAGAGTGATCTCAAAACAACGTCCTGAAACGCTGTGGTGCCTATACACGCTGTGGAGACTGCTATAAAGCACCATACTTATTGAGAGGTATTTCTGATTCGATTTCTAAACGAAGTTAGAAATGCGTTTTGCAAATATTGCTCTGCTACCATTTCATGAGGAGGATCTACTAATAAACATTTCAACCCAGCAAATTTGATTGGTCACCCATGGGCAAGACAGTGAAGTGAGTAACACAAGCATTTAATAGTAAAAGAAAATTGACTGCGCAGAATCAAAAGATATTGCTTGGAAAATTAGGTGGTGTGTATCACACTTGATCAGCCCTTCTCTGTTATAAATGTTATAATTATATAAGATGTATACAGTCATAGAATATAGTGCTCTGGGACTGTCGTATGCCAGAGTTTATGTTTTCTTACCAGAAAAAAATGCTTGTCATGTTTTTGGAATGTAATTTATTTTACCTTATTTGCTTGGTGTGTTCCTTTAAACTTATTTAAGCAGAACCTCCTAAACAATCAGTATTTGTACAGGTGTCACTTTTTCTAAATAATTGGTCATAAAAATCTCCATATCGGTGCACCACTAAGCAAAACAATGTTTCCTGTCTCT
The DNA here is from genome assembly GCA_015163995.2 of Mormyrus lacerda. NCBI lineage: Eukaryota > Metazoa > Chordata > Actinopteri > Osteoglossiformes > Mormyridae > Mormyrus > Mormyrus lacerda. The sequence goes on along the minus strand of JAABNX020000119.1, from coordinate 1,234,232 downwards.
AAAATTGCCAAAACCTTTTCATGTGGCAAAGACAAAACGGCGTCCTCACTAGTTCCTTGGGATTTCTCAAAATAAAGGACGGTTTTCTTTTGCAGTCTAATCTAAGGGAATGTATTGTAAATATAAGCCAAAGTGTAACTTAAATTGGCATGAAGGTCTTAAATGATTTAAAAAGGGTGCTAAAAGGTCTTAGAGGTCACTGATACCTGCAGATACCCATTTTCTTTCCTCAAAACAAGCAGGTGAATAAAACTCCATTTATTAAAAGGCTGCAGACCTGGCAGCTACTTCATAATCAAAAAACGAATAACACTGCAACCCTTCACACTCTTATTTGCATTTATTGAAAATGAGGTGAACTGTTTCAGAACATAATGTGGCCTTTATCAGACCCCTGCCCCAGACTAACTGCCTGAAAACAAATGCATCTTCGCAGAGAATGATAAGCGGCATTTTCAATATGCTTATTTCTTGGAAAAGTTCAAAGAGAATTTTCGTATGCCTGCATAGGGAAAAATGTAACTGTGAAAAGTATAGCTGCTATTGTAGACTGCAATCTGTCAATAAGATCTTTTTTATTACATTTATTCTTTATTTTATTAGTATTTGTATGTGTTGCTGTATAAAATAACATTTTAACCCAGTGATGTCCATTTTCGATATCCTGCTCCTGATCCAACTCCGTGCGGATTGTTGAATTTCCTATGGAATTAAAACTGCAGTGGGATAGACCTCGTGGATGGCTTAACATTCCACTTAATCCTGTTTAACTTCATGCCTGTAATTTGCAGCCCATTTTTGGAGGGAGAGCCGTCTACACTGTGTTAATTTTTCTCAAGTTTCAATTTGTCCAGCTGTTAATGGATTATAAGTACTATATATTCTCAAGAGTTATTAATTAGAACATAATAGCAGCATGCACTGGAGAAGGGGCACCTAAAGTCAAATTATATTTTCTCTCCATTGTATTAAAATGTGTTTGTTCTTTACTGAAAGAAAATGTAAAATATTTTACAAAATGTGATCAGTATTTTTCTGTTAGACATACAGATAGTCCAAATGATTATCAACTGATCTTTCTTAACCGTATTTAGGGACAGAGCAAATCCTTTTATGCATCCCCTGATCTGTGAATGCCTTGCTTATTACTGAGGTGGTGGTACTGGTACTGGGTGCGGAAATGTCTGGGAAGGTGGAGGGTTGAAAATGTTTTGGGTACACAATGACAAACTTTATTAATCCTCAAATGGAAAGTAAATCAAATAGTGGCCATGTTCTCATAGCACAGCTTCAATAAACAGTTGAAATGTCACTGATGAGCATGAGATGAGATTCCCCCACATGTGAATCTGATTCTGGGGCATAAATTAGATCGATATCCAGCTGTGTGAATCAGTAACAGAAGGTAAAACGTGCCAGATGACAGGTGCACTGATACTTTTTTACAAATATCCACATGACAAGTTTATTGTTTTATTGCTGCTCAGTGTCTAAATCTCTGCTTTGATCTCACTATTGAAGGTGCAGTCCTATGAGTCTTTGCTTGAATTGAAGAGGTAGCTGTCTGGAGAAAATCTGTCATTTGCACAGCGTTATGGTGGAATGTGTCTGGAAATAAAGAATAAATCTGACTGGCCTTTGGAGTTTGAATTGAGAATATGTTTGTGAAATAACACTGATTAATCATCTTAATGAGGTCTTTCTAAACCTAAAAAGGTAAAGACAAGGCCATTCAACCGTTAATGTTTGTTATCGGTACTTGTGTGTTTCGTAATAAAACGTGTGTGAGAGTGCCTTCATTACTAAACTGCTATGATTAAATCTAAATAAATATTTAATGACAAGATCATCTGAAGAAATCGGTAATGACTGTTACCTGGTTTTACGAACACAAAATTAGTGTCATCTGCATGAAAGTAAGAATGAATATGAGAAAATATAATATTCATTAGTGAAAAGCACAATTTATTGAGACAAATGACGTTTTTAAAAAACTGAGCCAGGCACTCAGCGTAATGTAACTGCAATTATGAGCATAATTATGATGTCATTGAAGGTGGTTATAAATCGCTTCGTTGTATGTTGCGTTTTTCAAATTCCTAACTGTGCCTGAACCGGGCAGGCATTTTTGTATACAGGCATGGGCTCTGTAGTATCTCACGGCTTTTTAGGGCTTTCGAAAAGGCGGTACCACCCCCCCACTCCGCCATAACCCTCTCCGTAACATCCAAGTCAATCTTTTTTTTTGTTACACATAGGAACTTCCATTCCATTCCTCCCAGTTGGCTACTGGCATTTCTTTGAAGCAGCAGATGGTATTAGCAGAAGCTTATAGACCAGATTAAAGAAATTTTATAGGAATGTTTCTCCCTGGTGTTATTTATCGGAAACATTTGATATATGCATTAACGCAGTGCATGGTCTGTAGAATATCATCAGTGAGCCTCTGTTTGTTCAGCTCTCAGTCTTTCTAAGTAGCTCTGTGGCATGATCAGCTTGTGCACATTAAAATCTCCAGCTCTCTTACAAGTAATCACTATTACACAAGTGGAATTATTCTCTCAAAGAGGGAGAACATGCACTGTGGGGTTACTTTATTTGGAATTACTTCAAACGCACAGACAGATGTCTTTAGTTTCCCTACAAAATGTCTCGATCCACAGTGTCTTTGACATCGAACATGATTTCAACCCTGTGCTCCCTATTAAATTCTCATGAAATGTAATCAAGCAGTCTGGAACAAAAAGTACATTTTTTTTGCTGACAAGTGCCTTAAATGCCAAACTTCTCTGTATTGTAGACCTGAAAGAGGTTGAATAAGGCTGTTTTAATGCAACACTTAACAGCACAAAACATCAGTTACAGATACAGTGGTTCCTCAGTTCTCAAACTCAATTTCTTAAAAGATGAACCAACCAGTTTGAAAAAATAAGACCTAGAACTCGATCTGAATCCCAGAAGTCGAACCATGAACGCCGACCTAAGATAACTTTTACTTGTTTTATCTCGTTCATTTTGTGTTTAAATGGGAAAAAAAACATTATTAGTGTAATCTTTTTGGGGCCGGGAACCAATTAATTGGTTTTCCGTTATTTCTTATGGGGAAACTTCGATCAGAACTCAAACTTTTTAGGATTCGAACCCGAGTTCTTATTCAGACACATCGACAGACACATTACATTTGATTTACAGCTCATTATTAAAACCATAATTGCAAACATAATTAGAAAAAATGATTTTCATTTGTACAAAACTGTGAATTTTGTGTACTTTTTCACATCGCTGGAATTTGTATAATAATAAAAATTAATTCCCTTTTTATTTATCTGTTTGTTTGAAAAAATAAAACCTACTAATTGGACTAAAGGTCAACACACGCATAGGGAGTAGAGAATGCATTCTGGAAACCCTTCATAGCCCAAACCACCACTGACCTTCCTCAGCTTAGGCCAGGTGTACAGCTGACAGGAAATCCATTAATGCAGCATAGAGAGAGTTTCTGTATGCCCCACGAGTCTGTCGGGTCAGTACATCAGGGACTCTCAAAGCATTTGTCATGAGGAGCATTTTGAGGAGAAATTGCCCGACTAGAAGCCACTCGATCTGTGTGTCCCATTCATGTCATGCATACACATGGTTACAGTAAACTATGGTGACTCTCTCAGCAGATGCCACATACTGAACTCCCGTATGATGAATGCAATCCTGAGCACTGTTCGTAGAATATCATTAATCTATCTTTTTTTCTAGAAATACTTTGTTCACCTTTCTGCAGGTTGTTTTTTTCTGTATGTTTCCTTAATTAAAAGCATGGAAAATACTATACATCACAAATGAGTGTCATGTTGATTAGTAATATCTGCTGTGTGTCTGAGACCTTGTCCGCAGGTACAGAGGTATTTTTTAAAAATACAGCTTTTTCTAGGCATTTTCGCCTTTCACCCACACACAAATGGCATTTTATGTCATTGAAAATGGATTTGTGAAACTCCATCCAGGGTAAGGATTTTCAAGTATATACTGCTGCAGCCAGGACCCAAGGGTTGAGTGGGATGGGCAAAATCGAGTAGGAGGGGCAGTGTTGAGTAGGAACGGTTAACCACGAGCGGTTGGGGGGTTTTATTATGCGTTAGGGTTGGGTTTAGAGCAGGGCTTTTCAAATCACAGTCCTCAAGGGTGGAGCACTGCTGTTTTTCCCAGCTTTCCTTTACCTGAAGCCTCTGGCCAATTAGAGCCAGAAATTATTGCGCTAACTACCTGGGAGACTTGAAAACAAGACCTGGATTTGGAATCGAGGGCCAGATTTGAACAGGGTGGGTTTAGAGTATCAGATGATAATCTTTACAACCCCCCCCCCCCACACACACTTTGTGCCTCCTACTTGACATTGCCTCTCTCACTCTGCATAGCCCCTCCCACTCAACATTCAGCCCCTGGCTGCAGCGATATGCCCGTCAAGATTTTCAGAAAGTCTGTTTTTGGCTTGCAACATCAGAGTGTGCACCATTATCTACTTTGTCGCCAGAGTGTGCACCATTCATTGTTTACATTAGCTGTTCTTAGCCTAGCAGGACTGCTAAGAAGGCTTCTGATTGCCTAATATGGCTGTACGGTTAGAGTTATATCAGCCCCTGTTGGTTTGACTTGCTCTTGACAGCTCGTTTTAACATTTTCATGTGGACGGGGATTGTTTTTAATAACAGAGGAGGAAAAAGACCATTTATAAAAATAACCATGTACCTGTGGACAAGGCCTGAGGCATGCCATGTGCAGAGGTACCAGACACCAGCAGCTTGGAGAAGAGATTGGTTGGAAAAACTAAAAACAGGACCGTGGAGGATCAGGGAGCGATTAACACCAAGGCGCTGAACCTGAGGGGATGAGATTAAAAAAAGCTAAAGCCACAGCAGTCAAGTCAGGAGTCCGGGGATCTTTGTGAAAGGAACTTGATGTTGAGTCATTTTTTTTCCCCAAAATGTGTTCCTATATAGCGTCCTAGAGGTATGCCAAGAAGGACAGACACGCTGATTAAAGATGTCCCTGGGAGTTACAGGGGAGTCCAAACCCAAAGCTACCCGGCTGGGCAAGTTTTTAGCCAATTATGTTGAATCAATATTTGAAAACTAGTATTTCTTTAGTATACCTGCATCACTTTATAATGTTCTTATTAAGCAGGATAGTTATAGCCGCTGGACCAAAATTTGTGACCCCTTGCATTAAGCCAAGTATTCAAAAAAAGTTTCCAGCTTAAAAAACACGTTACTTGGCCTAAATTGGAATTCACAGGATGGCTTTTCTTTTGCTCTGCCATTAGATCTTGCAGTCACATGCGGTGGCAGGGTCAGTGCGTATCCTCAGAGCAAGGAAAAACATTTTGACAAGGACTGTCCCCTTAATTGAATGTTTTCTCCCAGTTGACCATGCTTTTCAGATCTTTTGTCGCTTTTTTCCCCTCTGTGGATAAATAGTTTCGGGGAGTCTCACTATACACGACCTCTGCGATATCAGCGTAAAGCAGACGTTAATTTTGCGTGAAATGGTAATGTCATCGAGTCACTTCCAAAAGGGATGAAATTTCTGTTTGCGAAAAATAACATCAGGTTGGATGTGCTGCAAATTAAGTTATGTTTTAAAAGGGCCAGGGGAATTTCCCATGAGCCTTCATCTAGGGAACTCGAGCCCAGTCACCCTTCCCACACTCATGGTGTGCTGTTGACAAAATGCGTTTAGCTGACTGTCAGGGGGGCAGCCATACCACAGTTAGTTTTTTACCGAATGATGGGATGAACACATATATTAGCAAGGGTGGAGTGGGACTGTCTTTCAGCCCTGGAGTGGAGTGTTGGGCAGGGGGTTGACACTAAATAACGTTATTCTAGTTTCAGAAAATTCCCTCATCTACTGCTACTGAAGTACAGTACAGGCTACAACGGTTCCCTGTTCTGAACATGGCTGAGATTTCTGTGCATTCCCTTCATTCTTCCCCAATGTCTTTTCTCATCTTATCCTTGCTTTTTAGCACCACCATGCACTCTGTTTTTTTTTTCTTCAATTTTCTGTTCTTGGCAATATGCACTGGGATGTGTGGATTGACATTGAAAGATTGATTTTATCAGAATGGTTTCATTTTGAAAATTGATTCTAACATAAAAGTATCAGGTTGGTACTTTCAACATTATTAGGAATAGAACATGAACTACTAGTGCATAAGGCCCCCCCCCCGGACTTGATTTGGCAAAACGGTTATTGCTATGCTATGTAATTGTTAGGGTTGGATCATAATTGAGTATTAATATCGAGTTCACTCTTAGTGATGCCAACCTTTTGGATTAAATCAAATTTGCCCTGTAAAGAAAATCCCAGCTATGTGGCAGAGTTGCCGGCTCTCTCACATCTGGCATTATATTCGTGCTTTGAGACTCTCACACAGTCTTACGACAAATCTATATTATTCCATTATAATCCCAAGATTAGCTGCATGAAAAGTGTTGGGGTAAAACTGTCGCATACATGTCAATGTGTGTGCAGACTTGTTGGCAACCCTGCCTATAGGTTGGTTGCGCAGCAGATTTGCAGTATTTTGTTTATTTTTATTTTCGGGAGCTGCTACCCCCTTTACCCTACAATGGATACATGCGTGCAAAGCAAAATCATACCTTTTGGGGAGGAATTTACTACAAACGTCTACGTTTATTTATGGGGATTTGAAAGGGTGTGCACAGCAGCTCGGCCAGCCCAGTGGTGACATCGGCCCACCGGGAATTGTCACTGCTTCCGATGGCCAGTCAGCTCCTATATATTGCTACAATTCATCTTTTGTAATTGAACTCTTAGGATTCCCTGGCCAGATGATCGGGTTCTGGCATCTTGAAAAGCAGGCGTGCCAAATACTTGACTAATGTCTCATGCATTAATGATGCATTTTCCACAGCGATGACAAGTCAGGAATTCCTTGGGAAACCCAAGGTGAGGACTGAGCAATGGCTGGCTACTTGGCTCATAAAAGAAAGAAGGCTTGTGTGCTAAGTGGGGAGGATGGCAGCCCTTGCATTTCCCATCACGGACAGACACACGAACACAAATAGCTGATCCCTGAGTTCAAGTTTGAGCAAGCTGTGCTGGGCACTATAGCATTGATTCTCTGGTCTGTATTAAATTGTCTTTTGTTCTGGATAGTAAAATACAGGACAAATCGTATCACGTATTGGTTCAAAATGGCACACAGTGTTCTATTTTTCAATTCAGGATGGTCCCGTAAAATATGGGATGGATGACAACTCTACTCTGATGCCAAAAGTAGCTGGCAGAAGGCAAGCCAGCCTTTGTGGCAATTTCATGTAAACGAACCAGCCTGATAGTTTCATTGCATTTTAGAAAAATGTTTAGGGCAACGGATGATTTCAGATGATAATGTGGCTTTAAAATAGCAACACTGGCTAACATATGCAAAATTGTTTTAACAGGTGATGGTGCACTGTTCCCTTTTATATTTATTGTTATCTTGATTGTCTGAAAGCTTTGTATTATCAGAGTGCGGGTATGAATAGAAAGTGAAAGAATACCCTTCTTTATTGTGAGGTAAAAGTCCTTAGTCTGGTTTAATTTACCTGTCAACAGAAAGAAAGTTCAAAGAATAATTCCTCTTCTGACCATCTACATGCACCTCTGTTGTGACTCATAATGAAGTCCCATCAGATTAAAAAAAGTCAGAGATAAAACACTTGCACCATGGTACAACAGTCATACTCGCGCCCTAAAGAGAG
>JAABNX020000119.1:1195771-1209683 GCA_015163995.2 Mormyrus lacerda | reverse complement strand
GGGTTATGGTTTCGCTATTCCCCCCCCCCCCCCCCTCTTTTTTTTTTTTTGACAAAAAGGCGTTGTTAGTTAAAATCTGTTAAGGAGCTGAGAAGTGGGAGGATGGGACAGAAGTGCTAATGATCACGCCTCTTTGTGTCGCGCCACCACGGATGAGTCACCTCACCACGGCGAACGCGCACAGTGGCAGCATGGGCCGCCGACAGCTCGCTAATGTCACCCCCCCACCCCCCACGGGCAAAAAGGAAGAATGTCCCTGGGCATGTCTGACGAACAAATGTGAGAACTGCTAACTCCACCTTTTTAGTTTAAATATATCATCACACATTGCGACGGAGAAGTATGGATCCTTCCAAAGTCATCAGCCATGGGCTGCTTTATTCCTCCAGCGGATTATAATGCACTGCAGTTTAAAATGTCAACATATTTAGTCATTTTACTTAATTTTTTATTTCTTACTTTAGTCTGCTATTATGCAAAGTATATTTACATATTACATATTTTAATCTAACCTGCAATTAATGGTTATTCCCTGCCTTGCACGCCTCGTTTGCATCCGCGTGACCTTGCGTAGGACAAGCGGTTATGGGAAGTGAATGATCAAATATTTTCTTCTATTTTCACAAAGTACTTCTTCCTGTGTATTAGTTAATTTCATTGTAAATATATAATAATATTATTAATAATAATAATCTTATTTTTATATAGCACCTTTCATACATTAAAGAATAAAATGAGAATAAAAATTAGGAAAATTAAAATAAATGAGACAAGCCACTAAACAGGGTTAGCAATTAGAGTGTGAGGTCCCATAATCTTCATGCTGTTTGCTGCCCCTTTAGGGTGTATCACTGCATTTCTGTCACACTGGCCGAAATGAGACGGAGCTACGGAGATATGTCTTCTTACTGCTCTGTCCGTGTATCTACTCGGTCTGTGTGTTTTCGTTCAGGTCCTTGAGTCTCGGAGTAGGCGTTTGACCCTCTGCTGCAGCTCAGCAGCTGCAGTTTTCCTCCAGCGGATGATATACGTGTTTACACAGGTGCTGACTGCTTGGATGGGCGTCCTTCGTAATCAGAGTCCTCACACAGGAATTCCGACGTTCCCGTCTGTCGCAACGCGATCTGCAAATGCAATTTGGAATCTGTCGGCCAAAGCAGCCCTGTACTGTGCGCGTCATTCTGATTACAGAATCCCATTTCGTCCGCAATAATGTGACTAAATTCCAGGCTCCAGCAGCCTATTAAATGCCGCCGTCCTCCCAGCTCATCTGTGGCTCCTCAGCACAAAGAAATAACCTTGAGAAGCCAATTTTATTCTGCTTTAAAAATCCCTTTCATTTTGTGAAACTGAATACCATAATCTTTCTCCTGCAGCTTTTCATGGGTAATAGCTATTATTTCCAAATTTAGCCCAAATGATGTTCTAGCTTTTCTTGTCTTGTCTCTTCCTGAGTAGCCTGGACATTCTCTAATATGAATTAAGTTTTCCAGTTTTTTTTAGGCACAAATTAAATTATAAAAGCTCATGGTGATGAGGTAGGTGGTGATGTATGTGGAGATGTGTAAAATGGCACTGCTAGTGCTAACAGCTCAAATTCTTACATCTGTATATTTGTATATTAAAGTTTCTAAACTAAACTCACTTCTCAACGATAATACAAATTGATGGCTACATGGTAACTTATGGAATATTCTTGATGGTTTTGTATTGTCTTTGAAGGACAATGCTGGGAAGAGCTCTGTTGGCCATTAATCTGATATTTTTGTCAAAACTGACTTAATCAGCTTGAACCCTATTTACCTTTTTTTCTGCTGAAAGCTGTCTAGGTTACGGTCCTCACTGATGGGGGCCTTACTCAACAGCTGGCCTCTCCTGAGATGGAACTGGTCCCCGGTAGATTGCAAGGTGGCGTTCTGCCTGCGGTAATTCATAATACTCAGCATAGCCAGACCTGAAGGCGCCCTCCTGGCTTTTACTTGGGTCATTTTGTATTCATAAGAATAAAATAGGAATAGTTAAATCAGGGTATTTTAAGCCATTTCCATTATGTCATCAGTCTTTTTGCTATACAGGTTCTTATCAATGCTGTCCGTTTTCTTAATTAGCTTGTTACTGGGCAGTTTCGCTAAAATATGAGTGAAACCAGTAGCTTTCTTATTTTTTTTTTTTTTTTTTTTTATGCATACGATAGTGAAATTTACTTATGTTTAAAAAATTACAAAGTTCCAGAGGCCTGGGCTAATTTATGGATGGATATATAGTAATTTGTGTAATTCACTAGACTTGTGTCTGATTCCCAATTATTCATATAACTTTTCCTTCTTTGTTTTTCTGAAATTTAGTACTAATCAGCCTTTAACACTGTGGCTAAATCATATTCTTTAAGGGCTTTATTCGTAATTGCCTCGATTTATGACAAACACTATGTATTTTTAGTTTTTATTTCCAAAAGAATGTGATGTGGATGCTGTCTGCTGCTATACATCATGGGATGCCTGTAGATTAAGATGGCGACCATCCAGCGATGCATAGCGCCAGGAGACAGGAGCTTCCTAGCAGGGAAATGGCATGAAATAGTAAGTTATTTTAGAAAGGCTTCTGGTTTCTGTGCATCACTCATTGTTGGTTTTATGCTCAAAAATGAAGTGTAATATAACTATGGGTGAGATCATTGTTCCCCTTAAGCCTCTTAGCTGTGAAATATTCATGTTCTAGTTTGGAGAAACAAATCTCTGATGACAGCAGAGCAAATGTAAAAGAAGGAAGTGGGGGACTTTTAACAGATGCGTGACGTCTGATTACAGGCAGAGGACTTTTCCTCATTCAAGTAATTTTGCACTCTGCAAGATGAACGGAAGGGTGGTCTGCATTCTCTTCACTTCTGCGTGTGCTGGGTCTGTCCCGACCGCAGTCCTGCTGGGCTGCAGCAGAGCGCAGAACACCCTGCAGATGCTCTTCCCTCTCAGCTGTTACCCAGTAATCTCATCTCGATACACATTATACCAAGTAATACAATATATTAAGTTTTCAACAGGCGGGAAGGGCGAGGTGCTCCCAAGCTGGGCTGCGGCCCTGTTTTCATTCTTGTGAATTGCGCTCTTTGAGATGAGAGGTGACCTTGATTAATGGTATGGAGCGATTGAATGAGGGGGGACGTTTTTTCTGTTTTGTCTTTGGGTGTGGTGTCCCATTTAAGGCCGCCCGGCTTGTCACCAGCAAGCCACGGGTACGTGATCGGCCGTGGGGTGTTCATCTTCAAGCCAAGGCCATACAAAACGAAACTGAAAATCACTGTTATTTATGTGTTTCCCATTGTTTTATTTTTTGTTATTGTCTCCATGACTCAGCATAACAGTAATTCAATTGCTATTCCCATGAATCTTGGTAAATACGCTTTACGACACATGGATCATACCGGTATATGTAACAAAATATGCAATATTTATTTATCACCCCACCACTTTTTTTTTTTTTAAAAAACCTTATTTCCTACCCTTTTGCATCAGCTGACATTGCAGAATGTAATAGTCATATTTTCTTGTTTTGCCAAAATGATTTGTATCACTCTAAACACTAAAATGGAATGTAAGTGTCCTGTGTGTTGATCTATCCCTGACAGAACATGTGAATGATCTTATTCGCCACTTGACACTGTGTGTTTCCTGCTAAGCCTAAGTAAACATTGCCCTGGATTCTGGATTGCAAGCTTCTTAGAGCACCTGCTGTACTCTCCTTTATGTCTGATGATGCATGTATCCGATGTTTTAAAATGTTAGCCTAACAAGTTTATTGTCACCGCAATATTCATCTGCAATTCACATTAAAAGTGTTAGTCGCATCATAGCGTGAAAAGAAAGTGCATCTTGACCCAGAGAAAATGTGTGACAAGCTTGAGGTTGGATGGTTTGTGTCTGTCTGGTCTGACAATGTGGGCATGTCTCTATTTCCAGAGGGGTTGTGGCCCAGATGGGAAGGACATAACTATCCAGGAGCGGCGGCTACACGTGGGGGTGCACAGTGGCTGGGGCTTCCTGAGCCGACCCCAGGTGGTGGTGCTGGAACCCGAGCGCCTTGCCTCCAGGGGTCTCCAGCAGACAGGGAGCCTTCCACGAGGGTCCCTCAGCAGGTCCAGGTGCGTTTGATCTTCCCTGCTCTCCTCTGAGCTCCAACATCTCATCCTCCTTACTCACAGAGCCAGGGAATGCCAATAATCCAGCCAACTGCCTTGGGATAATGCTGTTAGCTGCAAACGAGGCAGTTTGAGCTTTGAATTACTTGTATACATATAAAAAGACTTTTTTTTTGGTTTTCAGTTATGATTAACACCTACACGAGGCAGCTTGATGTACACTTTTAAACAACACATAAACTGACACAAATCTAACATACCATTAGTCATCTAGTCTACTGCATCGACATCAGGCCTAAGTTTGGTGTCTTTGTCAGCTAAGTGACTATCAAGGTAATTGTTGCTTTGAGTGATAGTCACAGTGACTGTAAAAGGCATATCTGACAGTAATGACAGGGTACCAGAAAAGTGCCTAACGGTGATGATACTTTGTGCATTTCTCACTTGCAGTCCCACGATAAAGACTAAACATCCTTATGGAATTGAACAATTAGGCTGCGCTCCATTCTGTTGTCTCCACACAACTATTCTGCATTCATTTGATAATTCCAGAATGGGTAGATATATTTCCTTGCTCTCATCCCATTACCATTACCGTGTTTGAGAGTGGTCTCATGAATAGCACTGCGTAGGTAGAAATTAGGCAGTTGTTGCGCAGAGCCTTTTGCTGGGCTCTGTAGTAACACTTGTCACTTTGTGTCTAAGTGGGCAGGAAAACCTCAGCTAATGGCCCGGTGGCCGAATGTGACCCTGTATCATTGGACTGAAGGAGAGCCTTGCTATAAATGTGTCACTGACGTACCACCTGGGTTTCACTGCTGTCCTAAATACTAAGCTGTATAACCCCACATAATCGTCTTCTCTGAGGGACTCCCAAAGTTGGGCCGAACTGTACGAAAGTGACTGGTTGTACATGAACAGTAGTGTTCGGCAAAAAAAAGAGTAAAACACCAGGGAACATGAATAATGGGTCCGAGCAATCCGATGCAGAGCACCACTGAGAAGCGAGCGCCACTGTGACCAGTCTGACTCCTCGCCTTGTCTTTGTGTGCTCCAGCGCTCGCTGTCAGGTTCTGGGCCTACGCAGCCGTCTGCAGCTGAAAGAGATGGTGAATCACCCCGCCTTTGGCGTCGTCTTCCAGCTGGAGTACGTCTTCTCAGCTCCCCTCGGCGGAGACAGCAAGGTAGCAGAAAGCCGCCATCTGCGGAAGTGACTAACTGCAGTTAGCAACAGGTAGTACAGCAGCTAAGTAAGTGGGGATGTATCCTGAGGGCGGCCTCTCCCAGAATGCTTTGTACTGTGCTGCCAACGGGTGAGATATTAAAATCGCTCAGATTAATCTAAATATCTCTCTGTATTAATTAGGTGGAAAAACGAAAGTTGCTTTGGATTAAAGCAATGTTAAAGCAACTGAACATGAGGAAAACATAGCTGTGGAGTTGCCCAAGCGTGTCTTTGTTGTGAGTCTATGTGCTTTACGCAGAGATTTTTTCCCTTCCCTGCTCATAGTGTTTTCCCAAAGGAAATTAAAGTGCTGTCCTCACTCAGCCCACCTCGGTAAATAACCACACAGGGGGAATGCAGTCACGGATATGCTGAATCCAGGCAGCTTAGAAGGCCATGCACAGTCTTTCTGGATTTATTCAGCTCAGGTTACGTCCCCGTAAAACCTTGTATTCATGTGGAACCAGATTCCCCTCATGCAGAACCTCTTCTCTACTTTGGCTGCTGAAAACCCGGGGAGTTTGTGGCATAAAGGCAAGCAAAAAAACAGCAGCAAAATACAAACACGTCATGGACATTTACGCAGAGAGAAATCGTTGTCTGTTGTTTTTTAAATTTTGTTTATTTTTTTTTTTAATTTTAAGGGTAGGTTCCACCAATTATTTGTGTTGGTGGAGATTAGCCAGAATAGGTTTAAGTTTAGAATTTTTCACTGTGCTTTTTTTGTTCTGTTAAATGAGCGGCAGACATGTTGAGACCATAATGTCCTCTTGGCAGTATGTGGGCCAGCTGTATACCAAAAAAGAAACATCTACTTTGACGCCGACTCTTAAAGGTCAGTGTACTCTGTACAGACTCAGTGACTGTAGGAATGTGTGTCTGGCTCACTACTTGTATTTTGGGTTGTTCCTGAAAGTTGGGTGCCAGATGCCCTGGAGACTGGTAGAGGAAAAAGGAAAGTGTCCTCGTGCTGGAATCTCATTAAGCATTAATCTGGGTGGGTGGAGCAAAAGTGTAATGTCTCAATGGGCAGAGCAAAGTGTAAAGTCTGTGTGGGTGGAGAAAGTGGGCGGAGCAAAAGTATGAAGTCTGTGTGGGTGGAGAAAAAGTGTAAAGTCTGGGTGGGCGGAGCAAAAGCATGAAGTCTGGGTGGGCGGAGAAAAAGTGTAAAGTCTGTGTGTATCATTTAATGACTGGGGACTTTTTGTAATAGTGCTGTTGTGTTTTTGTTTATTAGGGTTATGTGTACGAGTGAGTGGGTGCATGTGTGAAAGTGAGAGTATTTTTAGGAATTAGTATTTTATTTTAGTAAATTATTTTAGTCATTTTTAATCTAAGAATTAAATATTATCTATGATGCACTGCAAATTTCGTTGTACATTGTGCAATGACAATAAAGCTATTACTACTATTACTACTAAAAACGTGAATCCTGGCTGGGCGGAACAAAAGCGTGAATCCTGGGTGGGCGGAGAAAGAATAAAGGTTGGGGGGGTGGAGAAAAAAATTGAAAGTCTGAATGGGCGGAGTAGAATTGTAATATATGGATGGCTGCCCTCCTTGGTTTTTCTTTAGCATGCAGGCACACAAGACACACCCAAAGGGGCAACCACCTGCTTGCCATAGTTAAATCCCTAGGTGTATTGTAAGAATCTGCACAATGTCCGTCAGGCAGGTGAGATGCGTTGACTTGTGGCTGCGACTAATCAAGGTGGATGTATGTGCTGCATGCTAAGGGCAGCGCTGTGATCAACCCGAATATGGGCCTGCAATATTAATAGCTGTTATTCCGGTGTCTTTTCTCCTAGGCAAATACTTGGTGTGAAGAGCTTGTTATTTACAGAGACTTTTTGTCAGACAGAATTCAAACAAACTGTATGTCATCATTTGAAATGGAAGAAGCGAACTGACTTCTGTCAATGTGTGGAGGTGCGGTCCACAGTCTGCTCTCACACGGCATGTAAAACCGGCACCCACTTATTGTTTTTATTGTCAAAAATAAAGGGGGGAAACGGAGCTCATGATTGGCTGTATTGTTAGATGTATCATTTGAGACATTAGTTGTGTACAAATGGTGCAAATGGCAGTGAAACATTTCCGAATGGTTTTTGTTTCATTTTTTACTGTCCCAGATTGCCTCACTTATCTGCCATAACCATCATGCCACATATGATTTTGTTACAAAATGCATTCATTTCCAGGAAGGCGTAATGGTTCTCCTGTCGGCTTTCAGAGAATTGCCTCCCTATTTAGTGCTGGGCTGGGTGATTTCCACGGTCGGGGGAAGGCGGCTGTTTCTCCTGTTCCTTCATGAGTTGCTTTTATTTTCTGAGTAGTTGTAGCTTATCGCAAGGAGCATAATCCAAGCAATAAAAATAATATGAGCATTATCATATACAGAAGAACCTTGGCTGTGCTGTGGGAAATGCCTGCAGAAGAGTATTTTGTCGTATCGACGCCTCTTCGGATGGATGGGTGATTGCTTACGCTCCGTACAGCATTTGTGCCTCATATCCCTCCCTGGATGACGCCTCGCTGTGATGGCTAAGCACCAGTAGATGGAGCCGTTTCATGACGAACCAGCACAAGTCGTGTTCCGCCGCCTCACCCCCAAACTCACCGTCTGTGAAACAGAGTTGAGGTGTGTATTCGCTTTTTAAAGGCTCCTCTTTATTCGTTAAACATGATTCAAGCTTAATTGTTAATATGCTGAATTTAGTTTGTATATTACATAAAATGCGAGTTTGCATATCCTGAAATAATCCCTTTTGGGCATTTTAATAGAAAAAAACAATGCTAAATTGGATTGGATATTAAATTTTTTATTAAGTGATTTCAGGCATCTTCTTCTTGTATATTTTTGACAAAGCTGGCGGTGATCCAATATTGGAAATACATGCAATATTTTGCAGACAAACTTCAGAGAAAATTTGATACTATCTCCCATTATCCAAGGTACCAATTTTTTGCTTTCCAAGGTACCCCTTTTGCTATCTTCTTCACATGCAAAACTCTTAGCGTTTTTATTATCCCCTTAATTGCTGCATGTTTTTTATATATATTTTTTTGCATATTGTGTATGGAATGATTTTCCATGGCTAGATAAGGAAGTGGTGGAAAACTGCTGGAAGTAGTGAAACTTGGTCCGAGGGGGGCAGGAGTGATATCTGTCTGTGAGTTTTCCCATCTTGGTCCGAGGGGGGCAGGAGTGATATCTGTCTGTGAGTTTTCCCATCTTGATCCAAGGGGGGCAGGAGTGATGTCTGTCTGTGAGTTTTCCCATCTTGGTCTGAGGGGGGCTGGAGTGATGTCTGTCTGTGAGTTTTCCCATTTTGGTCTGAGGGGGGCTGGAGTGATGTCTGTCTGTGAGTTTTCCCATCTTGGTCTGAGGGGGGCAGGAGTGATGTCTGTCTGTGAGTTTTCCCATTTTGGTCTGAGGGGGGCAGGAGTGATGTCTGTCTGTGAGTTTTCCCATCTGCTGCTACCACAAATAGATTAATGTAATCCCCAAATGTGAAGCAAGGAGTGCTTAAAAATGCTTGACCTGCTTCTTTGTTTTTCTCCCATCACTGTGCTGTTGCATCTATATATAAAATGCCTCTTAATGGGATGAGAGGCCTAGTTTGAAGAGAAAATGAGATATGCAGATAGTCTGAATCAATTAAAGTGAAGAGTAGATAACATGCTGTAAAGGGGCCATTGGACTGCTGCTTGACAGTGATCGCTGTAATGCAAAGAGACTGTGATACCGTGGTGGTGGGTCACATGACTTGTGGAGGAAATTCTCCTACATTGTGCTCTGTCAATAAAATTGATTCAGAGTTTGCAGAGTAGGGTATCTGGTCTTTGCTTAGGTGTTTCTGAAGACCTGACACATGTGTGGTGACATCAGTATAACCTCGGTTGTCAGGAAAAGACCCTGGAGCTGGGCTTTTGACTCGGTTGACTTTAATTTGTGTGGGAACCTCAGTGTTCGGTTGTGAGTCCTGTCAGACTTTAACAGACTTTGGCTGAGCTAACTTCTTTTGGATACCTTTTTGGTTGGCGTAACCGTAAACCACTCCACATGGGCCTATGGCACCAAACAAGTAAGTGTTGCTCATTGAACTTCATTTGGAAATACAAAGGAAACAGATATGTGACAAAGTCTTGTCTTTTCTTATGGTCTAACATCTAAGCCACACTGCAAAAGAAATGATCAAAGTTAAGTGTAAATGGAAATACAAATAACACCACTGATCGAAATGTTCTCCCTGATTTTATTATATATTTTTACATTTTTATTCTTAGCCTGGATGTTGGATTTTTGACTATATTGAGTGCTTCACTTCTGCAGAATTGAAGAAAAATGTCAAGCAGCACCTTTCTTTCCTTTTTTTTTTAAAAAAAAAAAAAACAGCTATTTATTTCCAAACGGTGATATTTTTTTTTTTCCCCTCCACTGTACAAATGAATTGTTTTCATCCCCCTGGCCGTCTGGTCTTCTGGGTCTGACCCTATTAGGCGTAACGGACAGCTTTGTGGGAAGCGGGTCAGCTTGCTGTCACCATTGGGAGCAGCCGCGATCCGGTGTTAATGGAAGCTAAGCGCAGAGATACGGTGCCAAATCGGCCATGAGTTTTGCCGGTGAACACTTATTGGACTGGTAATGGGCCGCTCGTCTCACCACAACTTCCGCTGCTAGGACATTGTTTTCTGTCTGCTCTAGATCAGATAGATCGATTTGCTTTTTTGTTGAATGTGTGTTCATGGTGGAATTATAAAGATAAAACATGTTGCTGTGGCTGGTGTGTTTTTGTAATCGGGGAGACTCCCCCGCAAGCTATGACAGAGATGAAACCAAAAGCAGAAACTTTGACAGCTGAGATCACCCTGGGCTCACTTTAATTGGTATCCTTATGTGCAGCACTTGGTGTTACTTATGGAGACTCGGTGCCTTTTTGGGAGGAGATAAGCGTGATGAAGCTACTGACACGGCCCCTTTTGGCTCCAGTTTCAGTTTTAATTCACGATGTTTAACTTCTGATAAACTCGAGTGACAGGGACACATTTATTGAGATTTATCCGGAGTGACAAGTTTTGTGTAATATGCTGTAGTGAGATCAGAGCTGAAACACCATCACACTGTGATAAAATGGCTGTGTACAGGCATCCAGGGAGCCGCTTTTTGATTGGGAAACATTTGATAAAA
Source organism: Mormyrus lacerda (assembly GCA_015163995.2). Classification (NCBI taxonomy): domain Eukaryota; kingdom Metazoa; phylum Chordata; class Actinopteri; order Osteoglossiformes; family Mormyridae; genus Mormyrus; species Mormyrus lacerda. Next base: position 1,199,135 of record JAABNX020000119.1, on the reverse strand, counting down.
TAAAAAAGCAGAAAGGGATTTAGCAGCAGCTTTGGGAGGTGTGCTGCCATCTGAGCCCGCTGAAGTGCTTTGTTTGGTGTCTTTGAAAGCCCGGAAGGTGCAGGGTTATGCCACAAATATATTTAGCACTTAAAATTGCATTAACCATGTAAATACCTAACTTTATTTTCATGTTTATGGTTTCACTCTTACAATATATAACCTTTAAATTTGCCTTATGCACACCCCTAGATTAAGTAATGAAATGAAAACTAATCTGCCATAATTACGTAATTTTATGCTGATTATTCCATCGAATTAAATCACTTTTGAATCAATGAAGAACATTATATTTTATGATATTTGCCATATCTGTGCATTGTACCATTAAATAAAGTGTAAAAATTCGAAACAATTTCCTATGTTCAAAATTCACTTGTCAAGATATTGTCAAGTCTATCATGTCTGTATTATGCAATTGGAATAAGATATATAGTGGCATTTTACCTAAAACAACTTCTTGATTTAGAAAAAAGTTATTTTAAAGCTGTAAATTTTTATATGCACTACCAGTGAACTGTTTTTGCACAGAGATTTTCTACTTTTTTACTCACTTAACATTTACTGAAAATATACTCAATATTTTTTGCTAACATATACATTTACAGTATGTTCACAATTTGAGTACCTTTATTAGCAATAAAATGTCATATGTTTGATTCATCAAAGTAACCTGCTCTAGCAGTTATAACAGCAGAGAAAATTTGAGACATTCTTTCTACAAGGGACATTAAATACAGCTGTGTTTCATGGGATATGACAATTAACTAGTGCATTTAAAGTTAAAGAACAGCCTAGAATTTGACTATTCCATTACTACACAGCCAGTTAATAGGATGTCAGACATGCACTGTTACATACTCTTTCCATGTTATAAAGGAAACTTTTATAACTTTTTATTGGACGTATATTTTCATTGATAGATTGTTCACTCAACTTGCTATTAAGAATTCTTTTAAATCTGCAGTTTATTAAATAAATGGGGAAGTGGTAAAAACCTGTGGTGTGCAAAAACTTTTGACTGGTGGTGCATGAATCGAATGCCAAAAAATGTTTAATGCCCAACTCTGTTGATGTGTACACGGAGCTAAAGATATTCATTCGGGTTTTTACATCCTCACCACGAGCCCCATAAGAATGCTTGGACCCTAATTCCGCATTTTATTAGGGAGGCAACTGAACTGATGGTGGATGTGAAATGAGCCAGAGGTCTGGAGAGGGGTCTAAGGACCAGACATACAACCCCCAAGAGAGCCATTATAAAACAGCCGATAAATGGTCAACAGACACCCAAAACCCGGCCTCCTTCCTACGAGATTGCGAGGACTCTGGCATTCGACTTGAGTACCTATGCTTTGTTTTTTATTCTTTCCCTCTGAATATTTTTGCAAAGAAACACATTTCTAATGTTGAGACAGTTGCATGGTCAGCAAGAAGCCACCAATTCAAGATATTATTCAGAAGATAAGTGCTCCCTACATGAAGTCTTCCATGTATAGAGATCATGTCTTGCCCAGGATAAAGAGCTGGAGGTGGATTTAAGTTTCCCGCTCTGGTCCTAGAGTCCTGGAGTTTTCCTCTCAATTCATCCCTTGTTATATGAAGTGAAAGCTTACATAGGACGGCTGCTTTAGTGCTTACTGGCTAGACGCTGCAGGTTTACCTAGACCTCATTTGATAGTTGCTTCGGGTTTATCTGACCAGAACATCTGCTAGGCAGCTAAATAATGAACACACGCTGGGTGGCCCACATGGAGCAGCCTGTCCGTCTTCAGGTGGATCAACCCTTATATCCCAGTCCTGCATGGATTTTCTGTTCTTTACATGCCACCCTTTCGCTTCTGAAGTTCTGTAGCTGACTGATCTGTCAGCTTCCTGGTTAAAGAAGACAAATGAAACATCTACATGCCTGAACTGTGTCAGTATTTTACTGTGCTGTTAATGTAGCCTGCAGGGTGTAGTGAAGTTTTGCTCGCAGAAAAAACCTTGTGTTATACAGATTTATACATTTAAATAACATGCACACTCAGTTTCTTAAAGGTAGGTATGTATGTATGTATTTATATATACCTTTGTTAAGAAACTGAAGTATTATTAAAAGGCGGCAGTTAAAATGGTCAAAAACCCTGAATTATCTTAATGATATTTCTTCTTTCATTGTTATGTTCCCAAATTCTTGTGCATTTTATCCCTCCTGTGTACAACATAGCAACTCCGGCAGTCTTAACAATGCTTGCAAAGCTGTCTCTTGTATTATGCTCTCGTGCTCATTACAGCACGCATTAAAGCATAGCATCCACCCATCCCCACTCCTCACCCATCCCCACTCTGCCTGGCTAGATGACGGGAAGGAAAGCCTTTCAGAGAATGTGGCTGCTCCTCTTTTCATCACGGAAGCAGGAAAAGCACTGTGCAGAAATGTTATCTCCGAGTACCGCACGTTTACCGTCGGCATAGGGGAGACATTCATAACAAGGTGAACCACAACAGGTAACATCTCCCCAGGGGGGCTGGCCAGCCCCAGTCCCCCACAGAGCACTCTAAATAAATAAGACGTCACCTGAGTGACAACATGCTGCTAATTAAAATGAATGTCAGCTTCCCAGCTGCGGGTACAGCAGCCACCCACACAGACCCACGAGTGAACTTAACGCCAGAGACTGTGTCAAATCCCGTCCCCCCTGTTCCAGACATGGTGGAAGCCCCCTTTGGCAGCAATTACAGCAGTGAGTTATTTTAGATAAGTCTCTACTGACTTTACATGCTGGGATGAGATTTCCACCCATTCTTCTGGCTAAAATTGCTCTTTCCTTGTTTGGCTGCATTTGGCCCTGCTCATGGGCAGCGATTTTCAATTTGCCATGAATTCTTGGAAGGATTCGGGGTCAGAATTGCCCCACTCCAGGATTTCCTACTGATGTAGGGTACATTTCAGACTTTGAGGTTTTAATTAACGTTGTTTTACAGCTCAGTTTCAGGCACTTTTATCAGGCGGAAGCAAGTGAAACATTTTTCTCTGTTTAAACACACCCTCCCCCACTTCCAAAAAAGCTACATACTTCCCGCCGGCCAGAAAGGGACTGAAAACTTGATACGTCCTGTTCTTGGCAGGCGGGATTGAGATGACCCGGTGTTTTGATTGGTTAAGGAACCAAACGCGTCCCCAAAAGGTTGTCCTAGAAAGGAGACCTTAAATTACCTACTTGGTCCTAATTCACATATATCAGGAACCTGCTGGGTAGCTCAGCTGCAGTCCTGCAGGGAAGGGCCCCCTATCGACTGGAAGGGCAGTTATAAGGCTCATATCATATATCATATATCATAT
>JAABNX020000119.1:1129304-1146662 GCA_015163995.2 Mormyrus lacerda | reverse complement strand
ATGACACATTAATGGACAAGCATAGTAGATAAAAATGGCATGTACGGCACCAGTAGCCATAGATATGGAGTGTTAGGTGTTAAGCTGTGGGTGAGCTGAGTAATAGGTCCCATAGATATAACGGAATGGGGGTGTTGGGGAAGGAGGTGAAGGTTGTAGACAGGCAGGAAGTGTATCGAGGTACCTGATAAAAAATAAGGCTCAGCAGGAAACTCTCGAATAAAGGAAACCCCAGAAGCAGAGGACTGAGACGTAAAAATTGTGTTTTTTGCAGCTTTTATAACTTTATTCTTTTATTCAGCAGACCCCTTACACTACAAATTGTTTTTCTGCTGCTCTGCTTCTGCCGCATTATCACCCTGGTGAACACTGCAAGCGGCTTCGACTTAAGCGGCTGATTGTCGGAAATTTTCATTTGACAGCTTTTAATGCGACTCTGCCGTTATCTTCTCCCATTTGATCAGACTGAATCTCCTCAGCTGAGGCCAGGCTCTTTATTTTAGTTCAAGATTTCCCTTAGATAATTGATAGCCTTTTAAGAAGTCACGACGTGTGGTTGCAGAGAGTTCTCACAGTGCACATCATTTAAGTGTTATCATCTGTCACATATTTCTAATGCTCTACACCAGAGTTTCTCAATCTGGTCCTCAAGTACCCCCAGACGGTCCATGTTTTTGCTCCCTCCCAGCTCCCTGCCAGATGGTCCATGTTTTTGCTCCCTCTCAGCTCCCTTCCAGATGGTCCATGTTTTTGCTCCCTCTCAGCTCCCTTCCAGATGGTCCATGTTTTTGCTCCCTTCCAGCTCCCTTCCAGATGGTCCATGTTTTTGCTCCCTCTCAGCTCCCTTCCAGATGGTCCATGTTTTTGCTCCCTTCCAGCTCCTTTCAAGATGGTCCATGTTTTTGCTCCCTCCCAGCTCCCTGCCAGACAGTCCATGTTTTTGCTTCCTTCCAGATGGTCCATGTTTTTGCTCCCTCGCCGCTCGCTACTGCAAAAATCTGGACTGTCTGGGGGGTTCAGAAACACTGTTCTACACGTGTGTTTCTCGCATGTCTTTCCAAAAGTCCTTCATACTTGTTTTTTACTTCCCATTTGTAGCCTGAATAACAGCATATGTTTGCTTCAAGTAATTTGCCGTAAATTCAGGAAAAACCTCTTGATCAATAAACTACCAGAGAGAGCTTGTATTAGAAGGCAAAAATGCAGCTTTGTTCAGATTTCCCAGCAGGCTGTGTTGGACAACCGAGGGCAAAGCCTCTTGTGGGACTTGCATAGTTCTCATGTAGTGTCTTACAGAAAATAGCTTCTAATAAAGTACAGTAAACAATAGCCATTTTCTCCCAGGTGGTCTGTCCCATTCCCTCTCCCACTGGCACTGGATGGGCTGTCCCATTCCCTTTCCCACTGGCATTGGATTGGCGGTCCCATTCACACGCTTAGCACCTCTGGCCACTTTCTAACAGCAGGCCTGCTTCATCCGGGTCCCCTCTAGTTACGTTCTCTCAGCATGGCTCTCTACAGTCAGGCTCCTTCCTAGCAGTCTTATGCCAGGAGAACCATCTCATCCAAATATGCCCCAGTCTCAGTATAGATAGCAACTGCCAAACTCTGCTTGTTTATAAGTTGCCTCATGCATCCATATTGTTGTCTTCAGTAAATTTGACACTGCATTTTCGGATGATCATGCTGCCTCTGACATTCTAATTGTCTCTAAAATGTAGCATCTTAGAAGAAGTCTAATAAAAATCCATATGAGATTCTTTTTAAACAAAGTCCAGAATATATGTGGAAAGTTCCTAATTTGAGTTATGTTTTGTAATTGCTACTTTGAAGGATGTAGTTGTTTTGGATAGTTTGCTGTGTTTTCACAGGTGTTTGTATGCGCTGACTCTCTTTGATGTCTCCTACTAAGAAAAGAACAGGCCAGGTAGTTCTTAAACATCGCATGACCTGCTTTGTTCTTTTCCTTCCCAAAGCGTAATCACCAGCAGCAGGGAATGGAGGCATTTTAAGGGACTGACCAGAAGCACAACCCCTCTGGAGGAGGACATGTTTCACCTGAAGGGGGGCACACGGGCTCCCCAGGTCTACCTCCGACCGAAAGAGACGCTCCACATCCCTCTGAAGTATCAGACCTTCACCTTGGATTACGTCTCACAGGTAAACACTGAGAGAAATGCTGTTTGTGTTTTAGGTGCACGGTATGTGCGGTCCACCCATGCCGGAGAGAAACATGGTCTCTCATGGTGGTGTGACGTTCCTGCAACATCATTTGTTATACTGGGGAAATGATAATTTTATCTACTAACAGTTGTAGCATTACAGTAGTTTTCCAAAACTTTCTTGCAACACATACAAAAGTTGCAATGCTGAAATACTGGACATGATACCTGTAATTGTTGCATTTCACCTACCTGTACTGCCATTGTCTGAGTTATTGGGGGATCTTACTGGAGATAGAAATGTGCTTAATGTTTGCATATTTGTATGTACTATAGCATATAACTACGGTACATACTGTATGTAATATATTGTTTGCTACCTAGAACAGCTGACAAAAAGCTGCAAATTTAGTTCTAATAGCAATAATAGGTTGCAGGGATGTCAACAACTTTCACATGACTGTTCCTGCATTTCAAAAACCCAGATCATTCATTCTGAAGATTTCCTGTAAATAATTTAACCACAATTAGCATTTTCTACACCCTCTATGTCTTCTGGATGTTCAGACATACGCACTTGATCCACTGTTGAACGTGTCAAACTTTCTTTTGCAGGAACCAACTGACGTGTTTACTAGCACCGTCAATTTAGTTGAGGAGCATCAGCTGAACAGTGCCCAGGCCAAGATTATAAAAGTAAGATGAACTATGACCATGGGGTCTTCAAGGCCCAGTAGGTTGTTTGTGCATCACTGTGTTTTGGCAGGAATGTGTATGCTGGCTATACGCGGCGGAGGGCAGGGCTGCTTAATAACCTTCTGATGCGTGCTGTAGCGGGGGCAGGTCAGTCGGCTGACGTGGAACAGCCCTCTGTGAACCCGCCTGCCTCTCTTTGGCTCCAGGTTGTTTTTAGGGCAGAGGACGGGAAGCCCATGGCCATTTGTGAGGTGAGCGTGGAGCGCATCCCCCACGTGATCGATCAGACATTCCGCTTCTACCACCCTGAGCTCACCGTGCTGAAGAAGGCGATCAGGCTCCCGCCGTGGGGCAGCATGCCAGGTGCTCCACACTGTCGCTATTCGTCCTGCCTTTCCTCTCTCCCAACGTGGTATCGTTACCTGCCTGTCTGCATGCTTTTCCAGGGCTTCCGGGTGGAAATGAGCACACGATGCGGCATATCCATGTGCGCTGCAGTGACCCCAACGTCATCTGCGACACCAAAAGCATGGTGAGTGAAGTACAGCTGAGAAGTATGGGTGGGGGGGGTGACAGAGCTAGCACCTCCCACTAGACTCACTTACATGCAAAAGATTAGGGGGGCGCACAGGTCAGCAGTGCTCAAACAATAAGCAGCACAGATTTAACCAATTCACAAAATCAGCACAATTATTTACTGCATTCAGGATCCAAGGTTTAGGACTTCATTTGTTATATGCAGAGTAAACAGTCAGTTCCATTATGCGATGAAGATGCTATTCTGCAGGCCCTTAGAGTGAATAAATTAAGCACAGAACACAAATGAAGTGCAATGTAAACATAATGCAAATATTAGAAGAACAGATAAGGAAATGGGTTACATGGCTGGCCTGTCCTTTGTGCCAGGTTTGGGGTGCGCGGAAAAAAGAAAGCAGAACCTCATTGGTTGGAGGTAGATTGGTAGATGAACAGAATCGGGTATGGGGGGGGGGGTGGTGGGGCAGGCGTTGGACGAGGGCCATTCACAAGCCTGTTAGCCTGCAGGTAGAAACTGTTTTGCAGTCTTGTGGTTCATTATTTAATACTGTAGCGTCTTCTTGATGGTTGTCATTTGAAATCCGGTTTCGTTAGCTCTAATGGTGGTTTCATTCGTTTTTATTACTTGCTGTTTTAAAGACGTATCTTTATTTTGTTTACTGTAACAGAAGAACTGTATCAGAAAGTGATGTTTATTCTAATTGTTACACTTAGTTTTGTAAACAAGTCTTCGTATCATTTCATTTCTGTTAATAAAAATGTCAAAACACAATATTAGACCAGACGATAGGTTGTTTTAGCAAGGATCCATAATTATGCAGTGCTCTGCAATCCAAAGGGTAATGGCCCTTCATAACGCAGCATAACAAAACTTAAATGTGTCTGTTGGGTGTAACACACAGTCTCCAGTGGAGCCCCAAGATGTGTACCTCAAAGTATCGGGCTCCCAGAGCCCGCAGATAAAGAGGTTCTTCATTGCTGTGTTCCTGTAAGTATCACGACACGTAAACCTTCTTGCCTGTGATTTGTCTGATTTACCCGATCGTGCCGAACAGATTGATGTCTGATTTAATCAAGCTGTGGTTGATATATTTATGGATATGCAGGTAGAGCACGCTGGGTTTGCAGTTTTAAACCTCGAGAACTGTAGAACACCCTTCACATCTTTGTTTTACTGCTTATGCTTAATTGCACTGGCTGCTAATGTGTTGTATAATCCGAGGATATGATGCTATTGTTTGCTGGTTTTTCATTCACTTTGCTGTATGACAAATCCCCTTAGAAGTGCAATCAATACAAAATACTATAAAACAATTATTCACAGCAAGTAAATGTGAAATGTTTTGTTTTTTTTTGTTTTCCCGCCTCAGTGAGTTTACATGATTCGCAGTCATTAGCAAACCGTTGTGGGACGGTTCTAGCTGAGTTCTCGCTTGGTTCTGGCTTCCACAGCGACGAGTGGCTGGCGGCCCCCGCCCAGGTCTGGCAGGTCTACGTTCACTTCCTGCAGCGTGTGGACATCAGCTGCGTCAGCGGCCAGCTTACCTGGCAGTCTCTCGTTCTCCGGGGAACACGCGCCCTGCGAAAGGTCAGGTGCTATACCTCACACCCTCGGGAAATCCAGGTAGGTTCACAGCAACGGGACACAATTTTTCTATCTCTGTTAGCTTTGAAGATATTCTGGTCCAATTTGCATGCACTGTTATTCATGATTCTAGGTCCTTTCCTAGACTCAGCCCAGTAGCCACTTGGTTACTTCTTATCTGTTACACGTCCTGCTGATTTCTTATTTTAATATCAGCTTTGGTTCTTAGCTAAGGTACCAGCAACTCCACCTCATGCCCCCTTCACTTGCCGTCCCTGAACAGGTAGATCCGGCGGAGGTATTTGCCCTCCCAGCGGCTGTTGTGCAAGACCTGCGAGTTGGGGTGCGTGCATGGAGGCCCGGGGGCAGATTTGTGTATCTCAACGTGGTAGATGTGGAACACCGCCAACTGGTGTCATCCTGGTTACTCTGCTTGTCCTGTCGACAGCCTCTCATCTCCAAGGTGATGAATGAAGCCTTTTTACCTTTCAGACTGGTGCCAAAATGTTAATCTATCATGTTTGTTTCCAAGGGCATAGGTTTGGTGTCAACAGTGGTCGGAACCAAATCAGATCCCTACCACTCAGCCCCTAAAACATGCACACACACACACACACACACACAGTCATGTGATTATATTTTTCTGGGGACCGCTCATTCATTTCTCTGGGGGAAATGCTAATGCTAAATGCTAATGCTGACCCTCACAAGTTAAGTTATGCCTGGACCACTCACACACACACAACCGTAACCACAAGTAACCAAACAAAATACCAGACTTTTGCATTTTCAGTTGTATTTCATAGTTTTTTGATTGCATTCACAGATCTTTGTGGGAGCCTGAAAAATGGGTCCCCACAAGGTCAAAATAACAGATTTTTCCTCACATTGTGGTCCCCACAGTATAATGACCACACACACACTTCAAAATAGCTATTCATTAAATTACTAAACTAAACTAAACTAATTTAACTGAGCATGACATCATAATAACAATCCTATCAAAATGACTGGAAAACAGATCTGGCAAAAATGTGTGGACTCAAAAAATAGGTTTTCGAAGTAAGTATATTATTAAAATGGGCAATAACAAAAATATTAAAATCAAAGTACAAGAATTGAAGAAAATAGGCTAAAGATGATCAATTATTTGGGAAAAGAGCAACTATGAGCTTTTACAGAACATTACAACACTTTAGCTATATAATTTATTGCCAGCTAAATGACTGTTGAATGTAAAGGTACATGAGGCTTTGTCTGTCACCGAGTGCTTAGCACTTGTCAAAGATAAACCGTGGCATGTGCAAAAATTGTACCAAACGTAATCATCGAAAATCCCCACAGGGTGCTGTTATAGTCACAGATGGAATGATGTTGATGTCGTTCACCGCACTCTAGTCTCAAGTGTCTGCATGCACCTAGTCGCTAACAGGGGTCCCAAACTGCATGCAAACTAGAGTCCTATACGGCCTGAAAATAAAACCCGGCTTGTACCCGAGACCTTGAGACCGAACCCCATCTAGTCCGAGGACTACTAGGAAATATGAAACCTGAACCCAGCACGTACCCATATTGGAAATATTAGTCATTTGCTAGCTTTTGCAATGTTTCTTGCTTTGATTGGGGGATGCAAGTGCAGAAAGCGATTTACGCATTAATATATATGAAAAAAAACTAACCTGAACCCAAGCAATAAAAGACTGAGCCGTACCCGGCTTGAAACCCAGTACCTTCTCCGGGTCGTCGGAATCGGGTCAGGTCACGAGCCTCTAGCACGAACCTGCCCATTAGCGTAGATCTTCCCGTATTTGCTCAGCTGACTTTATAGAGATCAACTATGACCTGGTGAGACAGACAAGGAAGGAAATGACACGGTATTGAGAGGCGCTGCTTATTTCTTACAACAAATGAAAGCCGAAGAAAACGTTTTGACTTTAACTCTGCTATGAGGATCTTAAAGTGAAAAAACGCTAAAAATATCGGTATGGATAATTCGGCACTGCCATGGTGTTGGTAGCGACATGATTCTACCGTCTGTATACAAACATATACATATTGTTTAATACATTACTAGACTTTGTAACTGAACAGTATATAATGTCCATATATGGAAAGCATAATATTGCCTCTGTGGTAAGTTAGTATATTAAACAACAATTAGTGTGACCTAAATTACAAACTGGAAATTGATTTGAATAGGTAATTAAAAATATGTATTCTTTAACAGTATAGTCTAGACATTTTGAATTTCTGGATATATTGTATAACCATACTGTAATATATTCTGGGTGGAGGTAATTGCTTTTTTCATTGTACTACACTGGATAATAAACAAAAGATTAAAGTCACAGAGCAAGGTCTATTCATAGTGAACTAAATCATTCACGCTTGTTTGATATCTGCAGTGTTCTCTGATATAGCAGAGGCCCTTTGGGGACTTGCAGCTCTGTGTCCATTATCTCTCCCCCCCGCCGCCCGTTGCAGGCCTTCGAGATCTTCCTTCCGGTAGGTGGCAGAAAGGGCAGCAGCAAAAAGATCACCTACACCAACCCCTACCAAAACAAGAGGGCCTTCCTGCTGCGTACCACCCACCCTGACCTTCTGCATTTCAAAGAGGACTCCGTCGAGGTGGGCAGCTTGAACTCCACCCTCCTCCGCCTTCAACATTATGTATGTGTGCATGGATACAGCGAGAGGCAGCAACCACCCAAATCGAAGTGGGACAGGCGACTAGAAGAGGGATACATTAGGTTTAAAGAATAATAATAATAATAATAAGTTATATTTCTGTGGCACTTTTCACAAGCCCATGGTTGCATAACAAGGAAGAGGTTAAAAAAAACAACAATAAACCACTTTTATTAAAAAAATTAAAAGTTAGTATGGAAAATAAAAACAGCATGCTGCTCTTGTAACCTTTAGAGATATACAGTATTGCAGAAATTATTCTACAAAATTTAACTAAAAAAAATCCCAGACAGTGATTTCCAGCCCACAATACGGGGTGCTTGCTACATCCCCAAAATCAGGCAGATATTTTATTCGTTTTGGCCAGTCAAGCTGTGTAATGGCATGGACTTAAGAACACCTGAAATCTCACATTTACATGTAACCCTGACTGGCAAATGCACAGCCATGAATACATCCTATGCTTCTTTTGATCGATGAAAACTTCTTTCAAACCAGAACAACGTAGTTGAATCTAGACAAAACAATTTTGACTGCAGTGTTGACATCAAATGCACAGCCTTAAAAACAGGTAAGACTGAAAAAGATATTTCATTGGACTGTGATCTCTTTCTATCGTTTAATTTACGATCATAGCCTTTTAGAAACTGAGGACAACAGATCATTGAGAAATTAGTTAGCTGGTTCTATTTTACGGCGTAGAGATTGATATTTTATAACAATCTTATACACTGGGGCCAGACTGTCTTATCAGTGGCCTTCAGTACCATAAAGCTGAGAGCTAACTGTCCAATCTCCTGCCATCATCTTTGTAATAAACGTTATTTATAATGTACAGTAGTGAACTCATCTCCAAAGCAATTAGCATATCTTCCGCTTACTCATTTGTGCTGCTGGGCAGCAGGGTGCTTAAGCACCTATGTTTCAGTGGTGTAACCAGTTCTAATTTACGCTTCAGCCTCTTTGCTGTATGGCCATGCCGGCCTGCTAGACCTACCTTCTGAAACATCTGCATTTTGATGCTTATCCTGACCGAGTTACTCCTAGGAGATGCAGGTGCCACTGCAGTCAGGCAGCAATGTGTATCACGGAACTGAGGGTGAACAGCTGAAGCTCTGTAGGTCTGCTTAAAATTCTGCGTGGGGATCTGCTGTCCCAGTCACCGTTAGCCGCGGACTCGTGTGAAGGATGACAATGTAGCTGGAAACATAAATAAAGAAAACAAGTATTGCGTATTTACTTTATTGCGTAATTACTTAGCTATTCCGCAGTCTTTATCCGAGCATCTGTTGGAAAAATGATTGTACAGATGATCCGTCTCTTGTAGCAGTACATTTTGAAATGACCAATATTCAGATACGAGTAACTGTTTACTGTAATGCTGATATGCAAAGCTAGTTATAGTTCTAGACGTTTTTCTGAAGACTGATTTCAGCTGTAACATCTGCAGGTCTTCGCAAAGGCGTCATGAGGACAACACACATCTTTTTGTTTTTTAAAAAATGATGTGAGCTCACTCATTCCATCGGGGTTTTAACTGCCTGCTCTGTGTGCGTGTGTGTTTTGGATAGATTGGGGGAGGAGAGACCTACACTATTGGGCTTCGCTTCGCACCCAGCCAGAGCGCCGGGGTGGAGGAGATCCTGGTCTTCATCAACAACCACGATGACACAAACGAGGAGACATTCTGCATCAGGGTTCAGTACCGCTGAGGACGGCTGGAAGCTTCTAAGAGGAACGTCCTGCTTTGTCATGGAGACGGGAACAGTGTCCTCACTGAGAACAGGCCACCTTAGAACACTCTGCACCTCCAACATAGCCATGACACTCCTACCTCCAGACAACACCACGTAAACCATAAAAAATCCCTGCTTGTAGCTGGCAACATTCTGTATTCAACAGACCCTTTGCACTAGTGGATTTACCAGGTTAATAATAAGGTTTTGATTCATTTTTTCAGGATGTAATCAAATTATTTTTTGCTGTGTTTATATAAATTTTATACAGTATAAGATGCCATTTCATTTTATTTTTTAATAATAGAAAAGCCGTTATTTTTTGGAATCGGGGAATGCGTGCATTTGCAGAGGCATTATCTGCATCACTGTGTTATTACAGCAGTTTTTACCCAGATGCAATAACTTAATGCGGCCATTTACGAGCTTATAAGCCACACCAGAAACCCACAAAGCAGAGAGAGTGACTTTTATGTGGGCTCAAGATCTGGAAATACAGACACATTATCTGACAGTAATTGAAATATCAGTCACATCACTGCAATATTAATGAGATCTTATAAGTGAATTGTTTGTGTCCCGGGTATTCACAGAAGGTTTGTTTATATTGCTGAACAACCAACCCACAGGGATAATGTTACCACTGTGGAGAATTGAAGGGAAACTGGCTGCACTGCAGTCATTGCACTGCATTATTGCAGTGTTTATATCACATTGTGGTACGCTCCTCAGATTGGGCGCTCGGCTCTGGAATGGTCAGTTTTGAATGCAGAGAGAATACGATGAGCATAATTAGGCTTGTTCTAATGAGGTGTCATTTTTTATTTTTTTTTTCCCCCCTAGAGGGGAAAAGGAGAGTCTCTCCAGATAGGGCTCTCATTAGCTTCAGCGGGGGCTCTCTGTCTCTCAGAGCCCTTGTTCTCTACATGTCTTCTATCACAGTTTCTGTCAATAAATGGCACATAGTTGCACAATCACTCTTGTTAGAATGTGAGGTGCTGGGGGCGTTTTGGTCAGAAATGAAAACAATCAAGTATTGGGATATATGTATATTGAGCACGTTGCCTTGTTTTACAATCTAAATGCCTCAGAGGAAAAATACAATGTGTATTTTTCTCCCGAAGCAGAGCTCTTTCATGCTGCCTCAATGCTGAAAATGTTCCATGTTAATGATGAACTTCATAATGAAACTGAATGAACAAAAAAGAGGATCATATGTGATATACATGTACTGTAAATTGGAAGTATCTAAAACTGTAAATTGGAAGAATCCAAAACTGATTTAGGTAACAGTTAAACCCCTGCTCCTGCCATACCCCCCCCCCCCCCAAGAAGCTACAGCTTACAGTTGTGAACATGCTACATGAGGTCAGAAGAGAGAACAGACAGAAAACGGGGTTAGGTGGGAATTCACTGCTGCCCAGAGGCTGAGGTGCAGCTTCAGACAGCCTTTTTTTTTTTTTTTTTTGCGCGAGGGGGGGGGGACAAAAATGTCCTTGAGCATTATGCACACATAAACATGTGTTTTTGTGCTGTAAGAGACTTCTGGCTGTAGGTAAAAATTAAAGTGTATCACCCCATAGCCCCTGGGGTACAAACAGAATGTTAGTTATGTTAGTCTAATGTAGTTTCCTGCTCTGCGTGCAAATGTTTATGGATGCGTATGGCTAAAAGCCCTTTGTTCTCTGCATTTCTGGAGAACAGTGGGTAGGAGTGCCCAGCAGGGGGCAGCCTAGCTCCTAAAAAAAAAAAAAAACATCCTGTGTGTAATCGACACACAATGAAAGTATCCAGACTGTTGGCCTCAAAATGGAAGATGAATGGCTCCCCGTGATGTACAGTTACACTTCTTTGAATTAAAATTACGTGTATGGGCTTTTAAAAGGATTGTTTATATTTTGTACTGTTGCATTTTTTATGTAATTGCTTTCCTCATACTTATTGTCACCTGAACCGGAAAATCAATCAAATATATACTTTGACAATTCTTCAAGGTATAATTTAGATAAAGATCATTCTTATTTTACGGAGCAGATGTGGTTGCTAAATAGACTGAATTTGTTATAGTTGATGACTTTACCGGCATTTATTTATTTGACCAATATAGGTGCTGTAGACGAAGGTTATGTGGTAAATTACCCTATCTGCACTCCCAGAATCAGGCATTACAGGAATGCATTAAGAATCCTAATGAACATGAGGAGTTACAGAATGTAGATTAACCACAGAAAGATAACTGAAGTGAAGTAAATTTTCACTAACTGATGAATGGGATGAATTGTCCTAATGTTCAGAGGAGGCAAGATGCATCCAGAATGCTGTCATTTTTGTTGCGAACTTATATGGTGAAAAATAACTCTAGTTGGAACATCATCTTGTGTAGAGAATGTATATCCCTAATGGACTCTCGTATTGATGTAATTACATTTTAAGCTTCAGCCTGAGAAATGCTGGATTCCAGTCCCTGGCAGGTTCCTGTCCCGCACTAACGTCGCTGCAGAAACGCAGGCCTCTTTCTTTTGGCAATTAAACAATAAGTATAACATTCCTTAATATCGCTTCAAACCTCAGGCTTCCGGCAGTATTATAATCCGTTTAATATTTTCATGTAAACTGCGTGTTCAATAACGCTTACCAAATGCAAAACTAACGCACACTAGTCCTGTAGTAAATCAATAGCTATCAGTAATGACAATGTTATATGATTTTTATGTCTCAGCATCTAAAAGTATTCAGACATTATTCCAGCCTAGTTCCTGTAATTATCCATTTTGGAGCAGAGTGTGAAGCCTGGCGAGTTGTTTCATGTTTACATTTCTTTATTTGTCCAAAAGACTTTTAGTAGAGGGAAGGGCAGCGTTTCATGTGGCTCCCGTTGCTGATTGAGGTTGGTCTGCTTGGCTTAATACTCAGTTTGTCTGCTAATCTGCTATATCTGCAATTAAATTAGGTCCTGACTGAAATATTAAGGGCATTAATTCAAATTCGATTCAATTTACTCGCATAGCACATTTTCACAATATGACATTGTCTCAGATAGCTCAGGTATAAATACAGGAGACCAGCTGATGTGATATTATTGTCCTATATATTTGTTTACTACTGTAAACCACCAAAAAGTTTTCACGTAAATGCAAATCTATGATCTGTTTACCAATTCCATTATTTAAATAAAGATCACTCCAGTCATAAAGAAAATAAATGTATGTTTATGCATATTTATGGTCTTGGATTCAGACAGTGCAATGTAGATATAAACATCTTTATGCAAGGTATAAACATGGCTGTTTGCTGTTGACAGATGGGGTTTTTTGCATTAGCATTATTGAATTCTATTTTAATCAGCAGGCTCACGGTCACCCACGTTTCACTCCTGGAGTAAATTCCAGTTGCGCTCACCAGCTTCCAGATGTGAGCTGTTGCCATCCTGAAAATGGTAATGAAATAACTGAGCATTGCCTTGGTCCTGGATTCTAAACGGCCTGAAGATACTTGATAGTATGAAGTGTTTGTGATTTAAGAGATGGCTGTAATGGCTTAGCACTCCACTTAGGCCTTAAGCTAGCTTTGCTCCTTGCTATCCACTGATGCTATTTGGATACTCAGGTTCTGATGGATTGATGCTTTTTGAAGTCACAACTTTATGGCAGTTCATGCTTTACATTCCGTTTATTATATGGTGTTTGCTTCATTAAATGTTGAGCATCGGTAGGAATTTATCAATTTATACAAAGATGGAAAACTGGACTTGTTGTTGTGCAAGGAAGAGGTTGATCTGTGAGCAGCGTGTCCTAAGCCTGATCTAACGGCATAGGCTCTTTAAAAGCATGGATAATAGGTTCATTTTAGGTGAGGTGGCCAGGTCAGGTTCATTAGGGGAGGAAATTCAGCCAACATCAGGGAGGTGCCCAAGAACTGTAGTGTAACCGGTCTAACAAGAGTATGAATGTTCATTGTCGCCATTTAGTTACCTAATCGCCCCCCCCCCCCCCCGGAGAAATTCAACCAGCCGTTGTCTTTCATTTATTTGGCAGAGGGACATACAAAATAGGCGGATAATAATAGCATTTAATATTTGAGCCCGCAGTCCCTGGCTTGGGTGGCCAGTGCCTAATCTGTAAGGCCTTTTCCAGGTGTGGGTTTGCATGACTGCCGGGTTCCATGTGCAGGGGATACCCAGCGTGGGATGCCAGTCTCAGGGCTGCCCGCTTCGCTCAGATGCCTCCAGTGACATTTTCATTTCGAGAATACGTGTGTGCAGATTTTTTACATATATTTAACCGTTTAACCACCCCAATGCTGTTGATTTAGCTAATTTTAGTGTTTGTAAGGGAATGATATATATTTATTATTTATAGATTTTTTATTTTTGCTTGAGCGCAAGACTCTGAGAGTTGCATCTGAGAGTCACCAGATGTGTGAGAGTGAGCAACACTGCAGTCTATTGCAGGGCACACACATGCAACCGTGGGCACACTTTGGGCTATTTACAGTCACATGGTGAAAACCAAGGAGTCAAACTGCCAGCCCATGACACAGCATTTTTTAATCAGCTACTTCAAGGAACATGCAGGTTATTAAGGGCATAGTATGTCTGGCCTGTTCAATAAAATGAACACAGTGCCTGAGCAGACCACGCATTACAGCAGCTTTCTGTTGGGATTATTTATGCCACTCCTGCTTTTAATTACTTTGCATTAAGTTGAATGTGTTTTATGAGACTAGGAATGGCTTCCAGTTATTGATTACTACTCAGTTCAAGAGACGTGCCGGTGCACTTCTGTCGCCAGGCTCCTGCCGGCGTGGAGATTTAAGGCAGGATGCTTACTGGCTTTCCAGCTGGGAGTCTCTGCGCTGTCGGAACACCTATAACACACAGAGCTCCAGTACATCAGAGCTGCTTTCCGAGAAAGAGCGGCATTTTGCGTTTTAAATGCTCTACAAATAGATACCCATAAAATCCAATACTGGTGTTTTACTCATTTTTTATATTATTCTTTGTATTTTTATATATGTTATTTCTAGCATTATTAGAAAACAAGTGCAGCATTTATGTTTAAATATATAATCTGTAATAAGTATAATCAGTCAGAAAATGCAATAGTAAATACAGTAAAATACAAAGCCCATCAACTCAACATGGAAAAGATATCGTAGTACTCGACCATCAAGTACAAAACTGTGTGTTAATTTAATGTAGACATGAAGCAACATGCTTATACAGTCATTAATGATAGCTAAAGATAAACACTTCAATGCACAATTCAAAGCGTTAACACCAGTAGATTTAATAGCACTATTTTAAATAGCTTCCTAGCAGAGAGAAGCTTTAATTCTAGTCTATATGTGCATGCATTTCGGAACCTGCCGACTGTAATCCAATGGCGATGCTGTCAGAACTGAAGCATAGTCAAAGGAGACTTCATCTGGAGTTTGAGGGTGACCTTGCAAGACCTCAACTTCCAGGCTTGAGGTGTCCGAATGTTGAGGACGACGTCTGAAAAAGCCTAGAAGAGTGTGCCTTCAAATACAGGGCTGCTGGTAACATGGCAATTAAAAATAGAAAGCAAAGGTGGCTGGACTCTTGCTGTTATATAAGGTAGTTAAGCTGAGTTGGTTATGTAAGAAACCCATCTGTAGGTATGAATATATAAAACTGGACACTGGTATGAATTAAAGCTTCAATAGCAGAATGTAAGCTAAGGAGTTCAGGAAAGTCATGAAAGGGTCTGACACAGAAGGCATGCAGCAGAAGGAAAAACACATCTCCGTATTATTTACACATTTTGTAGGAGTGTAGAAGCATAAAATAGCAACACTGTGGTATTTAGTTCACACAGTGTAATTGTGTCTGCATTACTTGCCAATCAACAATGCAGTATCAGCATAATAATTAGTGAAGTAAATCTGGGAGTCACTGAGGATGTGCTCAGAAAGGAGAGGCATGAAAAAATGGAAATAAATTTTATATATACACCTACACACACCAATGAGCCAAAACATTATAACCCCATGTTTAGCCAATAATTTAGACAGTAACATGATATTGAATGCAGGGATGAAGATCTGAGTGACTTTGACAAGGGTCAAATCATGGCCAGACGACTGGATCAGAGCATCTCTGTGATAGCGTAGCTTGCAGGCTGCTCACAGTCAGCTGTCAGTACCTTTTAAGAGTGGTCCAGGGAGGGAGCGACCAGGAACCGCCAACAGGGTGTTGTACGGCTGAGTGATGCGAGATGTGAATGAAGGCTCTCCCATGTGGTGGCAGATAATTCTGATGTGCATCAGGTAATTCTGATGTCTGCTGCATATGGGACCACGTTTGGCTCATCAGTGTTTGATACCGTCGACAAACATACTTGGGGTAATGTAATGTACTGTATGTGTGTGTGTTACATCAGCCCAGACAGCATTTTATCAACATCAGAGGCTACTGAATGTGATCTATCAAATGACCAATGAAAGATGGATATTTCATGGAAGCTGCATCTCACAGGTCAATCCTCCACACTAATTTGCTTAGTTAGTTATTTGCTTATTTATTTGATTAGAAGGTGATTTTATTCAAGCAATTTTATTCAACTTTGACACTTTATTCCCCTGGGTGGTCATCTGCATCTCTCCAGGTTAATCACCTTGCTCAGAGCTACAACAGTAATGTTCCTCTGGGGGCTTGTAATTCTAATCTATTGAGCACAGGGCAGGTGCCTTGGCCATTGGATCCTTCCTGCAATAATCTAGACATTTCTAGAGCATAAATCAAGACTCGCGCGACCTGTGCTAAGATGGAATTTCAGGTGCTGAGGTAAAGCATTTTGCTGGGGAAACTTGAATCTAGAACTGAGTTCTACCTGCTGAGTTTCCTTGTGAGATTTTTGGATAGAGAGTTTCTACATAATTATAAATTTTCCTCTGTACCGCTTCCTGAAGCCAAGTACTGATGTTGATAGCCGATGATGAACGACTTTGAGACATGCTTCTAAACAAAAAGCCTATCAGTAAATGGGTTCTCCTACTTTTGTGAGATATGTATGAGCTTAACCCTTGCAATGCCCAACCGAGAAGGCACACACTTCATCTTTGTGTTGTGAACTTATAGGTTGTGTTTCACAAATGGAGGATATTCAGCTGGTGGATGTCACAAAGGAGGGAAATGTTGCCAGTTTTTGTTTGTGCGTTGTTGAATTCTGGCTTCTGGGTTAGTTACTGATCGACATCTGAAATCATCCACTAATAAATAAAGGCATGATGACAGTGCAGTTTTTGCTGAAGAATAAGACGACAGCTCAAGCCGCAGTGATAAGAACAAAAGAAATAGTAAAAACAAGAGGAGGCCATTCGGCCCATCAAGCTCGTTTGGGGAGAACTTAACTAATAGCTCAGAACTGTTAAAATCTTATCTAGCTCTGATTTAAAGGAACCCAGGATTTTAGCTTGTACTACACTAACAGTTAGACTATTCTATACTCTAACTACACACTGTGTAAAGAAGTGCTTTCGCAAATCCAGTTTAAAATGTTCTCCCACTAATTTCCACCTATGGCCATACGTTCTAATATTTAAACTATTACTGAAGTAGTGATTTACCTGAACAGCATCCAGACCTGTTAGAATCTTATATACCTGGATCATGTCCCCCCCTTTGTCTCCTTTGCTCGAGGCTAAACAGTTTCAACTCAGCCAACCTCTCCTCATAAGACATTCTTCTAAGACCAGGAATCATTTTTGTAGCCCTACGTTGCACCCTTTCCAAGGCAGCAATGTCCTTTTTAAGGTATGCTGAGCAAACCTGCATACAGTATTCTAGGTGGGGTCTTACCAAGGAATTATAAAATCGTAGCATCACCTCCCTTGACTTAAACTCCACACACCTTGAGATATAACCCAACATTCTATTGGCCTTTTTTATTGCTTCCCCACACTGGCGAGAGTGGGACATGGAAGCATCAAC
>JAABNX020000119.1:1113113-1129204 GCA_015163995.2 Mormyrus lacerda | reverse complement strand
CGAGAGTGGGACATGGAAGCATCAACATACACACCAAGATCTTTCTCGTAATCAGCTACCTTTATTTCAGTGGAACCTATAAAATATCTGTACTTTTATATTTTTTCTCCCTGCATGGATTAAATGATGGAGGGAGTTAGGGGTACTTCACTGCATCAAAGTAGAATAAACAAATCAAATCCCCAATTCATTCAGCTAAGTTCTAAGTGGGAATTTCTTCTATAATCACACAAAAGAAGGGATTTGAACACAAGTACCCATAAGACCTTTTTCGTGAGTGAACTGAACAAGAGGCGACATTCTCGCTGCCTTTAAACAGGTATTTCTGAAAGCACTGGACATGGAGGCAAGGTTAACAGTACATTCTCAGCTTGAAGTAACATAGATTATTAAGTTCAGCAGTTTATTCGAAAATATTAATTCAATTTTATATATTGAACTTTTAGACAGCAGGGGATTTCAATTTTTTGCTTAAGTATTTTTCTATTATTGATTTAAAAACTTGAAATCTTGTGCCACTCGGTCCTGTGGCTCATCCATTGCAATTTAATCAGAACTTTGGGACAGTTAACACTGGAGGTGCTTTTTTATATACAGGAGGGTGACAGAAGGACATGAAAATTAAATATGATATTCTGACTGAGCATGAGAATACATAATGTCAGATAATTATTGCCCATATAATTGAAGGAAAGGCACAATGACTCCCAGTGTTCAATGAGAGCGGCTTTTAAGGGGCAATTAGTGTCCAGCCTTTCTCTGGATCTGAGCATTCAGCCATTCTGCCTGCCGCTTTTCACAAGCTTCAGCAGCCCCGTGACCCTCACCAGGCTGGAAGACAGATGAGTGGACAAAAATTGTATTAATACCCTTAGTAATAAATTACTAAGCCCTTAAACCCTGACTAAATAAAATATAACTGCTCCTCTGCCCTGTCGTGGGCCTCCTTCCTGCACTCCGGATTCCTCCTACAGTCCACGGCATGCAGTTAGGATGGATGGTATCTCTAAATTTCCTATAGCATTTGTATGTGTGTGCATGTTCACTGCCCTGCACTGGCATCTCATCCAGGGTTTAACCCAGCCTTGCTGCCTGTGCTGCCTGGGATAGGCTGCAGGCATCCTCATGGATGGATGGATTAATGGATGGATGGAATATACCCTATCATGTCTGTCTCAATTAAAAACATCCAGAGTTTGATAAACAAAATGTGGCCCATCAAAGAACAAAAGCATAATGACCTCCAGTCCTCTGTGACTCATGAGGCTAATCATGTCCTTCTCTAGCTGGCGCTTTGTTCTTGCGCGGTGGAGCAAGCTTGGAGAAAGAGGGAGATACACCTGACGATCCTCAATCCAAAAATAAAACACACTGGAATTAACTGTCAACAAGCTTCTTTTTATTTTTTATTTCTTTTGTCCGGAAACTGAAACTGGGAGAGAAACCATCTGGTCGTGATGAAATGCAAAGGAGCTGCAGGAAGAGGGATGAGTGTCTGGATAAATAGATACTGATATACAGCATAAATACTGTAAATAGGCAGAATGATGGACTGGCTTCTGTCTTCATTAAGTGGGAGATCTAGGAGCTGCCACAGGCACTGTGAGCGGCGGTGAAAATGTCTTGTGGCATCAGATGAAGATACTGTAGCTAAAAATGCTTCTAGTGGGTTTGAATATCTAATGCAGAGCATCCAGCATTTATGTGTAGGGTCAGAATGGTAGCCAATGTTGCCAACCATCAAAGAGTTTTACCCTGACCCTAAATACCTCTGTTAATCCTTGAACGGTGTAAAAAGTGAACCTCCTGGGTCCTAGATGCATGCAATGCACCCTGAGATGGGAGGCAGTTCATTGGTTAATAGGCTGGACCACTATGATCTGATTACAGAAGCAGATCCTTCACAGGAACTATGCATGTGAAGCTCATCCATCCATTTTCCTGACCCACGTGTCTGGTTCAGGTTGACAATTAGCCTGGAGTCTATACCAGGTAACACACGGGGGCAGGGAACACCCTGGACAGGATGTCAGTCTAATGCAGAACACACACACACTCACCCACACACATCTCTGGTATTGCTTTGATAAATGTCCAGCTGTAAATCTTGCACAAAGGCTTGTCGGCCTTGGAGTGGATCAAGAGAGGGCATCTGATGGCACATTGAGGTCCTCCAAGGACTGGCTTTTATTAGCTTAGCCTGACCCGGGGGGGCGTGTGTTTCTTATTGCATTAATTTGAAATATGTCGCGAAGATGCACTTCACTGGCTAACGGACACATTGAACTGACGGTAAGCCGAAGTCGCCTGCAGCCCGGGTGCTGAAATCCCCGAAAAATTCTCCCAGCCTAGCAATGTCTTATTGATACGCTCAGCTCACAGCCCTGAATGTCCCCTCTGCTATCGGCCACCCACAGCTAGGCAATGAGGATATATAATCGTAAGAATAAAAGCACATTTTTAAGGGCTGCAGGAACAAATCCACCCTGCAGGCTATTCTCTCTGTGGAGTAGCATGGGTAGACGGGCCTCTGGTGAAGGAGCCACTCTGGTACCTGTGTAAAAAGAAAACATGCATTAGCATTAGCATGGATCTCTGCTAATGCGTTTGTGTCAAGCAGCACCCAGTCCCTCTCACGCATATTTGCAGCAAATTGTTCTCTTCTTCACTTCCACCCCTCCCCATGTATTGTGGTAAAAAAATAATTGTGCCATCAGTATTGCAGGCCAGTCTGTGCTCTTTCGCCTCGGAGCAGCGTATGATTTTAACAGGCCAGGTGCTCTGGAGTGCACTGGGTAATGAAAGATGATGGTTCTTTCCGATGATGTTCTACACGAGAATAATTTATGAACAACTGGTTCTAATCTGGCCCTTGCTCACCTGGGGCTATGACACCATGCAATTTCATTTGTCTCTGGATCATCCTCCAAGGCTCTGCTTCCCCCACACACAAGTCAGTCTGTTTTTTTTTTGTTTTTTTTGGCAGAAACATAACATCTTGACTTCAAGCAATCATTCTGACGATGAGTGAAAAAGACCACCTTTCAGTGTTCTAATTAAAAGGCTAATATCGCATAAAACAAACAACATCTATGTATGAATTTTGATTCAAATTTAATTGAATTTTGATTTTAATTGTATTAATTGAACAACAGACAAACAAGTGCACACATTTTCACACAGATCAAATAACATCAAGCAGTAACTTTAGTCTAAATCACATTTGCATCATTTAAATCATATTTACCTGGGGGGGTGTAGTTGTGTCAATAATCATGAACAGAACTGGACATCAATAATAATAATCGTGGGAGCTTTGACGTGACATCAGTAAATATAGAAATGAGAGGAAAGTATTACCTCACAGGTAGATTTTAAAAAGCTAACACCTTTTTTTGCCTCATGTTGGCAAAAGATTCTCAAATTTTGGCCATAGATTTTCTTATAAGAAACGTCCCATTTAAAAATTCCACTGACATGGTGTCCTGCAAAACCGGTTATCTACTGTTTCAATAAATAATATTCACTGCATTTGCAAGCTGACTCTCACCTCAGTACTTTAAGGCCATTGTAATCAGGATCACCAAGCGATGAATAATCCTGTTGAGCTGGGAAAAAACCCACTGATGAAGCTCCATGCATTTTAAGAAATTTGCAGTTTTTTGCCAATCAGATGTAAAATAAAAGCACTTTCAGTGTCAGAGTCAGCCGTCTCTCAGCATTCATTTGGAATCTCTGTGTTTGTGCTTTTAAGCATCTCTCCAATGGTCAATCAGTGAACAATAGAATTCCTAGTATCAGGACTGGATGTAAAGTGTGAGTGTTACAAGACTAAAGCCAGCTGCGAATGCATAAAATATTTTGAAGTACAGGAAGTCAGGAACCGTGGGGTGGTTCACCCTACCAGGCTAGAGGTTTGAATTCCTCCCACACTCCATGGATGCGGAATTTGCCTGTTCTCTCCATCACCAGGTAATCTAGTTTCCCTCCACAGTGAAAAGACATGCAGTTAGGTCAATGGGTGTCTCTAAATTGCCTGCAATGTGAGTGAATGTGTGCGTGCGTATGCCCTGAAATAGGCTGGCATAGCATCTGTGCTGCACCCCTGCCTTGCTACCTGGGATAGACTCCAGACCCTCATGTGACCTCGTTCAGGATAAGCGGTTGGACGACGAATGGATGGAACAGGAAGTCAAATACTATATAGTCGACGCTCATCATGACCCTCTGTTATAAAAGTGCTTATGGAAAGTTGGATGGCTTTTAAATTACTTAGATTGCTTATTCATAGGACATGCACTCTCAAACAGAATCATCGCTGACTTCCAACCTGTAAGCATCACACTATGGCATCTTGAGCCCAGAATACCACAGAAAACACCTATGGTGGTCTGGGCCAGCAGGTCCCGGAGGACACCCTATCAGCAAGCGACAGCAGGCGCGCTAGTCATTGCTAAACAGAACTTGTGGCTGAATAGTTGCTCACCCAAATTCCTGGAGGCAGAGAAATTAAAGCTGACCTTTACTGTCTCACCACAATCTCCAGCTGCACGGGTCAATGAAAGGCATCAATTTAAATAAGAATGTTTAATTAAACAATTAATCCAAGGCATTTAAAGGGTCTTTTCACATCCAGGGCAGGTTGTGGAGAGGTTGAGAGCTTTTTTGGACACTAAATACTTGTAATTTGTGCCAGTGGTGGAACTTTGACACTGACTGAACAAAACTTTAAAATCTCTTGAATAGCTCCTGGGGTTTGAAATGATCCCCCTCCTGCGGACTTTGATTTACACACTGGGGGTGCTGGACGTCTATCCATCCATCTGCCCTGTAACCACTTGTCCAATACAGGGTCATCGGTGTGTGGGGGCAGCTTCAGGAACAAGGCAACAGAACAATATGGGTAGGTTCACAGTAATATTGATCTGTCTTTACATAAGAATCTATTTTTATATAATAAATTGATCCATGTTTGTGGGTATAGTGGATATTGCATTGCTGTTAAGAACATAAAAGCTCATCATTACTCATAGTTCTTCAAGTAGTCCCTGGTTTCTTGATCTTAAAACGTAAGATTGTGTCTCCTTTGAGATCGCATGCCCCTGCGGAGGGTTCCCCCAGTAACCGGGAGGGACATTTGCCCCCCGCCCAATATTTGATTTTGTTTCCGCCACCCCCAAGTAAAAAAACACTTGCATTTAAATTATTAAGTTGTGTGGCCCCAGTATCAAACTCTCTTTTACGCTGTTGACCCTCTGCTGTGCTTTTGGTCAGGAAGACCGTAGGTATGCTCTGGGGACGCTGCCGCAATGTGTGTTCGGCACAGCTACAGCCCTAAAAAAAATCCCTGCTGTACTTCTGAATTTCCACAGCAGGTGGAGTAGATGGTAGGTGCGTGGGCTCAGCCGTTAATGGAGGATGGAAGCTGTTGTGATCTAAGGTGAAGTCTCCCTCATGTTGCTTAGAAGTGATTGGTTCGATTTGGTCTGACAGGTATGTAAGAGCACCTTTTAAAACAAGTAGTATTTCTATGCTTTACAGCAAATCCTCAGCTATAAGAACTGCACCGTAGTGCTTGGCAAACCCAGGCATCGCAGCAGCGGAGACATCCAAGACAAGAATTAGCAAGACGGTTTTAGACAATGTAGGACTTTTATTATAGCCCTTTGAAGGACTAACACAGACACTAATCACTACACTGACACACACAATGGGGAAACGCAGGGAGGTCTGACGCCGACGGTAAGTCACACGCATGGTGAGTAGTTATATGATGGCTAGAGACACGGGAAGACTGAACAGGATTTATGCATGACAAAGGCAAGGGCACTCATGACAATTGGAAACACAACATGTATTATCAATGACACAAACGGGGACTACTTACGATTACTCGCACGGCTTGCTGGGACATGCTAATTAGCGGAAGCCATCCCACCGGCACTACAGTATATATCTTTTGTTATTTGAAAATGGTTACAGTGCTGTAATTTGGTATTTTCCACTCTGTTATCACTTTTATAGCATATAGTGTAATAGGGGTTTTGGGAAATGTCTGATACTGTGTCACTGACATTTGCATCTGTTTCCAAGGAACTGACATAAAAATTACACAGAGCTATTCCGCCAACAGAGCTCAGGGCTCAATTCTCTGTGTTCCCTTGGGTTTCTACATGGGTTTATAATTTCCCAACAACTCATTTTGTGTGTGTGTGTGTTTTGGGGGCTGAGTGGTAGGGATCTGATTTGATCCCACACCAAACCTATGCCCTTGGAAACACACATGATAGGTTAATATTTTGGCACCAGTCTGAAAGGTTAAAAGACATTTTTTTAAAGGTGTTATGTGTTTATTACATTTCATCCCCACAATGTAAGTAACTAAGTAAAATTTATTTATATACAGTGCCTTTCAGAGAAAGGAGGTCACAAGGGGCTGTACAGCACTAAAACACTTAAACGTACCATCAAGATAAAACAAAACAAGGAAAATTATTTTAAAATGCAGTAGTGAAAAACAACAGGATACAAGCAAAAGAAATTAAAATGCCTGCTTAAACAAAAAAGTTGCTTTAAATGAGTCAGCTGACTTACCTGAAAGAAACGAGCCTTGGTGCAACAGACTGAAAGACACAATCCCCAGGCACCGTGAGCCGGGGGTGTGCGACGACTACAAGACCCTGTATGCCAGACCTCAGTGCCCAACAAGCTGAGCTGGTGCAAGAGGCCAGTAATATATTCAATAAACCTGTTATTTTGGTGTTGTGGGGACCGTTTTTTCGTCCCCTGCAAGGGGAAACTCAATTTTCTAAAAATTTGTGACTGCAGTCAGAAAACTAAAGATTCCAAAAGTGTTGTATTTTGTTTGGTTACCTACGGTTAATGTTCGGGCTGGGTAGGGGGGGCTGCCGTTGCTGGGATCAGGGGTTTCCCATAGAAAAGAAGGGATGGTCCCCACAAAGACAAGGATGCAAACAAATGTGTGTGTGTGTGTGTGTGTGTGTGTGTGTGTGTGTGTGTGTGAGCATGTGCCCAATGATGAGCTGACATCCGCTGCCTTCTGCCAAACGAGTTCTTTGTTGGCATCCAGGCTGACTGTGATCCTGCACTGGGTAAGTGGCTATGAAAAATGGATGGATGATTTTTCATCATTGGTTAAATAACACAGCATGCAATGTTGTTTTGATTCTTGTCATTTGGGTTTAGAAATGCTGAACTCCACTTGACAAGGCGAGCAGAAACCTATTAGTCATTTTCAGCACTTATTGACCATGTTGAATTTTAATTGCATTTAATTTTATCATGTCTAACATAATAACAGGTATATACAATGACCTGCAGACTGAACCATAACATTTCATTTCCATTGCTTACATTTCTTGCATTATTTCTAATATATTTTAGTTTGATTTTAAAATACTCATATGTGTAGGGGTATATAACATAAAAATGATGCAAACTGAAAGTGACAAATGATTCAAACACACACACACACACACACACACACACAAGGCCTTTGGGTCAGTTACGGGAAATGGTTGCTTCAAGCTAGTCCCTTATGACCAGAAGTTATTGCAATATGTCACTCCATATGCAAATATATTATGCATCTTACTTAAGCTCACTGAATTACATTGTATACCATTAAATCCTTCATGTATCTCACATTATGAACAGGTGGACTATGTATGTATGTATATTTATTATTGTTAAACTCAGTTATATTGCTTGTGTAGCAATGGCAACGTTCCGCACGCGCAAAATTTTGAGGGAGGACTGAAATCACAGGCTGGCATAACATCCAGAGTGTCCTCTGCCCACTGCTTTCTGGGACTGGGCCCAGGCTCACCCTGCTTTGGATGCGCAGTTTGGTAAAAGGGACGGATGGATCGACGGAAGGACGGCAGAGCGGAAACACAGGTGGTTGCTTGTTGACCAGCAGCGAGTGCAGCTAAGGCGCTAAGCACTCATTCACAGGCAGTGCGCTGGTGCAAATCCCAGGAGCAGAGTAACCGTGGAACCCAAAACAACCAGCTGAGTAAATGGGTAAGTGAATAAAACTTGGCTGTCAGCTGCTCTGAATAAAAGCTTCAGCGTGAAAATAAATAATAGTACAAGTAAATGCAGGTAGACGCTCATACTTCATGGAATTTACCAAATATACAGCTGGATGTTGTACTGGAGCAGTGCAGGCTGAGACACTTTGTTTAAAGGGTCTATGTAGTTCCTATAGAGTTGTTGCTGGGATTCAAACCAGCAACCTTCGGGTTGCAATTACATTTTGTTTACTTAGCAGGCACTTTTATTGAAAACAACATATACTTTTGAGAAAGCAGGGTCAGATTAAATGAGGTTGAGATCCTTGCTAAGACGCCCAGTGGTGAAATCAGTACTGATTGTAGGTACATCCTCCTGACACACAGCCCCCCCTGCAACTGCGGTGATTCGGTTGATCACAGGAATGTGTTTTTTTTTTTTTATACTTCATTGATCCCCATGGGGAAAGTGTCTTTATACCTCCCTCAGCTTGATCTTTGTAAAGTAAACTGTCTGCAAAGGGCAGCCTCCTGTAGCAGCACCCAGGGAGTTGGGGGTTAAGGGCCTTGCTCGAGGACCTGCAGGTGAACCAAGGCTGGGTTTGAACTGATGACCTTCTGATTATAAGGCCACATGCTGTCCCCTAATTGTCTTCAAACCAAAACATTCATTAAACTTTGTTTTAAATGTAGCTTTACACAATTCCTGCCTCAGCATCAGTAAGCATCTTTCATTGCTTTAACAGGGCTTCCTATTAATCACAATTTAGCAGGCTTGGTTAGTTTAGGGGTGATTTATTGGTTTATTGATCATTGATAAAAAGTTTCATATTTTAAAGTGAGTATTAATTAATTTTTATACACAGCAGTATCAGTAAGATTTATATTGTCCCTTTATTAATGTGCCTATCAAGTATATTTGTTGGTCTTTCCTAACACTAGATGAGGGAGGGCTTTAATTTTGAGACAAAATGAGAAAGTGAATAATAGTAAACACAGATGTATTGCTTTGCTGTCTGGAAAAACAAAGCTAATTCTGACAGATGAGCGCGCTTGACTGAGCATATCAACCCATCTCACAATCTCAGTGTGAGGTTATTAAAATTCCTCTCTGACTAATGCTCGTCGGCGCGGTTTTGAATCTGTCGGGCGACAGCGTGGTGAGTCGCGGACACGCGCGCGTATTCAGCACGGTATCGCTTCTCTCCTTCGCCGACATGGTGAACAAACAAAAACGAGGTGTCAGTCATATTTATCAGTGAATATTATTTCCGAAGACGAAATTGAGTTCCACAAAGTTGTGTGCGTGTCTCGCCATTTTTTCCCTATAAATGGTTGTTATGATTTCTTTCCTTGCATTTTTCAACCGCTCTTATCTCGCAGCTGTTTTTTTTTTTAATGTATTTAGTTTTTCAGGACTAGCGTTCGAACAAGTGTATGTAGGAAAATATGAACGGCTGAAAAAATAAGGGCATTAAATGGTAGAAGCGTTTCTACTAGCTGTACTGAAATTTTTTACCTTACCAACTGCACAAAATTAGTTTGGCAGTCAGATATGATTCGATGGGGAGATTTAACAGAGACCCCATTGTGCTTTATCTTTTGACATGTCCATACATACATACTCCAGATGTACTGACAGGAGAGCGAAATCAGAGCCAGCACTCAATTTAGGACACAAGACAAAAAACACGCACCTATCATATTGCTTTATCGCTTCTCATTTTATTTCCAGGTGAAAGAATACGGGGGCTATTTACAGAGTGCTCTGTAATAACGAAGGGTTTTGCAGTGTGCTACCGAAATAAATAAATAAAATTCCAACAAGACCTGCTACAGGTAAGGCTCCCCTGAAGCTAAACCGCATTACACCAGAGCTCTACCCCCCGCCCCAGAAAAAACAGCCCTCCGGAGGAGGTTAGTGCACTGGCTGCTAGGCTATAGGTGTGGAGGAAAGTGCGAACGCAAAAATGACAGCTGTTCTGTACTTTGTCAAAGTGGTGCCAACGAAGCATGCCGAGGTTAAAAAAAGAAAAAGCGAGAAACCTGGATTTAACGATGCCAGACAGAGGGCAGGGGAAGGAATTTGAGGGCGGAAGTCCAAGTGTATATCTCACAAATGTCATGTGAACGGTTACAGACAGCAGAAGCCAGGAGCCAAGCGTCTTGGCTGTCAGCAAAAGCATCATGTAACAGAAAATACAATACAGTAAAACAGCCTATTAATTGGGGGCAGTGTGTAAGCTCTGTGGGTTAGGGTTAGGGTTAGGGTAAGGCTAAGGTTTAACTCATCCCCGGGGACACTCTGTGTCTGTGATCAGAAGGTCATTGGTTCAAATCTCATAGTCAGCAGAATTTTTTGCCATTGAGCCCTTTAGCAAGGGCCTCGATTTTAAATTACTTTGGATAAAATTGCCTGCTAAATAAAGAGGTTAAGTAATGAAAAATATTTATAATGAGGACAAGCCATGTGCATCAAAGAAGTGGATTAGTGATAAATGAACTGGACTTCCAAAGAAACAAAGTCAGGGGCCATGTCCTGTTAAAGAGCTCTCTGCAGATACTTAACCTGAATGGCATTTTCTAACCTAAGTGCGAATCTGCATAAATGGGTAAATCTGCATTCACTTTAAATCAAATTATCTGTCAGGAAACCAGTTAAAAACAACAACAATCTTACAAAGAACCCAAAAACCTCTTAAAGAATCATTGTAATCAACGACTTATGACACATCTGATACTCATTAAATGTTATTTCCTCATTAAGAGAAGTCTGGTAATTAAACAAGATTAAAGGAATTAATCAGCTCACCCTCCCAACCACTTGTGTGAGAGAGGAGATAGAATTGAATGGATCGTTTCACAAAGTAATTAATTAAGTGAAAGAAACCAGAGTATATACAGTACTATGGTGCTGGACCCTGTTTTGGATTGTTTTAGTAATGTATACCTAGAAATATAACAGGACAATGGCTACCATACTCACATTTTGTAGGAGTACATTCCACCATTGGCTGTCAGGATGAATCACTGGGTAATCCTGTCACTAAACACCTTCAGTGGGTTTGATATGAATCTTGCCCCTGACAGTTTGGAGTTTGCATGTTCTTTGGGTGCCTCTGTAGGTCGGAAACACTTAGTGCATGGTTGTGTGTAGGTGAGTTCAAGGTTTTCAGTTTCTTCAAGCCCTGCGCTTCCTGTGAAAGGCTGGAGGCTCCCTGAGACCCTGTACTACATAAGTGACACAGAAGATGGACGAGTTATACTTGGGGAAGTCGAATGCTCAAATGCACAAGCAAGACCTAAATCTGAGGAAAATGCATTCGATTTTGTCAATTTATATCGTGCATGTAGACAAGAAACAACAGAGAAGTAGGGGAATCTGGCTGAATCCACCATGGACTCTATCCATATTCTGTACCTGTGCTGTGCATTGTAGCAGTTTATTTGGGGTTGGTGGGTGGATGAAGCCAAATTACACACTGGGGGGACACGTCCTCGTGGTTCCCACGTTCCTTCCCGGAAGCTAAGGGTGCAAAGCAGGGGATAACCCAGGACGGGGTGCCGAGCCATCGCAGGGCACAGACATACTCACAGCTATGGACAGTCTGGCAAAAAAGTTTCCCCCATGATAAGATAATGCAAACACCAGACACGTGCCAGAGCAGAGGCTGAAACACTGGCGCTAGAGCCGTGAGGCAGCACTGATACCCACTGCACCATCATGCCACCCCAGCTACAAAATTAACTCCTTTAAATCATACATAGAATTGCACCTTTTGTATGTGTAGCTTTTGTTTAAGAAAAATAAATCTTTTAACGTTTATCTTTAACTATAGTTACAGCTCAAACTTAAAACCCACTGAAATATACTTCTTACTGCAGCTACAGTACCACTGAAAGTTGACCTTTCGACGGCTCAGTCATTTCGCATGTTTTCTGTAAGCTGCCCGGATGGTTAAGACGTGACTGCTCACACCTCTGTGATTAAACCCTCCATCTTCTCACCACTGGTGTTGTTGATCGGATTTGTTTAGGGACGGCCGTTTCATCGTCATCATTAATGATGGGCTTTCTTTTTCTTTCTTTTCTTCTCTGCAGGGGCACGAGATGAAATCAATGCTGGCTCTTTATGCTTTCGGCAGGCTGCGTCAGTCAGTGCTGGGAACCAAAGCACCGGAAGATCTCAGCTTAACACCTTTTTCCTTGGACATTCCTGAACTTTGAATTCTGATTACATTCTCCAGTCTGCATGACATAATGATAAAAATAATATAAATCGTGGCCACATTTTACTGATTCATTCCCACAATGTATTAAATCATGGGCACATTCTACTAATTTGTTCCTTCGTTTTAGTTAAATTGTGGTCACATTTTATTAATTCATTTCCAGAGTCTAATATGGTGATAAATTAGTACATCCTGCTCATGTTCACATGATATGTATGATTTTTACTATCTATTCCACGATATATATATATATATAATTATTATTATGTCATGAGTGTACCAGTCTGATCTAGGGGCGTACCTGGAAATTGTGGGCCCACCCATATTTTCATATTCAGGGGCCCCTGTAAAGCGTTGGGCCCCCTGAATCTGCCGGGGTATCCATGCATCTCCAACACCCCTGGTCTTATTTAAAGATTAAGAATAAAATGGAGGCATATCTTGGTTGATGAATTCATCTTTTTTAGTCAAAGTATTAGTCTTTTAAGACTATTAGTCTTTATTTTAAGACTATTAGTCTTTATTTTAAAATGTAAATTGATTCTGTATATAATTAGAAAATAAATTCTAATGATGTACTGTATTATTGTTGCTGTGAGTGGTACACAGGCTCGGTGGGCACACTCACAGTGTTCTCTCTGGATTTGTCTGCTCACTGCAATTTCGTCCCACTTTCCAAAACCATGTAGTTTGGTAAACTGGTGCCCCTAAATGGCCCATTGTGTATTAGTCTGTCCCCAGGACTGTTCTCCGGGCTCGTCACCCTGCATTGTCACCTCCCAGGCTTGTCCTGGATATAAACAACATGCAGGATTAAGAAAACATACAACTATGAATATACATGCCTGTGGGGTTCGAGACCTTGGCGTGCAGATCAGGGTTCGGATTGAGCTGTGGGCTCTCCTCCAGTGACACTGCTGCACTGGTGTCAGTGGGATAATGTCTGCATGGCAGTGCCACAGATCCTCAAGCAGTGCCAGTAGCCCATAGTAGCAGGTACTGAAGGCCAAGTGTAAGATTTAACATGCCTTTGGCGTGGGAGAGTGGCCATTGAGCATTTTGTTATTAATATAATACAAAAAAGGGCCAGTCATTAAAAAAAGGAGATAAAGCACATTATTCTGCCTGCAAATGATCCAGCTCTGGTCCCTGAGACCATCTGTGTGCCAGTAAGCTCTTTGCAGGCAGACTTGCATTAGACTTATATTAGAATAGATGTATACTTGTGATATAAAATATTAGTAACACTTTACTTATAGCACTCATGTATAATCCATTATAGATACGTTCATAATGCATTCATAAATTATTATAAAGACAGGTACCTGTATAACTATTCATAGAAAGGCATAACACATTATGGCCATGTTGTTTATGCATTATAAATGCTCTATGAAGCGGTCATATGTAATGCACTATAAATACCTTCATAAGGGATTATAATGGCTTAAATTGACCATCATAATGCAATATGGGTGAGAGCTTCATAGAGCATTTATAATGCATAGTAAACACGGCTAGGAACAAAACAGATAAAAATCAGCAGACGATGGAATGGCAAATATCTAAATCATTTGATTATAGCAACATTTCTTATATACAATTCCAGAGAAAATCAGTTAAGTTTCATGTTGATATGCAGCAGAGGTGGTCACAGAACATATATATATGGATACATGTATCCAAATCCAAACTGTCACTGCTGTTAATATCATAGTCAGAATTCCATTAATCTTTCAGCGAGCTTAAATTGACTGAGCTCTGTTCCACATGCACGGAACCAGAACATTACCAGGGTAAAAACAACCTGTGGCAAGAGTCTAAAGTCAATACGAATCCAGCAGAACACTTTCTGAGCGACTGCATTCATATGTCCAGAACACGCCACTACCCCAGGGTCTATTTCCCCCGTTCCTCACACCAGTGAACCAGTCATGGTGACACCATCGATTTTAATATCACACCCAGCCAAGTTTCCTTCCAGTCATTTTTGTCCATCAAGGCAGCTCCATCAGTCACTCTGAAATCCATGAGAATTGCACGTCATTACTCTCTCGGATTTCGCGTCTCAGTGCTTCCAAAAAAGGAGATGTCCCCTCCCAAAAGAGACCCTTTGCACTTTGTCTAATGACTCTCTCCGGCTTGTTCGCTCGGCTGCTGTCAGCTTTCACACCATTACTTGTGACACTCTAACAAACTCGGTGGCCTTTGTAAGTGAAGCACACTGACGATGGGAGCCTGAGCTATGCCGCTGAGGTCGCGCTCAGAAACCGTACTTTGCAATACCTAATAAGATTCCACCTTCTTGTACATACAAAATCAGAAGGTTATACATACAAGGTCTGTAAGGTAATTGTAGAGGCTTGGTACCCGGTAAACACATTTAACATAGTGCTTATATTTTTGCCCACCGCTTTATATAAAAAATGAATTGTAGATTTTGACATTTTCCTATCAAAGTCCAGATGACTCATGGGTAAAGACACGTTCCATTTACAATGAATATTGATCTTTTCTCATCATCAGTCCCTCCAGGGTTCTGCACTGCCTCATGCTCAGCCTAAAATCAGGGAACAAAAAAAAGCCCAAATCAAAAGGTGTTCATCTTTTTTTATTTTTTATCAAATCTTTCAGAACAGCCTGATGAATAATGGAAATTGTAGGAATATATGAAACTATGTATTTGCTGAGGAGCTGTTGTCCTATCATTAGGTGACACAGTTGTGGTTTACCTGCAACATGAATTCACATGAGTTGGCGATAAGTATTTCCATTTCCTCCTGGATCCGAGTTGATCATCCCTGGTGTTTAAGCATTGTGGTTTTGCAGGTTACAAGGAATATACCAGGTTTGGTTCATTTCTGTTCAAACATTTGCTATAATAATATTAGGAAAGAGCTGAAAGCCAACGACACGCTGGCCCCTGCACAGCACGGCTGGCAGCCCCATTTCTTACGTCCTCCTGTTTACTTCCATCATTCTCTGGAAGATTCTACAGCATCTCTGAAACTGCTGCAAGAGCTTTTCTCTGGCCTCGGAGACCAGGTGGTCTGCAGCACTGATTTCAGCTGCACTCTGAGAAACGCTATGCCCTCCAATTTCCATCTCGCTCAGAATACACAAGCTGAGGTAAAGTGGCCATGTCACAGTATAAAATTAGACTACTGCATGTGTTAAGGTAAAGCCAGTAGCTGCGAGGAAAAGGGGGATTGGGAAAATGGTCCTGATGGCTATGCTGGGCAGCAGAAGCAGCCACATTTAAGAAAGTAGATTTCAATAAAACAACGGCTCATTCCTGGCTGTCTCATGCTGTGCCTTATTCTAAACCCATCAGATGCCTTATTACAAAACACCTTAAAATTAAAAATGAAAATCAAACAAATATATCTTCAAATGACAAATGTGAAGATTCACAGTTTTTATTTGGTAGAAGTTTAATCCTTATTGCACAGGAATGTTGTTTTTTCATGTTAGACATTTAACAGGATGGAAACAGAGAGTAGAAGTTAACAAGTGTTGTGAGGGAGCAACAGCAGATAAGGCTTCAGCTTAATTTGGTACCTTTTTCAAAGATTTGTTTGAAATGTCAATATTATATTATTCATTTCTATAATGGATTATGGTAGATTGAGACAAAGTAAAACCATAAAACATCATGGAACTCCTTGCTAATACTTAACTTTGTGCTGGAAAAAATCCACTCAGACAAAAATGAAACAAAGTGAAACAAGCTTGAGGTCCATTGTGATTTCATGATGAAAGAAATATATATTAATAATCATCCATCCATCCATCCATCCATCCATCCATCCATCCATCCATC
>JAABNX020000119.1:1073387-1083569 GCA_015163995.2 Mormyrus lacerda | reverse complement strand
GGCACAGGGTGCTTGATGCTTGATGGCAAGATCAACAGTGGCACAGCAGCAGGGAAGGAAGGAGAGGCATCGCATGATCCAAGGGCAGGCAGGTAAGATGGTAGTTAAATCTGCCCCTATCAGCCCATCATGTTCCTATTTCGCCAGCAGGTGTTACTGGCCATCCCGTATTTGCCCACCATGTATTTTCAGCCCTATTGCGTCAATCACTTTTACCCGCCGCTCATTAACTTTCCGTGATCCGCAGTCTGCTCATTGTAATGTCATGTCTTAGTCTGCCTTTGCTGTTCCTCATACTTCCCTGTTTTGACCCCCTACGGTCCTTTTGTTTCTGTCTTGTCATATTCCTTGTGTATAAATAAAGCCCCTCCACTTCCCCAAGGCCGCATCTGGGTCATCCATCCTTCACATCGTGACATAGGGAATACACCTTTAACCATATTTACGTGTTTGAATATGAATAAACTAGCTACATTTAGCACGTCCACATCAATGTACCATTAGGACAGTTGGGAATAAGTCAAACATTTGAAGATTTAATTTCAGAAAAGATACAAAATGAATCCTTTATTATTATACCTACTTAGAATGAAAGACCTGAAACCAAGTCAGTCTAAAAGACTATAATTTTTGTAACGATTTAAATGCCAATCACAGGCTGGTAAACATTAACATGATAAGGTATAATATAATAGAAATTCAAGGATTTGAAGTCTCGGAACTGGAAGTGAAAATTAAGGTCCATAGTACAACTTAGGGCAACTGGATTATTTCTACTGTCATCAGCATTGTTTAGATTCTGTTGGGAAGTCAACCAACTACAGAATTAAAAGATTGTATGTAGAAAAAGTCTGAATTACCCATGACAAAATCACCAGGAAATTAATGATTCTGAATCGAAGATATGGGTTTTAAATGGATTGTTGCACCATGTCATTTGCCTTCCAGTGCTCAGCCAGTAGGTTATTTTCACACTTCCTACACTAGTGATTGCATGCTGACTGTTAAGAGTCAAGGGGTCAGGTCTTTATAGGAGCCAGTTACCTTGCAGCTATGATGTTTCTCTTTGCATCAGTATCTGAAGACATACTTCAATGCCAAGACTGTGTGGCTCCTTTAGATACAAAACTGCTTGACAAAGGGATTGCATAAAGGCATTTGAATAGGATTGACAAATTTGCCATAAAAGATTTGGTTAGAAACACTAAATCTTTAGCCTCAAGTGAGACATGAAACAGGTTTACAGAATCTTGAGGGTAACCCTAAAAGACTCTTGTACTGTTAATATAACATAAGTCCTTATCGGGCAGCAAAACTGTGATGTGTGTTGAAATGCGTATTACAGAAGTAAACCTTACTGTAACAAAGAGTTAAACTGTCACAACAATAGAATGAAGGGCCAGATACTGCGCATGTGAAGAGGAATGAAACTGGATATGAGACTGGGAAAATGCAAACTGGGAAACACAGCTAAGCATCCATAAGATCCTCTATCAGAATCAGACAAAATCTCCCAAATGAAATAAAGCAGGATTTATGGGATACTGGCTCAGGTCTTATGGATGTGCATAATTCCAGTAAGAAAACACAGATAATTCCAATCTGAATTATTCAGTTCTCAGTTCATTTATCAGGAACTAATACAGATCTAAAGTACTGGGCTGAACACTATAGTAAATACAATGTATAACATGATCAGATGACCGGATGTGTGATGTTGTTCAGGTATCTCTTCATGCTGCCCCAGCCATGTTCTCCAGTGGGCTGATCAGGGCTTAGCACCATGTGGAGCATTTGGAGGCTGAGATTCGCTGGGTCATTGGCATACTAAAGAAATTAAGAGGAGCAGCTGGATCAGGAATAGCGACAGGCATTTCACTGTTTCCACTACTTACATATATATAGGATCTGTATACATAATACATACATACACATACACACACTCATATACATTGTATATATATATACATACACACACACACACACACACACACACACACATGCGCACGCGCACACAGTGTACCAAACCTACAACCCTAAATAGGATGAGAAGATGGATGGATGGATGTTATACTGAACTAAATACCTCTAGGGTACCATTGTGGATC
This sequence comes from Mormyrus lacerda, assembly GCA_015163995.2. Classification (NCBI taxonomy): domain Eukaryota; kingdom Metazoa; phylum Chordata; class Actinopteri; order Osteoglossiformes; family Mormyridae; genus Mormyrus; species Mormyrus lacerda. Next base: position 1,081,461 of record JAABNX020000119.1, on the reverse strand, counting down.
TCTTGCTGACCTTTGAAGTTTGTTTTTTTGTGTCTGTGTGTGTGTGTGTATAAACCTGAGTTTTCGGGGTTTTTTTACCCCGCAGGATTTAGGTTTTTTATGGATATGAAGATGCTGGTACTTTAAAGAGAGATCTGGTTATTTTTAGCTGTGACAGGATTACTGTAGGCACTGCCATCTTACCCACCAAAGGCATGATGAGCAGACTACCTATTCCCTCACCTCAACCAAGACCTACTGAGTGCAGAAGCTCTATGATATCAGCAAGCCAGTATAACTTAAGCTATGAATCAAATTTAAGACTCAATTCTCTTTTCTTTTAGGTTTTTGGAGTTCATTTTCCTAGTCTTCAGTCTGTTTGTTTCAGTTTATTACCTCTGGGTGGAATTACTGCTTCTCATGTCCCGTGTCCACCAATCATTTGCATCTGAGTCCTCCCTTACACAATGCATTCCAGAAAAGTCTGTCCCATTGGTTGACTTTCTCCTGTGCTGTGGTGTGCAATCCTAATCAGAAACTGAGGTTGGTAACATAAGTTGTCCAGCATCACACCTGTGGCCAGGATGGAACAAGCAGGTGCAAAGTCTAACACATGTGTCATTCAAATTGTTTCTCTCGTCAAGAAACAGAACATCCTTAATTGCCCTCCCCCTCTAGCAAAACCAAGGGCTATTTGATAGGAAATGCATATGTAAGTTAACTGATATATGACGTCTGTGTCGGCACTGGCTCATTGTCCTTATTGACAGCAACCATCCCATCCCCTCAGATGAAGATGCAAAAACGCTGGTGTTCTCTCCTGACAATAAAAGCACAGTACTCAACCAAGCAGCATCTCTTGAGTTTCCTGACAGATTCCTCCTGGATTTCTGTAATATGTCGTACAGGGTGCCAAACTTAATCTTGGTAGCTCTTTCTAGAGGTTCCATGCAGACTCATGTCTTGTGGTGATACAGTCACTTGTTATAAAATACATTTCCAAAAATGTTGGATGTCTTCCAAAAGGTGATACCTCCTCTTCCATGAGCTATAGAAAAACTGAGGTTAATAGATACAAATTCTGATGGAATGAATGCAAGGATTATGTTGCACAGTATTTAAGGTGTGTAATCTTGTGAGTAAAAACTAAAAAGGTCTGCAAGACACCCACAATGGTACCCTAAAGGTGTTTAGTTCAGCATAACATCCATCCATCCATCTTCTAATCTCTTATTCTATTTAGGGTAGTAGGATCCGTACAATATTTAGCTGTGCAGGACATTCATATATCTCTTTTCGATAACTGCTTATCTACTATAAGGTTGTAATGAATATCATTCCTGATCAAGGAAGCAGAGGGCATCTGGCAGAGAATCACTGGGAGAGGATGCCAGTACTATCCCCGTAACTGACAATAAAATATCTACTTGAATAAAAAGGTGCATGTACTTTTTCACTGCTTGCAAATCACCTCTTTGGTCACTAGACAACTAACACTTATTTTCTATGGTGACAGCAATTAGGATGATAGGCTGACATGGTCATTCCAGTGATGAGATCTTAGAACATCACAATGAAGCTGCAAGAATGCATAGCTGCACACACAGGTAAGCCAGTTAGTGAGAATTGATTAGGCTGGAATAAGAATGAAACATTATGTAATACATTCCAGTAAAGTTTACTTCTTCTTTTTTCAAATTCCAGCAACTGGTTAACAGACCCCTGTGTGGAGCAGAAAAGACTTATGTACACAAGCAATTGATGTTATTCATGTACTTGGGTTAGATACAGCTGGACATAAAAATTGAGGACTATGGTAAACAAGGATATAAGACATAGAAAGAAAGTATATCATAATGCCAGTATAAAGAAACATACTGGAGCAGCAAAACCAGCAAAACCCTGCACTTTGCCATGGTATTGCTCAATAGAAAAACTGAATCTGTCTGTATCACATTGTCATCAGCATTAAATATTGTATAACAATAATTGAACTAAGGGATTATAGACTTCTGTACAAAAACATCCAAACCACCTGTGGCACGGTCTTCTCTCCATGAAGGTAAAGACTCAATATGAGCTTTGAAAACCGATTTTGGATGGATAGTTACACTATGTCATATGCCTTCCAGTGCTGAGCCAATTGGTTATTTCCACACTTGCTACACCAGTTATTGTATGATAACTGTTTAGAGTCAAGCTGTCAAGCCTTTATAGGAACCAATTACCTTGCAGCTATGATGTTTTCCTTTGATCTGGTAATGGTACATCTGAAGACATGCTTTAACCAGCAAGATAGTGTGGCTCCTTCAATTGACAATGTTTGTAAAGCCGCTTACGACTGACAGAAGGATTTTATAAAGCCATTCCAATAGCACTGGCAAACAGAGAAGTCTTCTGTACACAAACAATTGATGTTTCTTTGTGTACTTCAGCCTGGCCTATTTGTTTAGTTAGAGGCAGCAAGGGGCAGTGAGTCATTGGTTTTCACCACTGATAAACCTGACTTTACATAGATAATGTGTTTATCAAAATGAAACAAATTGCAGAGTAAGAGAACACATTTAGTCTATGTCACTTTTATCTTCAATCATTTTCTGTACCGTTTCATTTCCTTGTTTTTACCTTTACTTATCTCAACATGACTAAATGGGAAATTACATTAGGTATATTTCAAAAAAGCTAAACAAAGGATAACAATGCATTGATGCAAAAGACAGACACCAAAGATACAAAAAGAAGCCATTGTATTGCTATTCAAAACAGCAAAGCCTTCTTAGGGAGTGTTTCTTAGGGTGTTTGGGTTATTTGGAATGCAAAGAAAACTGTGAATAAATAATATTTGTACAAAATGTAATTGTCTTATATGTACCCAATCTTAAAAAATGTAAGCAGCCATTTACCAGTAATGGTAATGTTAGTTACCAAATAGGGGATGTTTGATGTTACATTGTTACAGATTCAAGATTCAAGATCTTAATTGGTCATGTGCAACAGGTGCATTGGAGTTCTTACTCAAACAGCCACACTTGGTTAAAAAGTAACTACTAAACAAGACAGTGTAAAATGATACAAGACAGTGTAAATCAATACAAGACAGTGTAAATCAATATAAGACAGTGAAAGCCAATACAGGAAAGTACAAAATTAGACATTATGCACTGAGACCAAACCAAGTTTCTAGCCACTGGGGAGCCATCAGTCAGTGATCAGAATTTAACTGCTAAAGTGTTTCCTGAAGTCCACTGTGACCTCCTTCTTATTAGTCATGTTCAGGATGAAATTGTCATCATGGCACTGCTCCACTAGACCTGTCACTTCACTCCTGTGTGCAGTTTCATCTTCATTGCGTATGAGACCAATCAGTGCAGCATCTGTAAGAGGTTGGACCCCACAGTCATAAGGGAAAAGATACCCCTGTATTGGAGATCAGAGGGGATCCAGTCTTCTTCCCCATATCAACTGGAGTCTGCCTGTCAGGACGTCCAGGATCCAGTTGCAGATGCTGTCACTGAGAGCCAGTACTCTGAGTTTGACCATGACTTCACCAGGTATGTTCAAAGCTGAGTTGAAATCAATGAATAACATACTGCTCTAGTTGCTTCTGTTGCTTAGGTGTTGCAGGGGAGTAGCAAGGAAGGAGAATCATCCACTGCTTATGCTTCCTATGGGCAAACTGTAAGGGATCTAGCATGTCATGAATAATGCTGACAGTGTGGTGCATGACTCTCTGCTCCATGAACTTTGTGTGGACCGAGGTTAGCACTACTGGGTGTGGTAATTCAGACATGTCACCTTGGAGGTTTTCAGAAATGGCAAAGTTGTTGTCCTCTTGAACTGCAGTGGGACAGTGGGCCGGAATAGAGAGATGCTAAAGATGTCTAGGAAGACAAGTCATAGCGGCGCTCCGCATATCTTCAGCACTCAAGAGGGGACATCTTCAGGGCCTGCAGCTTCGTGGGGTTTGACACTGCAGAACATTCTTTGCACCTCCCTCTTCAGGCAGCTGCAAAGGAAATTCTCCTGGCTCGCTATGATTCATATATCATCTATGCAAGAGTGCAGTGTCCAGTCAGCTTTGATTTAGTTGGATGACCTCACTTCTGAAAATCCATCCATCCATCCATCCATCCATCCATCCATCCATTCTGCATTTCATGATCACTTTGACCCTGGAATCTATTCTTGGAAGTACTGGGCATAAGGGAGGAGACAACCAGGATAGAATGTCATTCTATCATAGGGCACATACTCAACATTCACACGCTGTTGCCAATTAGAGGTTCAGTTTCCAAGTACTGTATGCACTAAGGTGAACTGGAGCTGCCAAATTGTCCGTAGGTGTGAATGTGTGTGTGAACGGTATGAGAGCCTTGCCCTGAGGTGGCGCCCCCTCCTGGGTTGTTTCCCGCCTTGCACCCATTGCTTGTGCAATAAGCTCCTGACCCTGTGACTCTGCATAGGATAAGAGGGTAAGAAAATTGAAGGAATATATACAGTATATTTTTGCACAATTGACAAATACATAATCCATGAGCTTGTCCCTATGTGGCTCCGTGAAATGTTTGGCTTCGTTCTGCACATGCACTAGACAGAGATGGATCAATACTGGATTGAGCACCCATCAATTTACAGTAAAGGGAACTACAGCCCAGTCTGGAACAACGGTAGCTTTGCTTAAGGGTTGATATAAATTGCACAAGATGTATCTTGATTTCTTCTTGTATCACAGAACATAATTTATCACACGGGTATTGCCTGTGTTTACCAGCAATTAAGGCAGCTTTCTCTTAAATTGAAATGTTGGAGGACATGGTAATAAAACTATCTTGTGCCCCTTTAAGAGATCAATTTGATAGAGGAGGCAGTTTCCGGTCTTCCAGTAATCTTCTCCACTGAGATTACCAGTGGGATTACCAGAAAAGATGAGGCAGTGGATATAAATTTTCAGGATGTGTTTGCTGTTGGTGTTCTATAAATCTGTACAACAAAAAGATGACATACAGATTTCATAATATACGGTTGCAGTTTGGGATTTTATTTAGGACCCCAGTCTTGATTGGTCACTGGCCAGTTTTCAGCCTCAACACACGACAGCTTTACTTAAACCATAACTAAGCATAAAAACCTCCCCCTTTTGGCTAGCGGCTGAATACACCCGTCATGTAAAAACCAAAGACGATATAGACGGAGTTAAGGCAAGGTGATGATATGCAAGGTGCTCCAATTAAACTCAGAACTGGATTAATAAGTGATGTAGGGACCTGATTCCACAGGAGCTTGCAACAAGAATCCCTCTGGGTAATTTCTGCTGTAGAGTCCAGTGCAGCGGAAGGGAACTCTGATGCCTCCGGATACTGGTACCCAGCAGGTTTTATTTCCCACCTTATGTGTTCCTATCTGCCTGAGAATAGGTGTGCTTCATGAGAGACCAAGAGGTTATTCTAAAACAGGGAAGATTTTTGAGTTAATTGGGTTAACTTAAGATAGAAGTACTGATTGTCCAACAACAGTTAAGGTAAGGAACATTCCTATTTGACAATCATGACTTCTAGCTTAAGTTTTACCCAACTAACTCAGAAATCCTCTCTTTCTTGAAACACCCCCTGGTCTCCAAGCAACGGCAATAGTTTATCACAATATTCATATTATTTAATCATACACTCACACATATATACATTCATATACAAAATATATATATATAAAACATACACATATTGTGACGCAACAGTGCAAGTTGTGCTCAGCGCCACACAGGCTCCTGGTAACCATGGTTTCCTCACAGTCAACCACAATGAGGGCCAACTGGATGTGGCTGGCAGTTACTAATTGCCTGGACCATGAAGCAGAACTGTCCTTACCAATGCAGCTTAAATCCTACACTGGGGGGACCATGGAGAGATGGGAAGGCCAGGCTTGTGGTCTGTGTACTCCCAGTGAATATGAAAATTGGAGGATGACTATTCTGTAGGGGGTGCTGCCTCATGACTGACCACATTCGCCTGCACTCTTGCCCGCCACAATACAGTATTATATACACATTTTCTTTTCTTAATATATCTAGATATTCCACCAGTTAATGTCGACCTATAGCACATAGCCCTTGTTGCCATGGAGATTGTCAGGTCTGTAACCACTCTTCTACATTTACTTCTATTCTGGTGATTCTTGTATTCTTGTATTCTGGTGATATCTGGCTATCTTTTGGATCTCAGACCACAGGCTTCAAGCTTGTGATTGGCTCCTGAACAGAAGAGAATCTGGATGCAGGGTTGCCAACTGTCACACATCTGGCGTGACCATCACGCTTTCTGACTCTCACGCTCACGCAAGAAATCTTATGGCAAATCTGTATTATTCCATTATAGAGCTAGAATGAGCAACATGAAAAGCACTGGGGTACATTGCAAGCCCTATGGAGTATTTAAACATAACAAAATAATTACCTTCATGTAAATCTGAGTGTAGACTTGTCTCGAATTGAAAATATCACACTAGTCAGCTGACCAAAGCTGGCAATCCTGTGGATGGACTAGCAAATTCTAAAAGCCATACAATATTAAGAACAATTGTTTGAGCATCTCTAATGTTTCAAATTAAAAAGTGGTCTTTGTGTGAAAATCAATTTCTGATATTATAAATTCAGCCATCCATGTTCTGACTGTCTATCCAGTCTAGGGTCATAGTGGGACCTGCAACCTGGTCCAGAGAACATTAGGCATGAGGTAAAATTATAAATAATTTTAATAATTCATTAATAAAGTTTAATATGTATTTTTTCTGAAAGCACTAGCATGAGGTCATACTGTCAGAGCTGAGACTAGCATCAGGAAAAGGCTGGTGCAAAAATCATTCATAAATGTAAAAGCTGGACTTGCTACCCAAACAGCATTTCACATGACCCATCACCTTTAACCTTTGACCTTGTCGGGTGTGGGCCTTCAAGATGGTTACGCATGATCTTAGAAAGAGAAGCTTGGTTTTACCTGTTAGGCACATTCCTCACTGGGAAAAACTGTTAGAAAATAAATAAGTGAATGGATATAAGGATGGTTGGAGGGATGGATGGATAGATGAAAAATATCCTGTCACGCCCAGCTCGTACGATCCTTGTGTATGCCACGTCCCCTTCATTACCACATGTAATTGACTGATTGTTCTCACCTGTTGCTTGTTGAATTTAGCTTGTCTTGTGTATTTAGTCCGCGTCTCGGTTAGTTTCCCCAGATCTGTCATTGTAATGTCATGCTATGTTAGTGTGCTGTTGTGTCACCGTGGTCCCCTTCCTCCTACTAAACCCCGTCATCTGCCTGTTTTTGCGGTTCACTCGCCTGATTCCCTGCTCATCTGACACTACTTGTGACATATCCATTCAGTGGAGAATTTTGTGTGTGTGTATATATATATATATATATATATATATATATATATATCAATTTTATACAGCATTGTTTTAAACAAAAGGTTTACAAAGTTTTTCAAACAAAAGCATGTATTAGTTTTTCGCAGTCAGCATATGACAGCATATTCCGGACTTTGTCGATATTGCTGAGGTGATCATATGCTGTTTAAATCATTGTTAAAGCTCAGAACGCAAAGACGTCCAGGTTTGTAACTCGCTATTTGACCTTCAGAGACATTGATTCGGAGTACAACAGTATATCCTTCCTCTGTACATCATTCCCAAAAAGAAGAGGACCCATTTATAGTGGCCATTTTTGTAATTGAATAGCCATATTGTTTCATCACCTTTGGGGTCAATCTCCCATTCTGCCAGCAATGCATAATGCTGTTATGCTTGAATAAGGCACGTAATCTGTCACGTCCTGCATGCCTGACCCTCCTGGAATCCATAAAAGACACCGGTAAGAGTGTAGGAACCGTCCACTGGCCCAAAGGTGGAATCCAATTGGACAGCCGAAGGCTTGGAATGTGCGTGGGTCCATAACTGTAAAGTTACTTACCCTATTTAGGTAAAACCGAATTATATCTGACACCAGTTTTCAGCCTCAACACATGACAGCTTTACTTAAACCATAACTAAGCATAAAAACCTCCCCCTTTTGGCTAGCGGCTGAATACACCCGTCATGTAA
>JAABNX020000119.1:1060504-1073287 GCA_015163995.2 Mormyrus lacerda | reverse complement strand
AACTCAGAACTGGATTAATAAGTGATGTAGGGACCTGATTCCACAGGAGCTTGCAACAAGAATCCCTCTGGGTAATTGCCGGTAAGAGTGTAGGAACCGTCCACTGGCCCAAAGGTGGAATCCAATTAAACAGCCGAAGGCTTGGAATGTGCGTGGGTCCGTAACTGTAAAGTTACTTACCCTATTTAGGTAAAACCGAATTATATCTGACACCAGTTTTATTACAGATCTTTATTACAACATTTTTAGTCATGACATTTCTGTTATTTAGATTACTCCTGGGCTGTGTCTTCTATTGCTGAACTCCCACTAATTCCGGTTTGGTGGGGCACACCGGATTCGCCTCGGCTGATAGGGCGATCCGCGAATCTGCTATGTAGTTCTCGGTTTAGAAGTTGGGAAATCACTACAATGTAATATAGTGACAGCCTAGATACCCGTCAGTATCCGGCGACCCATAACGCCTTAGCTGACACTTGCCGAATCTGAGCTAGTGAGGGCCACAGAGGTTAAGCCGGTGTTTGCCGTAACTCAGCATGTGCGCCTCAGAGGCTGAGCTGTTCTTTTACCGTAACTCAGCATTCCAACCTAAAGTATTCCAAACCAAGTGCCAGAATGTACCAAATATCGTGATTGATTATTTTAGGGACTGTTTTGATGTTGTGTGTTTGCCTTGGAGAACAACTGCTCTTATCAATTCTCAGACCCTCAGCTAATCGAATTGCTTTAGAAGGAATGTGACAATTCCCTTGTTCTACCAGGAGATAAGATCCTCCACTTTGGTGGGTTTAGTCTTACATTCTATATTTCTCTTATGTGAGAACATACTGCTTTAAGGTTGAGAGTATTGTGCCCATTGTACTGTGACCATTCAAACGAGACCAAACATGGGTGTATGTGTCCCTAATGTTAGTCTGGGGTAATACCTCCTGTGTTGGTGTGAGTTAGCGAGTGTAGGATGCATTTGTATCTTGATGCAGCCAGGCCCTGTCGCTGGAATTTGGCTGCAGGGTTCTGGCTGCCCAGTGGGGGTGAGTTGTCCCTTTTGATGTAGTGATTTGGGTCCAGTCTTGTCGCAGACGGTGGAGCTTTATCGTACTGTAGGACACTGACTGGAACATTGCAGGCTTGCCAGAGCTCAGACCGACGGGCCCTGCAAGGCCTGCGGCCTTACAAGAGGAAGGTTTGACTTTAACAAGACAAGACAAGACAAACAGCTACTAAATACAAGGACTAATGAGGGGTAACAAACAAGCTCGCCTCATCAGGACCACGTCAGGGAGAGACAGGAAGGTGAGGCAGGCAGGATGTGACATAATCTTAATTCATATTACATTTATTCTCTTCTGTAAAGAGAGGTTTATACACAGGTATGTTATTTCTTTCCTTCGAGAAAACACAAGTGCCAATCATGTATTGAAGTGAATGAGACCATTGTTGTATTAGTAATTAGAGGCAGTGGTATGCATGATCAGTCATGTGCTCCGATTTAATTCTGTGGAATGAAATGCTGTTCAAAGCCGGATATGAAGTTCGATTCTTGGCAGATGAGGTCTGTAGATATTTGTTCTAATATAAAGGACATTTAAAGAATGCAGATAATTTGCCACATATCCCGGAAATGTCAATGTTGTATGACAGCAGTGCAAACAGAACTTTAACTACTAATTGCAGCAGTTAAATTTAATGAATGAGCTAGATGGTAAAACCAGCAGAAGGTGAGACCACTGATTGAAAGTATTGTTCCTTTTTTAAAGTATATATAATTCATAAATATAGTTTGGAAGGGACATAATTGGAGTGTTTTCAACACAGCAAAACTGCCTGTACAAACTACAATGGGAAAGAATCTACGGAGTACGGGATTCAGTCCCATGAGCTGCTGATTGGAACAATCTGGCTAGCCTGAAAAACTGACTGTTTTTGAAACAAGTGTCTTCAGTGTTTGTTGCTTGCAAGGTCAGAACCAAACCTTGAACATGATCAGAAATGAGACATTTTGGACAGAGTTGATCTGTTTTTGTCTCACTGGAGGGGAAACCGGAAAAGCAGTGTAGTTGATTCATTAGATAATGTTTTCCAATATTACACCTTAAAAGTTATACTTTCATTTTATTCAAATCCATCAAATCCAAAGTTATTCCTTCCCAGATCAACTTCATATTACTGTTTTATCTGTGTTCTTTTACAAAAATGGGAAAAAAAAGTTTGAAAAAAAAGTACAATAAATGCCATAATGTAAAACAAAAACAAATCCCTTTTAACACAATTTTATCATGAAATTATATACGATAAGATAAATGTGACCCAAAAAGCCCCCTGGATTATTTTCAAAGTATCTGCAGAACATCCATCCATTTTTTGTACCTGCTTGTCCTACTCAGGTTCATAGAGGTCCAGAGTTTGTCCTGGAAGCTACATAAGCAAGGCAGGGAACACTACAGGATGAAAGACACACACCCCATTCACACCAGTGGGCATCTGGTAATGCCTATTCACCGCATTTTAGTTTTGGACTGAAGAAGGAAGCTGGAATATCTGGAGAAAATCCTACAACGACACGGGGAGAACATGCAAACTTACACGGAGCCTCAAACTCAGAGGTGTGACACAACAGTGCTTACCACTGCGCCAGTGTACACAGTGGAACAGCTATAGAAAACATCACATATATCTATGCACAGTCCATTGTCAGAGTACAATAGAAAAACATACAGACTTTCTAATTTCAAAAGCATAAAAATGCATCAGCTCCAAGTGAGACGTGATAAAGGATTGAATGTGTCACTCTTTTAAACTTGCTATGTAGCGTGAAATATGGGTCTTGCATGTAACGGAAGGTCAGCCCCTGTTTCTCCGCACTGCACAGTGTAGTGATGGAGCTGGGCAAAATCTGTTAAAAATCAGAACTAATGTGAAACCATAACTGCCCATTAAACCAAGCCATTAAAAGCAGGTCATAAAATTATACTCCGAGCATACCTGTTTAATCACGTTAAAGATAAATCGCAAAGTTTCTGCTAACAGATTCATTCTGGCAGCTCCCAAGCAGCTGTCTGCGGTCTTAGCACTTGGCTTTCTGCTTCTAGTCCCACACTGCAGCCCCCCCACACATCACCCTACCCACCTACATCCCTTAAATGTCTCCAGAGTGTGTATCAGATACCAAAGATTTGCTGTACCTTTCAATGCTAAAACAAAGTTTAGAAAAATGGTGGCATTTTCCTGTAAATCCACACTCAGCACCACAGCTTAATGACTCGTGGAGCAGACGGTCAATGGCAAAAGCCAGACTCTTCAAGGACATGCAAAGAAATCAGTGAGGATGGGGTACGTGACCCTGTCCCTGTGTTCTGCTGCAGTCTTTGGCAGACCCCACTTTGTCTCCTTAATGGGTACTGATAAATAGCATTCCTTAACACACAATCATGCTTATCAGACAGCTTCCAAGGGTTTTCCTATAGGCTGTTGCTAGGCTGTTTTTCACTTGAACATTTGGTGGGTGAAAATTCCATTGGGGGCAGCATATGCCTCCATGGGCTAAGCCTGTGTGCCTGTAATCACAAGGTTGCAGGTTCAAACCCATCCTCAGCGTGTCTGCAGGTCCCTGAGCAAGGCCCTTAACCCCCGGCTCTCTGGGTGCCCCAACAGGTGGCTGCCCTTCACAGACAGCTTGCTCTACAAAGAGTAAGTTGACAGAGGGGTATAAAGAATTTCCCCACAGGGATCAATAAAGTTCAATTATTATTATTATATGTTTCATGTTTGAATCTTAAAGAAGCAATGGGACAGTGGGAGAAATATATAACACTGTGGGAGTCATGCTGTGTTCAAGCTGAGAACTTCTTTAGATTTTTATTGCACAAATGAAAAAGATTGCATAGTGAATAAAACAGATCTTGAATTGGACAAGTGGGTCTACAAAAGGGATGGATGGATGGATGATGGATGATGGAAATAATACAATCAATCAGCAGTAACATTAAAATGATCTGCCTAATATTGTGTTGGTCCCACTGACCAAGGGTATAGCTTTGGTTTCAACACTGGTAGGAACAGAATCAGCCCCTAACCCCGCCCTCAAAAAACACATATGGTACTCCCACAATATTGGTAGGGACATGTCCCCAACATCCAGACCCAAATCTACACCCTTGGCTCTGACCTGTCGAGACATGGATTCCACAAGACCTCTAAACACAAGACCAACCTTGGCACCAAGACATTAGCTGAAAATCCTTTAAATTCTGCAAGTTGTGTGGTGGGGGCTCGATGGATCGGATTTGTTTGTCCAGAACATCCCCCAGATGCTCGATCGGATTGAGATCTGGGGAACTTGGAGGCCAAGTCAACATCTTGAACTCTTTTTCATCTTCTTGAAACCATTCTTGAACATTTTTTGCAGTGTGGCGGGGCGCTCTGTGCTGCTGAAAGAGGCCACTGCCTTGGGGAGATGAAGGGGTGCACTTGGTCTGCAACAATGTTTGGGTAAATGGTACCTGTCAAACTGACATCGACATGAATGCCAGGACCAAAGGCTTCCCAGCAGATCATTGCCCAGAGCATCACATTGCCTCCACTGGCTTACCTTCAGAGGCGGGCATTTCAGGTCCAAAAAGTAAAAATCCAGACCAGTATTTTGTTTCAACCAATCAGTTGAGTACTCTGCGACTGTGACACTTTATACACAACTTGTTGGTTGAAACAAAGTCCTGGTTTGGATTTTTACTTTCTGGACCTGAAATGTCCGCCTTTGCTTACCTTCTTCTCATAGTGCATCCTGGTGCCATCTCTTCCCCAGGCAAAAGGCAAACACAGTGTGCTGTCCACATGATGTAACAGAAAACGATTGATTCATGATTCATCAGGCCAGGCTACCTTATTCCATTGCTCCATGGTCCACTTCTGAAGTCCATCGTAGGTTCTTTCGGCAGTGGACAGGGGTTAGCATGGGCGCTGTGACTGGTCGGCGGCTACGCGGCCCCTTACGCAGCAAACTGCAATCCACTGTTGTGTTCTGAGACCTTTCTATCACAGCCAGCATTAACTTTTTCAGCAAGTTGTGCTACAGCAGCTCTCCTGTGGGTTCGAACCAGCCGGGCTAGCCATTGCTCCCCACACGCATCAATGAGCCTTTGGTGCCCATGACCCTGTTGCCAGGTTAGCTTTCCTTGGACCACTTCTAGTAGGTACTGACCACCAAATATCTGGAACACCCCACAGGACCTGCCATTTGGGAGATGCTCTGACCCAGCTGTCTAGCCATCAGACTTTGTTACTAGTCGAAGTCACTCAGATCCTCACTCTTGCCCATTTTTCCTTCTTCCAACACGTTATCTTCATGAACTGACTGTTCACTTGTCTAATATATAATGGCACCCTTGACAGTTGCCATTGTAACGAAAGAATCAAAATTATTCAATTCACCTGTCAGTCAGTGGTTTTAATATTATGGTGTAAATAATAATAGAAATAGAATAATAGAAATAGAATGATGAGGTGGGCAGTGGTGGCTTGATGGTTAGGGAAGCGCACTTGTAATCAAAAGATTGCAGGTTTGAATTCTCCACCTGCAAGTCACCACTGAGGTACCCTGAGCTAGGTACCGTCCCCAAGCACTGCTCCCTGGGTGCTGAATTAGCCGCCCCCTGCTATGTCATGAAAGTCACATATGGGTTAAATGCAGAGGACACATTTTGTTGTGGTGTGTTAACAATGACCACTAAATTCTGAAAGACCTATGGCTTCCAGAATTGCAGTATATTAATAAAACACTAATAATACAAACAAAAATAAATGGCAACATTTTTCAATGGCCTTTAACCCTAAACATTAAACAATAACGATACTGACAAAGTTTCTACTAAAACAGATGCAGTAAGCAAACTAAGTAGCAGTCAATGTAGTTTAGTCCTCCTAACATTTACAATGTTTAATATGATGTAGGATTAAATAATACTGAATAGTCCTTAATTATACTGTATATTTTAAAATTGTGCACAGAACAGCACTGGGAAAATACCAATTAGCTCTTAAGTTTGGATAACCGCCAAACAATTAATTTTAATTCAATATTGCACGTCAGCTCACACTTCCACACCAGTTTCATGCGGGACACAAATAATTAGCTCTCCACTCCCCCAAATTGCCTCTTGCATTGTCCTCAAGTTGGGCAAGAGTTGAACATTTTCACTCAAGCACAATTTGCCTCAGCATCTGAGAAGTTAATTGCGACTGGAACATTTTAATTGGTTTTACTGCATATGCAGAAAAGCCTTCAACAAGAACTGTTTATGGGCTGAATTCCTAAAGGAACAAAGGAATCAGTGTTGCTCATGTGCATCAGTGTGAACAAATGTGAAGCATCTGACAAAGATAATGGGAAAGATATTAATGCTAATTTCAAATTAACTTCTCTCAGTATGTGATCTAATTTTTTTGTTTTTCCATCCATCCATCCATCCATGCATCTTCCCTACTGCTTTCAAACCATCCACACATCCATCCAGTTTCCATACCCACTTATCTTATGCAGGGTTGCATGTTTCTAGAGCCGATCCTGGGAGCTGCGGCTGCAAAGCAGGGAATGATCCATCACAGGCTTATCAGACCCTATATTCTTATTTATCCACCAGCTCTGAGGGTCACAGGGGTCCTGCGCCATATGATGCTGATCAAAACTTGTGTTTACACCCAATATAGTGGTTAGGAACACAGATTTGTAATCTAAACAGTACCGTTTTATGCCCTGGGCCCTACTCTAGCATCTCTGAGCAAAGTATTGAGCCCTGAACTGTACCAGGAAAACACACTGCTCTGTAAATAGCTAAAATTGCAGGTTGCCTTCGATAATAGACTCAGCAAAACAAAACACCTGGAGGTAAACTAGTGACAGCTGTTCATATCAAAAAGAGTTTTCATTTACAAAATATGTCAGGTTAGACTGGCCAGTGTTTTTTTTTTTCATTTAGAGATGATTGTGTCCTCAAACATACTAAAAAAAAAAAATAAACAAGGACAAACTGTGGTTTGATTGCTGAAATTGAAGGTCTGATATTCCACTGTCACCAAATGATTGAAAGTGCTACCTTGGCATCCCGCAGGAATCAATAGACCCCAGAACGCAATAAAGCTGGGCAATTGCAAGAGCGTGTTAGTTCCTTTCCGGTCCCTTGTACCTTGGGGCTCTTGATTAAACCTCAGTTATAAGACATTATTTTTTTTGTTCTAAAGAGACCGTCGTGTTGTTATATTGGTGTGCATATTGGCTTGGAAGCTACAGAGACTGATAGTCAGACTCCAAAGTGTCCTATGAGTGACATGTGCTTGAATTACTGAGGTCATAAAAGGGCCCGAGAGTCTGAAAGGGAGGGCCGATTAGCTCCAGCGCCCTGGACTAACCATTTGGTCCCTTTGATGAGAAAATCAAGGTCACCTCATAATTCCATGGCATATAAATTTACTGAATACCATATGCTCCCCCCTCCCCGAAAAAAAAAAAAAAAAAAAGACTAAAATAAAACCATGTTGTGGTGAAGATCACGGCACAAAATCACTATTGTTCATCACTGTTAAGGGCTGGCTGAGGAGATTATGCAACATAATAAAAGTGTCACATTAACACAAGAGCCAATACCTGGCCTCTTATATACAATTTTTTAAACCATTTTACTATGCTGCCATTAATGGAATGAGCTGTGTCTATGTGTGAATTAAGCTGAAAGTCAGCTATACATGCATCAATCAGGAACTTTCTGTGCACAAAAGGCTGTCATACCACTAGAGTTACAGGATGTCATAATGTAAACTGCTCAGAAATGGAAAATGTAATTCTTAGAATGTCATAATGCATTGAGGGATATTAGGGTCTGAGAGAAATGTAGGATGGCTTTGTACTGCCAGGACAGTTGTTTACATGGCCATTTTTCATGAAATAATTGCACTCCCAAATGAAGGTGTCGGTTTTGACCCCCAGTCCGCCTGATGAGATCCACGAGTCAGTACTGTCAGAAAAAATGTATTTGACCATTAACTATTTTATGGTTTTACAATTTTAATTCCACATGCTGTGTCTATTATTTTTTTTTACTTCATCTAAATGTAGAGCAGTGCAGAGAAGGGATAATTGCTTTACATGTTCCATGGCTTTACATAAAAAGGTACTAAATCTACCATCTGTCTCATACCAAATCCCTCACTTATACTTGCTTAAAGTAATGATGTTTATAGTATTGTATGAGAAAGTGGGGCAATTATGTTATATGAAATACTTTCCAGCTGAACAGAAGGTATTCATCAGAATTCTGTTTTCATACAATATATTGTTTACAGACCAAAACTGTTCTCCCTTTGCATATGCAACAAGCTTAATTAATAAACCAATTTTACAGATATGATTCAGAAGGGAATATTAAACATGTCATAAAAAATGCTGGAAACTAATATTTTTCCATCCTGGTTTTTTTGAAAAGAGTAAATATACTTCAATTAAATTATTTTATTAAAATAGAAGAAATATATAAATGTAGTTAAACCTTTGTGAAAACTTTAAATAGGGTAAGGGTGTAAGACACCTTGATGAGTTATCTAGCGTCTGTGCTTTTTGCCAGTCATAGCAGTTACTGACAAACTACTCAGTACCCTTTGACTAGTCATCTGTTAAAAGCCAAAAACATTCTTATCTTATGTGACAGTGGAAGTAATGGCTTTATGGGCAAAGTTAATTAGGCAGACTGGACCTCAAATGGGCTGGCTGTGCTGCATCATGCGAGCAGCTTTGTTCGTGAAAGGCACTTAGAGGGCTGCACGAGACTCATTAACTTCATCTTCACAAGCACAAGTTTCAAGAGTGACTTCATGGGCAACTACAAACAAATCCTGCCCTTCTGCGTCAGGTGAAACAATGCAAGCTAAAACAACAGCTAAAATCGGGAGGGGAAACAAACCTGGTATTTTGTTGCAAGGACAAATTTCTGGAAAGAATTCAAAAGCCTGTCTTCTTCTTAAAATTATGCATGTATCCTCTCCAAAACTGGAGTTCCATTAAAAAGGTTTACTAATGAAGCTGAAAACAGGGCTATGCAGGTGCCGGATGTCACAGAGACAGAGATTACAGCAAAGCACAGATAGCATTTGGTATCTGCTGCAGAACATTTTGGCCTTTAGGTGCTGAATAGTGAGAGTCATCCATTTGGCTATTTGGTATAAGAACTTGTTTTTGTATGAGTAATTTCCCACAGTATGTTTTCTGCTGACATTTTTCAACTATTGGCTATGATTACTCTGTAGCATTGAGATTGCAGTAGACAATCACGGAATATTTCTGAAATGGGCTTTTGCAAAACATTTGTAGAATAATTTAAGGGAACGAGAACAATTGGGATCTGACATTTAGCTTGACTGACTCACAAGGGAGCAGCACATTTAGAGGGTATAACAGGTAATCAAAATAATCTGATAGAACAATGTTGCCAAGATAAAATAACATGCTGCTTAAAAAAATCAAACCTTAGGTTACATACATGTTTGTAAATACTGAAAAAACAAATGATTTGAACTGACTTTTGTTTTTGATGTTATTGATAGTCAAGCCTAAATGTATTAGATGGAACTTAATGCATTTTTTCCAATCAAAAGGGAAAATGGGTGGCTTGATTGTGCTGTGGGTAGTATTACTGGCTGACAAGTCAAAGGTCGGTGGTTCCAATCCTGGCTCCACCCGGTCTGGAACCGGTGTCTTCTTGCCATGTGGCTGTGGTTTCCTTGGCAATATAGACCCATGCCATTAGATCATGTGATGTCTTTTGATTTCCCATAGCATGAGCCTGGGATATGGACCGGAAGGATCCATGGACAGATAGAGGTTAATGCCATACAAGTTGACAGTGTTCCTTTAAGCACTGAGACATTCTTTATGATGACAGACTTCCGAAAGAACATTCTATAATCTTTGTAGTTCTAGAGAAAAAAGGTTTCCATCTCATGCCCCCAAACATTTTGAGCTTCCTTTTTTAGCTTGCAAACTCACAACACATTTTCTGTGGCATACACTGAAGTACAAAACACCTCAGTATTTCCACCTGGTGAATTTCTAAGGCTGGATAGAATTTTGATGATGCTTGGTTACCTAGTAACCTATATTCTAAAGCCACAAATCATGCAATAGCTCTCAAAGGAATTCCATACTCCTGTTCAAATATGCTGCACAAAAATTGCAGAACTGATGCTTGAAGCAAAGAAAAAGATCTCTACTACTCAGAAGAAAGACATGATAGAAGGATTAGAGTAAATGCTTGTAAATACAACTGCATATACCTTTCTCCAGAAAGATTAAAAGAGTATAACATAACAACATCCTCTGCCTGATTACAATTAGATACTTCGTTCAATTACATAATTACGTAAAAATGAAAATGGCAAGTGCATCAAACCACATTGCATAATATGAATATTAACTAATATCATGGACCACACACAAGTGCCATCCATAGTGAATGGCATGATCCAAGTCAAACACTATTATACTCCTTATAAATAGGTTAGATTCCACTATCCCCTCACAAACATTTTAAAGAGAATGAAGTTCTGCAGGTGATGGCAATTGGACTGGGTGTTAGACCTGCAGATGGCCTTAAAACAAAACAGGAACAAACATAAAATACAAGGCTCAAATTTTTGTTGACACAAAGCAACTTTAGTCCTTAGGGAGCGCTACCTGCTCGTACCTCCTCCAGGGTTGGCATGTTGGGTGTATTTATAAAAATTGAATCCTGTGCTGCAGAAGGTAAGTATGGAGAAAAAAAACTTAAGAAAGCAGCTCTGACAGTTTGACAAGTCCAACAAACTAACCCCCTGAGGAGAGATCCCATCAAAATCTATATCAGAACCACATTTCTCAGCTCCTTCTCATTGATGACACACATGTCTGACACATTAGATGTTGCATCATACCTACTATGCCACATGGGGGCGTTGGGCCTGACAGTGCTATTTAAGTGCCTTGTGCCTCGGCCTATGACTTAGCTGACCTGTGTATTATCCTTTAATGCCCATTTAGAGCCTCCTAAACCCAGGTTAATATGGGCAGGAACCACAAGCAGTTATCTGACTCATATTTTTGGTGTTGGTTCATCCTTTGTTAGAGTTGAAAGGGCATTGCAGATGTTTCCTGTGGTATACCAAGAGTGCTAATGAACTTCTCATTCCATCCTACAGTCTCTGTGTCACAAGGCTCTGTTTTCTGCCCCAACAGACACAAACTTTGACCCAGGATCTGAGTTACAATACAAAGACACTGCACTATATTCTCATTTCCTCAAGAGCAAAAGAGTTGGAAAGCTGGCAAACCTTGTACATTATGAGTCCATGAGTATTTGTTTCTAGAAGCCCCTGTGGGATCTAAACCCACAATTTCTTTAGGGAATTGAAAGTGGAGGTGGATACTTCTTATCTCAAGAACCTCTAATTTGCTGTAAAGTGACAACTTCAGACATTGACTTTGACTAGTTGTAAAGTCACAAATCAATACTTGATACGTGGCCATGAGCGTTGAGTAGACGATTTTGGGTGACCTACTAGCCTGACTATGAAAAGTCCTTCATAAGACAACTGCAGCAATTAAGATGTAAGAAAACTGACATTTTGGCTGCTCTTACCAACTGATTTGGTCATTTATTGATCCATTTTCCTTATTCAGGGTCACAGTGAGTCCAGAAACTATCTGAAGACATACAGGGTACATGACAGAGGACTGGTATCTGGAGAAGCTGAAGTTAACCCATAAAAGCATTGAAATTCTTCATGCACAGAACTCTGGGAGTCTGGGTGGGAGAAGTTTAGCACCAAACATTTGTCTAATTTGATAATCTAACTTCAAAGAATGTTTATATGTCATACTTGGATAATGTCTGATGCTTGGGCACAGTAGAGTTTTTTAAGTGTTGGGGGAGGAGGAGCAAGCAGTGAGCAAGAGGTCTCATCCTTTAAGGTAATCCAGCCATGCTACAGTAGATGAGGCATTTGGTGTCATTTCAGCTAATGGTTTTAATTTGCATGTTACTCACTTGACATTTACTAAAAACACACTCAGTGTTCTTTCTTAAATAAAGTTACAGTATGTTCAGCATTTGAGTACCTTTATTGGCAATAAAATGTCATATCTTTGACTGATCAAAGTAACCTCCTGTAGCAGTTATAACAGTAGAGAAAATTTGAGGCATTCTTTCTACAAGGGACATTAAATACTGCTGTGTTTCATGGGATGAAACAGTTCACTAGTGCATTTATAGTTAAAAGACAGCCTAGAATCTATGCTGTCACCATATTACCAGTTAATAGGATGTCAGACATACACTGTTACATACTCTTTCCATGTTATAAAGGGAACTTGTTTTATTTGATTTATATTTTCATTTATAGTTGGTCACTCAACTTTCCAATGCTTAACAAGAATACAAAATCTGCAGTTTATGAAATAAATGGAAAAGTGGTAAAAACCTGTGGTGTGCAAACACTTTTGACTTGTGAGGTACAGGAACTTTTATGACATTCCATTCTAAATCCAAGCATGAATATTGGTCTCCCTTCTACAGCTATAACAGCTGCCACTCTTCTGGGAAGGCTTTCCACAACATTTTGCAATAATCTCTCCTTCACCAAACTGTACATTTGGCACAACGCAGTCAGTCAGGAAACGTTCTCCTGGCAACTGCCAAACCCAGACTCATCCACCAGACTGCCAGACAGAGAAGCGTGATTCGTCACTCCACAGAACACGTTTCCACT
>JAABNX020000119.1:1024829-1041642 GCA_015163995.2 Mormyrus lacerda | reverse complement strand
CGTGGTTAGGGATCCAGGCCCCTCCCCCTCGGTGTGCATGTTCTCAATGACTCATTAATCTAGGAACTTCAGACAGGCTAATTGGTGTCTCTAAATTGCTTGTAGTGTCTGGTCTTTGATGGAGCAGTGTCTTATCCCGGGTCTTCCCTCCCTTGTGCACTGTGCCGCCTGTATGGGAAAAGTGCTTGGAAGACGGATGGGTGAAGGAAAATTCACAGCATGCAGTCAAAAGTGACTTCAGTTGATGTAGCCGAAGTCCTGCCTTTCATCAAGACAAAGGTTCGATCCATAAGGACAGAGCAGCGTTTCAGTGTTCAGGAATAAGGAAATGCATATCTTTAACTGGCTATTTCAGTACTGTACTGACAAAACCTGACAAGATTACGAGGAATGATCTGAATACAGCGCTCCGTAAATTACCAAGTAGCTTAAACAGGCTGTTGTGATCAGCTTCCAGAGACTGAAAAACACCTGTGGCCCTAATACGTTTCCGTCAAATGCTAAAATAATTTTGAATAATCTTCAGGAATTCAGGTTTTTAAATAAAACATACACTTTTTGTAAGAACATTCTATTTGAATTTAAAGTTATTATTCATTGGAACTAATGACTTCAGTATGCATTTCCACAAGCTGGAAGATTGATAAGAGAATGTCTTTGATGGGCATTTTTGAAGCGTATGTACATGTATTATGGTTGTCCAAGTTAACGTTTTAAGATATTAGCTTAAATTTTAAAGTCATAATGCATTGTTATTTCTTTAATTGAATTAATTTTTATACCCCAATAGGAGAATTGCTTGACCAAAGATTTCAGATCGGGACCTACAATATTCCTGCCTGGCTGTGACCTTTGGTCCTGATGGTGCATAATTCCAGAATTTACAAATAGAATAAAGAATTCAGTTAGTGGCTCACATGGAACCTGATGGAGGGCAGAGGCAAGGATACATTATACCTTGGTCCATGAATTTTTTTTTAATTTCCAGATGGCTCAGAGGATAACAATATTGTAATTTGAAATATTTGTTTTATTTATTGAAGGCTAATACCTCAAGATGAGGATCTTTCCAGTTCCGAAGCGCCCTGCCAGTGACTGAGGTTTCTGTTTTACAGCCATTTGCTCCGGTTTTGGATTTAGATTTAAGTTCCAAAGCTTTCACATTCAGCTTTGAGAGCAAGGTCATAAACCAAGATGCTTTTATGTCGTAGCGGCCTTATTCCACCCATGCAACACTGATACTGGCACAAGCTATTTTTGTTTTGAAGCTTCTTGGGACCTCATTCCAGAATAAATACACATCTATACTGAATATGCATACCATACATCATTTTTTCTGGTATCACAACACTGCACAAGTGATTAATTGTTTGATTAATAGGCAAAGTGTGTGATTAATCATGATGACAAAAAAATGAATCATTTTACAACGCTAATATGTATGTCCCTTATGTGCTTTTTGATCACAATTCGATCATTACCATCTTTGGAAATCTTAACTAATCCACTGAGGTGATGAGAAAAGCACTGTAGCCTTCAAGATCTTCGATTTTAATCAGGTCCTACCTGAAGATTGCATGCTCACATTATGTCAATTTGTATTTCATCCGGCTGCACTTCAATCCTCTCACTCAGAAAAACATGTTGCCTATGCTGATTTGGGAAAGTCATTAGAGTGAGTCGCCTATATGCATGCAAGGGTGAGGTTCCAGCTCACAAAGACCCCTGTGGGGACAAACTTATCATATCACCCTGAGGCCAAAAAAAGCGCCCTAGAGTATTTAGCCAGTTGTCAGACAAATTTGAACAGATGAAAAGGGATCTGGGCGAGCTTAGTGTGTCTCAGGTGAGTGTATGCTTTGTGTCTAGTGGCTTGTTTGACTATAGGAATATGAGAGCTGATCCCCCTAGGATGGGAGCTTTGTGCGTAGGTTAGCGGCCATCATACAGTGTACACCCATAATGCATTAGGGCTTTATATATGTCTGCAGCAGGATTCGGGAATCTTTGTAACATTCCATGTCTCCTGTTGGTAATATTAAGCGACATTTCATGTCTTAGCATCGTGTTAAGTGTCTGACCCTGAGCTTCTGTGCACAAGAAAAAAAAGATTTGAGGTTTATAAAAACCTAATTGCAGCGCAATGCTTGCTGTGAGCATTTAGTAATATTCAACATTCCTAAAGTAGAAAAACAGAGCAGGGAAGGTTTTACCTCTCTGCAGTAAAGCATTTATTTCTCAGTGATTTCATCAAACTCAGATGAGGAAGGTTCAACGGTCATATAACCCAATCACAATCAGAAGGCCCCAGTCATTAAACTTATATTTGGGTACATGCTGATGAAGAGATGGCCAACAATGCACACTCTCATTAAAACTGCTCTATGGGGACACTTTAATCAGAGAGGATTGTGGGTAATAGGCTGTGAAATGATCTTAATGTCCTTTACCTTGACAGTGGTCCAATCAATTTTATGCATGCTGTCTTCAGACTCTACGTAGGATGCTTATTTCAAGGAGCTATAATGGATAAATCATGCAGGCTGTTAACGGTGCTGATTGAGGCACAGGAGCTGGTAGCCAGAATGAAGATCATTTGAGCCTCTGGAAGTTTGTGTAGTATGTATTCTTTATAGCTGTGCGTGTCTAGCCGACAGCTCTAGGTAAAAGTCTGGTTTTGAAGGAGATGCAAGGCCTCGTAATTGTGTTTGTACTTAGTTTGCTCCTCAGAGGGATGGACATATTGAGCGCAGTCCTATAAAGCTGCACTTGGAGCTGTATATTCCAAGTATGTTCTGTGACAAAGCCAAGTACTTTGCAAATACTGGGTCAAAAAATAGGTTACTTTGTCTACATTTGCTAAGTGCACCAGATAATAAAGGGGAATACATAAGAGTCCTTAAGCTTCTAACTGGAGATATACACAGCCAGAGTGTCATGGAGAGAGAAGCGGAATGTCAGCTGAGAAAGAAAATTAAATTCAATCAGAAAATACAACAATAAATTCAGGCAAGTGGAGAACACAGCAAGAAATGGCAAGTTAGTTCATTCAGGAGTAGCACTAATTTTGGGCCAGTCCTCGGGGACATTGGCCATGCTGGTTTTTCGATCCAAATACCAAGTAAGTTTCTTTCCAGATAAATGGTTTAATAAAAAAAAAACAATTAAGCACTTTTGTTCAGTAAATGGCAGCAGATCATATGCTGTCTTCAAGCTCCACTTATGATGCTTATTTCAAGGAGCTACAGTATAAAGAATAAATCATGCCGGCTGTTAACCTTGTAATTGATACAATAGCATTGCATTGCATTATAATCATATTATAATGGGTCTGTTTGATTTTCATAGCTGTTGTTCTGCTTCCTGTTGCTGTACTCTACCAGGTGTCTGCACACCCTTGTTCCATAACCCCTCAATCAGTCAGCATTCCCAAATCCCAGTGGCTGCATTTTCCCCAGCAGCCTCAAGACCTCTCAAGTCCCTCTGTGGAAGATGGGTGGGCAAACAGTGCGGCTGGATTCATGTGACAAAGCACAAAGAAACTAGTAAGTGAAATTTAAGGCCTTTGTGAACAAAGTGAGTTTCTCTATGATGATCTGAGACAGCAGGATAGATGGGGCACAGAAAGTGGACGCCATTAACAATGGGGAAAATGAACAATCAAGTGCAGGTATACTGCTCTCACAGGCAAGTTCAGCCTTAGAAATTTCCCACAAAGTAATTACATCTCTGGAGAGTCTAGGGAAACTGAGAATTCAGGAGCATACCAGGCTCTGTGAGCATCTCGTCAGCATAGACAAGCCTCAGAGAACCTCACTAATTGTGTCCCGTAAGCAAATACGTACTGTAGATGATAGGCAACACCTGTCACTCTCCTGCTGCAGCCACTGCAAGTCAGAAATCTTGAGGAGAAAAGGAGAAGTGAAACAAAAAATAATGACATTATGAATTTACACAAAAAAAACCCCATTAAATCCAAAAATCCTTCTTGCTGCTATCACATCGAACATACAAAATTAAAAATGTTCACTCTCCATTGGTAACAAATATGAATAAGCTGACCAAGAGGGCAGTGAGAATGGTTTTGGATAATTCTCCCTTGAGGTGATGCTGTAGGGAAAACATTTTTCTGGCTGGATTTGCAGTAGTTAAAGAGTAGCGAGTGTCCATCATGAAATATGAATACTGCTTGACAAAGGCAACACAAGAGGACATTGAGGCACAAAAGGCCACAGCACTTATTGTACAATGCTGTTCAACTAAATGTTAGCAAACTCAATAAGAATCAATTTTTGAAAGCAGATCACATGACCAGGGCAGAACTGCCCCCCAATTTTCCAGCGTTGCGGAGGAAGTGAAATTGTCACCAGTTCTTTGGTAAGGCTTTGCCTAGGGCCCCTGGAAAGGTAGGGTCAGCTCGGCATTTGGCATCTAGACAGCGAGGGCTTTTGGTTCCTCTCCTCCATTCCCTTCTGGCTTTTCCCTTTTTTCTTATATTATGAACTAGGAAGTACTACCACACATATATTTTATATGCCCAGGGGAAAATATAATGTGGATGGCACTAGATAAAAATAAATGGAATTGAAATTTGTTCAAAAATCCCATATTTTTGGTATAATTTGAAATCAGCTTTATCAGTGGAACTGCACTGTGGATTACATTTGATTATCTTTAGAAATTTTTGAGATAACACCAAGATGGTGCCACAAATAGCAGCCAGGATATGGCGCTTCCCTCCAGCTTGTTCTTTTTTGTTGATTTGAGTAACAGATATTATGGTTGGAAGGTATTATGGCAAAGCATCATGCAGGGAGGGACGATCCACATTGTGACTCACAAACAATGGTGTTTATTCAAAACAAAAAAAGAAACAAAAAGGAACCACGAGGGGACAAAAACAAAGCAGGCAAACTACAAGAGGGATAACACAAGAATGACCACAGCAAACACTGGAAACTACCATAGCTACAAACACACAGGGAAACAAGCAGAATGACTGTCTGAGGAAACAGGGCAAGGACCGGCACATATATAGCTGGGTGATGAGGCTAACAAGGGGTAGGTGTGGGCTGTTACAAACAAAAGACTAAGGCCAGAAAGGATAATTGAAAGATATACAAATGTTCATATCCTGATGAAAACCAATTCAAGCAAGACTGAACATAATATAACCATGCACCAAAACAAAGAATGGTACAAAAATACACTAAATAATAACTAACATAGGTAATATAAGAAATAAAAGCTACTTTTAACATTGAACCCATAACAATATAGCTACTGTTTACCACGATCAAAGATGCGTACTATTCAGAATGCATATTGTTCATTGTTGAGACAGTCTGACCACATCATGGTCAGCCTCATCAGTAAATATTGGCAGAAACTAAAATTTTCCAAGTTAGTTCTATCCTGGGTGAAGTGATCAGGGAGCTGTTTTTATGGTATGGATTTGAATGTTTTCAGGGATACAACCAACGACCTACACAAATACATAGGTCCTGTGACCTCGTACATCAGTTTTTATGAAGACAGCTGTATTCCCACAAGGTCCAGGGTTATTTACTGCAACGACAAGCCATGGTTTACTGCAGAAGTCAGGCAACTTTGCTGGAAAAAGAACACGTTTATAGGAGTGGGGGTAATAAATGATTGCCCAGAGTCCTACATATAGGCTTGTGCACTTCAGCTGTGCATTCAATACAATCATTTCAGAAATCCCCAAAAAGCACTCTCCCAACTTACTGTGACTGTCTCCATCTGTCCTATCTCCCGACAGACAGGAGACAGCCCATGAGGCTTGAAAAAAGGACATCAGGCACTCTATCAGGACTAGGTACTCTCAACTAAACTATGCTACTCTTAACCATAAGTAACCAAACAAAATACGAGACTTCTGGCATTTTTACTTTTTTGATTGCATTCACAGATCTTTATGGGGACCTATAAAATGGTTCCCACAATGTCAGAATAACAGGTCTTTATCACAATTTTTAGGAATATTTGGTCCCCACAATGTAATATGAACATAATCCACGTACACAAACTACTACTATGCAAAAATAAACAAACTAAAGGTAATATACCTTTAACTGTGCAAGATATACCTTTACATGTATCAGGTATGTATACTGTCAATTGTTCAGGAGAACAAATACTTTTATTTCTTAAAATCCTAGATATTAGCTATCAGAATCTCAGCCCTGGGCAGTGGGCAGGCTGTAAGGGATTGGGAATGATCCTGCATGCTCAGTCTTTGGTTCTGGTGTTGTTAAGGTTAGAGCAGAGTAAGGGTTAAGGTCACCATGTTCAGATTAGAGTTTTCCCCTTAGAAATAAATGGAGAGTCCCCAGAAAGATCTAACTACAAACCTGTATGTGTGTGTGTGTGTGTGTGTGTGTGTGTATAATAATTCTGTTCTGTTATACCTTCCTCATGTCTCTGTGCTTTTGTGAATTGTTATTGAATTGGCACAAAAATTTCCCCTTGGTGATAAATAAGCTACTCTGAATCTGAAATGTACCTAATTACTTGGTTTCCAGGGCTGCAGTATATACTACACATTTATTTTACTTAAGTGTGAACTTAAATGGTTAATAAAAGTCATTCTGATTCTGATATATAGACAGCTACACTGAGCTCAATAGCTAATACGCTGCATGTGCCCTTTGATGCTCTACCGGCTGTATCACGTGGTGCAGACACGACACCCCAGTAACATTTGGATCTCCTCTCGCAAAATGAAGTAGAACAATCAACCATGTGAAAATCCCCAATAAGGCTGGTCAGACTCTTGTTAGCCTCTCGCAGGGTGGTGGAGAGGCCTTGTTTAAATTATAGCCTAATGGAAGGAAATGAGTCGGACTCATAGTCATGAACTTGGTTTGTGAGACTCTGGAGAAGCCAAGTGGAAGGCTGAAGAGAAGGTACAGCCCTGCCATTTGCATCACTCTGCTAAAGCAGCTGAGGCGAGGACCTGGTCCAGTGGGCCTCCGCCTGTGTCCTGCATGCTGCCTGGCACCACTGCTTGGTCCTGCACCCTTCCTCTATGTCGTCATTTTAGTGTGGAATAAACGTGCCCAGAGGGCTCCTTGACACCTTTGTTTGTGTCCTCAATTCCTGTCCTGCGTCACAGCCTATATATATATATATATATATATATATCATGATCATTACTTTTAAATTGTCATGAAATGAGACGGACAATATAAATAGCCATGAATGAGATGGCAACACAGCCCCATCATAAAAAAAAAAAAAAAAATCTCATTACTGTCAATTTCACTTCTAAAACGTATAAATGGCATTTTGATCTACAGTGCTGGAGCAATTATATGGACATTACAGTGAAACATCAAAGGAAGAGTTTTTTTTTTGCATTTGATTTATGAAGTGGTCTCTGCTTTTTTACAGTGTTGCATTTATTTTTATTGTGTTTATAAGCACTGACATATAAGCCACTTTTGATTAAAAAAAAAAACTCTTTGCATGCAATAATCATGTATGTAAAAACTTTGATCCTTAATGTTGCATTATGAAAAATTATATTTTAAATAGTAACATTGGTGCTGTGATACACATTGTGATGGTGAAGGACCTGTGTCATGTAAGCTATTGAGTTGAGTCACAACAGGGGGCCTACTGCAGTTCTTTATTTTTTTTTATCCTGAATAAATTCCTAGCTATATGAATGGATAAATACTGAAAATTGGCTGAAAGTGTCAGCTAATAAAACTAAATGATAATGAAAAGTATGCACGATTTATTGCAGCTTTCATGTACCAATATCATATACCAAGTTATAGATCCAAGCCCCAGCCTTTCTGCTGCTCCGGGTAATTACAGTATGGGTGAGGGTAGTGGCAGATGTACCTGGAGCCAGTACGACACATCTTACCTGGATTGCCTTTCAGGAAGGAAGACCCAACCTCTGTGTTTTCTGGCAGGGTTCTTGAGTGTGTTTGTTTGTTTCTCTTATGTAGTGCACTAAAAAGGTGAAATTCTTTTCCTTCAGTAAAAAAATGAGTTGTATAATTGAGCAAAGCAGAAAGTTAAAATTCTATTTAAAAAAATAACACATTTGGGGATTTACAGTAGCAGTAGATGCTAGAGCAGGCAAACAATTAGCTTGTTGCTAATTAGCAAAAGGACCAGGACCCGCTGAGGTGCTCCCTGCATGCTTCTGATGGAGTGAGCTTGCATGGGACAACAAGCCGCATGATGTGCTACTTCAAGGATCCAAGCAATTTATAACCACTAGATGTGTGATTAGCTTAATTGTAGACATTTGCAGCTATGTTGCTGGGGTCCCCTTAAATGTCATTTTTGCGCTAAGCCCTGAAGGAGCTACACTTGATAGATCTGCTTTGTGGGCAGCACGATAGTTCAGGGTTCAAGACCAGGTGATCGGAACTTATGTGGTACTATAGCGTCACCTATTGCATGGCAGCATCAGGTCCTCATTTGAGGCAGCCCATTTGGTTCCATACGTGGAACATCCTTTCTCTTCTTCAAGATCACTGTCTCCCCCTGCTGTCAGGGGAGTTTTGAAAACTCTGCGTTTCAGTGGTGCCACTCTCTGAGGTATGCAGATTGGGGAGTGACCACAACTCTGTAAGTGGGCTCACCTATTATGGGTCTGCTTGCTCTGAAGGCTCCCATATTTGGGGAGTTCCTGAGGCTGATCCTTCAGTTAGCTATGAACCACCCAATCTCACTGAGAGTCGGGAAGACTGCAGGGATCTGTAGTATCCAAGGTAAACTTTTCCAGGCTGTTGGTATGGCTGACATCCTGGCATTGCAAGCAATCTTTACTTCCATTAGGGTGACAGGTATAATCCCAACTGAATGGAAAATGGGACAAGTTGTCTCTATCTGGAAAGGGAAAGGTGATCACCTAGATTATGACAACTATAAGGAGATAAAACTGCTCTCAGAGCGGGTTAAGGTCTTTGCTAAGGTCATTCTCAACAAGATCCCTGATCACTTGCTCATCTATCAGTGACTGGAGCAAACTGCTTTTATCCATAAAATGTCTATCATCCACCACATCTTGGACCTGGGGGTTCTCATCGATCACAAATGTGAATATGGGCAGGGTTTGACTTAGTTGCTCGAGTTGCCCTGTGGGACATCCTGAGATTATACAGGATCCTCCCAAAGATGTTGGATATCATGGCTGGCCTGTACACCAGGATTGTGAGTGCTGTGCAGAATGGAGGCAGGACCTCTGTGTTCTTCCCAGTGGATT
Organism: Mormyrus lacerda; assembly: GCA_015163995.2. NCBI lineage: Eukaryota > Metazoa > Chordata > Actinopteri > Osteoglossiformes > Mormyridae > Mormyrus > Mormyrus lacerda. Next base: position 1,032,389 of record JAABNX020000119.1, on the reverse strand, counting down.
CTGGGGTTTTTTAGTGGTCTACCTTTGTTCTTACTTTGCTTAATGCTTGTATGAACTGGGTGTTGAGCAGGGTTGTGGGACCCAGTGGCTGTGAGGCACCTGTTGATGAGGAAATATTCACCGATCTTGACTTTGCCGATAATGCTATGATCTTTGCAGTATCAATGGTGGCTCTGATCAGGTCCCTCGAGAGACTGAGTCTGAGAAGGAGTCTGAGTGTTTGGGTTTATGAGTGTCCTGAATCAAAACTAAGATCCAGGCCTTTAATGACCTCCTGGACACTGAGGAGCTGTTAGAAGTGCATCTGTCTGCTGAGAGAATGTCAACCTTGTCGGGAGGTTCATCTACCTCGGCAGCAATATTCATATCTCTGATGACTTGACCTATGAAGTCAGTAGACAGATTGGGAGAGCATGGGGGTCATGAGGTTGCTGGAAGGGAGTGTGTGGCGCTCCAGATGTTTTTGTAAGGGGCAAGTCTTTAGAGTCCTGGTGCTCCCTGTCTTGCTGTATGGCTGCAAGATATAGATGGTATCCAGTGACCTGAGATGAAGATCGGACTTCTTTGATACTGTGTCTCTTCGGAGAATCCTTCTGTACCCCTGGTTTGACTTTGTGTCGAACAAGTGGTTACTGAGAGACTCCTGAGGCACCTTACCTGCATTGTGAGGGGGTGTCAGTTATGGCACTATGGCCATGTGGCGTATTTCCTTGAGGGTGATCCTGCTTGTAAGATCCTCTTTGCTGAAGACCCGAGCAGCTGGACCAGGCCAAGGGGGCGTCCATGTAACATCTGGCTGCCGTAGATAGATGCACATTTCTAGAGGGTGGGACTGAGCTGCGCATCAGCCTGGGGGAGGGTCACCAATTGGGATTCCGGGGTAGTTTGTCATGTGATGGACATGGCAATGCGCTGTGCATGCTCCCCAACCTGACCTGACCTGACCTGCTATGACTTTATTCTTTAAATTTAACTCTCTAGAACATAATTAGATACTGTGAAACTTATGGTGAATTATTTCATTAAATAATGATGGGAATGTATTTTTAGCCTTTGAAGAAGCAAAGAGTTGAATATGTGATTGATTAATCCTTACGTGTCTGGAGATCAAAAATGTATAGATCATAATTATTACAGCCCAGTCTAATTATTTTACTGAAATGAAAACCTGATTTTGTAAGATGCCCCGGCACATGAACTACGTGTTTCTTGTGCAAATGCCACAATGACTACATAACTAATGGAAGACTAATCAATATATCTCCTCTGCTTGTGATATTACTAATTAAATATGGAAATATCTGCATTTCTGCGGGAAAACATGCTTCATTTTTAATCGGTTTCAGAATGCCTATCACGAATGAGAAATCAACTTTCCTTCTACAGCATGTAAGGAAGAAACCTTCCCCCACCTCAGTCATCACACTAATTTAAACATGGTGTAGTGCAGTGTAGCTTGGTGTGTCTGGGCTCACAGCCAGCAGTGTTATCAAGGCATCAGTGGAACCTTGAGCAAGGCCCATAACTCAGCGTTTCCCTACCCGGTACTCTGGGACCCACATGCAGTTCATATTTTTGCTACCAGAAGCTGGGAGGGAGCAAAAACGTGGACTGACCACGGGTCCCCAAGGATCGGTTTGGGGAACACTGCCTTAACCATACTTGCTGTAGGCGTGCTGGCCAGCCCTGCTCTCCAATTTTCACTTATGTGTCGCTTTGGATTAAAGCATTTGAGAAATCAATGTTGTCAAATTGTCAAAATTCCCTGATTACCACAGATCAGACAAATGTATCTTTGACTGAAGATACTACTGGAAATGAACAGAAAATATTTTACCATGTTAGGGAATAGGGAATTAAGAGTAAAGAGTATTGAGAGTATTGTGGTAGGTAATAAATAAAATATAGTAAGATATAGAGTAACTAAGGACTGACTTAGGGACTACTTACACAATATTAAAATTATATCAGAAGACCATATCATATTTAACTACAGAACAATCAAAAATACTTTACAGCAAAGCAGCAGGAGTGACTGTTTTGTCTTTAGGAATGGAGCATTAAGACTTGATAATTCGGAATGGGTTATTTAAGTGTTTTCCAGGGATCATATCACACATGTCACATTCACAATAATAATTTCAAGATGAAGAATTTCTGTACAAATTCTACTCTGCATGGCTTAAGGTAACATTCACAATCTTCCCCTGCCTCTGATATCAAGATACTGAGGTTTCCATCTACCAGTCTTTCATCGCACTACACTTGACACAAATCTTTGATTGCGTCATCACTGTCACATTAGTGAAGGTTGTTAAAATGTATTGCTTAACAGCTGATATGCAGAGGCTGGATTTAGATTTCATAATAAATGAATTTAAATTGTTACAGTGAAGAGTTACCATGAATTACTTACACTGTTTCAGGTCTATAATAAATTATCTGTAGTAGGAGTGCTTTATTTGGAAGATGTTATAGCAATAACAATGCTGCCTGTCCAGTACAGGGTCATGATGTCTAATTGCCAGAATGTTCTCCACTATTTAGTTACATAGTAAATGCTACATGAATTTTACATACCATGTCTGGACAACAATTCTAGTTCTAAGTTGTGTACTTCTTACAGTTGTATTTTCTCATGTAGAGAACACATCTTTTTATCACTTTGCCAAGTTTACTGAATGCAACTCATAAATAAAAATAACTTGCTAATCATTCGCTCCCACCTGAGGGTATCTGATTCTAAACTCAGAGGACTGGAAGTCTCTGTTATTTTTATTATGCATGTTCAGCAGAATAAATAGGAATTATTTTAATATAAATTATTATCGAAACGTAATATACATATTGTAGCATTTGCAACGGCTTGGCATTCCATCCTAAATTATTCCTTGTCTTGTGCCTGCAGCTTCCGCGACATTAGGCTCCAGACCCCCTGATGGATGGATGGATTTCGGAGCAATTTAATGAATTGGAGAATGGTAAATATTTCAGGTGGGACTAAATAATATAAATGTTGTAATAAGTAATAATAAGTAATAATCCGTTATCTCAGTATAAGTGAAGAGGACCAATCCAGGAAAGGGAAGTAAAGCAGTTGTATCCATTAAGATTTCCCCAGAAACTGTTGCTAAGGTAACACATTTGTTCCTGTATTCAGTGTGTTGACCTTTATAAAGTTCACCCTGCTTCTTTGACTCCCCAATTCCCAACATTCCTGACATTCTTAGGAAAAATCCATGTTAATTCTGCCAATGCAATGTTGCCTTTCAAGGGCCTGTCCAGTTCAGAGCAAATGTGGCCTCTTGACTGCAGTCTGATGCTTTTAAGGTACATATCCTACCTGATTTAAAAGTTCTTCTACAGTAAATTGGAATTGATCTCAGATAATCCACCTTCCATTTGATGGAAACTCTGCTACAGTGAAGAATTTAAGTGTAATACTTCTGTACAGTGGACTAAGCCATTTGGTCCTGTTTTTCAGCAACACTCAAAGATTTTTGCAGGGTGCAAGCTCTGTAAAGTTACTCAGATTCTCTTTTCCCCCAATGAAATAAAAAAATGAACAGAAACAATTCTACATATTATCAAATTTAGGAATAGGGAATTAACTGTAATCTGCTATGCAGGGTAATAAATGAAGAAATTGTAAGATACAGGGCAAAGAAACCCTGACATCGTAAAGCTGTCATCCAAAGACCATAGAATATTTACACCAAAGTTTTTACACTAACAGTGTGTCTGTTTAGTTTTTAGGAAAGGTCCATTGTGACTTGGATGCTTGGAGTGGCTTATTGAAGAGCATTTCATCTTCATAATTAACCACTGTTTTACGGGGATCATCTTAGTACTGTAGCTGACATACAGATTCTGGAATTAGATTTCATAAAGCAGTTTAAATTGCTATGGTGAAGTATTACAATTCCATCTGTTTAATGCATATGTGTTCTTCATGGAACACTTTTTCACGTACGACATTAAAATGATCCAAAGTAGGGAAGCTTCATTTGGATGGTGGTTAAGGAAGTATTAAAGTCAGCTGTGAAGGTTTGTTATTCTATTAAATAATGACCCATTATCTCCGATCTGTGGATAAAAGGCAGCTGGTTCTGATTGGATTGGGGGTGGGACATATCTGTGGATAAAAAGCAGTTGGTTCTGTTGCCAGGTCAGGGTGAGAGACGGTTCATGAGGTACATCTTTTTGTTTTTCGTCATCAAGATAATTCCATGCAAAAATGTCCAATATGTGCCTTTCCCATAACCCTAAAATGTTCACAGGTTTAAATACACTGATAATGATTATATGAATCCTTAAATGCTAAAACAAAAATGAAATCTCCAGTTTTCATGTAAGACCCCAGACATTTAATTATTAAAAAATATACTTTACTTAAGTATTTCAACAAACAATTAGGCAACAATATACTCAATGCAAATTTGTTATTCATTTACAGTTATTTTTCCTCTGCTTATTGACTGACTGTGAAGATGATTCATTTAGGTCTAATTTAAGGAACATAAAAACTTTAAATTGATGTTAAATTAGTTAGTCAAACATTTTATGTAATACAATTTATAAAATGGCTGCACTCCTTTAAGCTGTATTGCCTGTGTTTTCTCCCCATTTGTAGCCTATGTCTGATTCGCTTGCTGTTAAATGAAAATCTGGAATAGTTTTACATTTGCGTCATATTTTATGTGTGGGGTTGTACTCCTCTAACAACACCAGCAAGGGGAGATAAGATATCACAAAAAAAAACAAAATTGAACGAAAATAAAATAAGACAGGACACACCATTTAGCCTGTTCGTCTCATTTAAATATTTAATGAGTAGCATTAAACTAGGACTCCTCTTTACGTATATAAAGTTATTTTATTTTCTTGACTCCACATAGCATAACAAATCAAAAAGAAAAGTTGTTTGTTCTGATCTAAACTAAGCACCTCCTTGTTTCTATTTCTAGCCATAAGTTCTTGAATCAGTACCAGCAGTAAGGCAGACATGTATATTTAATCATTCTGACCGGCAGGAATATTTTAAGTCAAGTCAGCTTCAGCAGGCATCGTTAAAAAGAACAACCTCTTTCTCACAATTCTCATTAAACCCAGTTCCTGATGGACGTTTGCTTTACTTTGTCATTCATACTGTACATTTTTGGAAACTACATATCTAAGCTGGGCATGTTTTACCCGAAACAGTCACGTTCTGAGAAGCACACACAAAAAAAGCTTCACGGATGAATCTGACAGTGATTCTCCCACAGGTATGTGTCCCACGCTGCTTGGAACACTTCGACATGATAGACACCATGTTGTCTAAACATCAAATGCTTCTTTCTGTATGAAGCATTCCAGGGAGTGAAAACGTCCTTTTCTTTTCAAGTAATTGTTACCTTTCTGTCAGATTGGCTGTTCAGCTACAGCGGATAGTGGGAATTACTGCAAATGTTCTACTGATATTGATTAAATACAAGTCCCTTTCATATCTCCATAAGTTCAGGTTATATAAGTGTTTACTTATTTTACAATTAACATTGTTTCTACATCAAATGACACCACTATTTTTCAATTTTTAAGTAGCTATTAATCTATTTCATGGGTAGGCAATCCTATCCAGAAAGGGCTATAGTGTATGCAAGTTTTTGCTGCAAATCTCTAACTAGATTACATATTAGGTGAGTGATTATCTGAAGAGTTTCATATCTATAGGTTTGAACAGCTCACATAAAGAGTACCCCAAAAACCTGCACACACACTGGCTCTCTGACAGTAAAATTGCTTGCCCCTGATCTATTCTATAGAAATATTACTTGGTCTAACTGCATTATTCTTTCAACTATGAGAGAATAGTACCTGGAGGATAGTTACATGACCCAGGGAGACATGCAAACTCCACAAAATCACAGTGCGGTTGGGATTTGACCCCTCAGGTGTGTGGTAACAATGGTACCCCCTTCTGAGCCAGCACTAATCACCACCATTACTAAAAGCTGTGTCCAGTTGTCCAGAAAAGCCACATAATTTGGAGTAGCACATGGCTGCCTTTATAAATAATACATGATGGTTCAATATCCAGCTCAATACTCAATAGTCAACTTTAGTGTCTGTATTCTTAGTTAGTGTCACGTTGGGGCATGGATCACAGTTCACAATTCAGTTTACAGACAGAGGAAACTGTACTCTCAAACACAACTCAAAATAGCTAGAAAAAAGCCACAGTGGGTCTAAATGAAGGCAAGGAAGTAACACAGGGCCTTACAATGACATAAACTAAACACAAGAAAACACATGGACTCGGAAAAGGGTACTCTGCAGGGTCTATCCAGCAGCAACACATGCAATGGTCGACCAGGGAACTGAGCACAGACGAAGATCTATCTACACAGTAACGAGGCCTAGACAAGGGACAGGTGTAGGCCAGTTAATTACTCAAGCTCTAGAGCAGGCCTGCACAACCCTGCTCCAGGAGACCTGCCACCCTGCAGAGTATAGTCACAGCCCTAATTTAACATACCTGATACAGATAATCAGGCCCTTCAGTATCATCTCAGTTCTATAGCTAGCGTAGCATCAACACAACAAACATGCGACGGTTTGGGATGCATAGTAAAATCAGCCACACACTCAGCCATGCGGCAGCCCGGAGAACTATGGGGATTGTGTGATAAACCTAGGGGAACAGAGTTACGGATCAGTGTCCGGAGAAGCAGCACAAACTCTGTAAAATGAGCAAAACAGGGGTTTTATTACAAAACAAATACCAAACACAGCCCAACATCAATGACCGGACAGGGGTGAGGCGGACAAGGAAGCACTAAATACAAGAACCAATTAACAATAACTAGAAACTGCTGAGAACACTGGGATTTCACATGAGGTAATAAGGGGGCGTGGCACACAGGAGGACTGGATGAGCAGGTCATGAGAAACAGGGAGTAGAACAGGATGAACAGTGACACCCTCTGGCCAAATAGGGAACCTACAAAATCAACAAACAGAAGGCACCAAGGCAAGCACTGATCCTGACGGTTATGATGTCAAAGCAAGATATGTCTCAGATACATATTCAGATTTTTATTGGCTCCAAAAGCATAATAAATAATTAAATAATTAAAGTGACTGTACATAGATTACCAAACCCCACAGATTTAAAGTACAGATGTAATTTAAAGTGTTGTGATGTCAAAACAACAAACATGTTTAAACTGTAATATTAAAACTAGCTATGGACCATATTTAAACTGGACTATATACCATGCATAATTGATATACTGTATATTGCTGTCATTTGTCCAAATGTATTGCATTTCTTTTATAAATAGGCCATAAATCCGAAAACATGCGGAGATTAAAACGTGTGCCCTGTGATGGGTTGATGCCCCATCCTGGGTTGTTCCTCTGTCTTGTGCCCACAGTGCCCTGCGATGGGTTGGCACCTCATCCTGGGTTGGCACCCCATCCTGAGTTGTTCCCTGCCTAGTGCCCTGCGATAGGTTGGCACCCCATCCTGAGTTATTCCCTGCCTAGTGCCCTGCAGTAGGTTGGCGCCCCATCCTG
>JAABNX020000119.1:1006927-1024729 GCA_015163995.2 Mormyrus lacerda | reverse complement strand
CCCTGCAGTAGGTTGGCGCCCCATCCTGGGTTGTCCTTATTCAATCACCTGCAAATCAATCAGCTTTGCTGCTCAAATACTATTATTATGATAATTGTTTAACATTGCTATGGGTTGCACAGAATGCTCATATAGAGCTTGCTTGAATTGAACTAGGCTTGTATCCTGTCCCTGATTTCTAAATTATGCTTTGGTTCTTGTCATTCCTCATCATTCGACTTACATGCTTTGCACTTGGGCTTCGGAATTCTTTCATTAGAGAGCACTTCACAATCATATCAGCGTGCGCCTGCTAAAATCATCCACTCCTGCCACTTTCACTCTTTCACATTTTCATTTGGCCGTATTGATCACAGTACGTGAGAAAGAAGATGAACACCCAGATAAGGGTAAGGTTTTCCGACTGTGCTGTTCTGTATATATAACCCACTACCCATGACAATTTCAGTCAAATACGGACAAGATTCAGTCGTTTTCTCTCTGCTTCCAGGCAGAGCCTTGGAGTGGGCTCCTACTCTCTGGCATCAGAACCGCGCTAATCGAAATTCAGAGGAGGATACTGAATGACTGCCTCTTTTCTGAATGTGATTTGGGCTTGGTTTTTGCTTTGCTCGGGACTGGTTCAGAACTTGGAGTTCATTTTGACTGTGCTGGCCAGATCATATTTAGGGTGCTCGTCATTGCCTTTTGTGAATCGTTAAGCAGGTGGATCTCTGTTAGGGTTTTCTAAGTTCCAAAGGAGGCCAGCTGGATGGTGCTAAAATATATTACCGAGCACATTCTGCAGAATACTTGTCGAATACTATTTCAGGAAGAACATTTAGAGGATTTCTGTTGTGATTGTTCCATTGTGATTGCCAGGACTACTGTATAAGCCAATCTCTGTTTCTAACTTTTAAAACACAGGGTGATCAGTTAATGCAAGTACCTGTAGAGGAAACCATATATGCACAGCTCCCTCACTTATAATGTTGGAATTACATTAGTTTCATACCAAAAGTGCATTGGCAAGCAATGTTTAACATATCTGTTACATTTCTTTTTTATTGTCATAATTTTTTTGACAGTCTCATTCAGTTCTGTTCTTGCCATTTTGTTATTAATTGCAATTGTAGTCATTGGCTCCCAATGGGATCCTAAACACAAATGTTTGGTGTTCTATGTTATTGCTGAGTTGTTACTAATGAAAAAGCACCCAGTGAGAGAGACTATCAGTGAACTTTTTACTCAGAACAGCTCTTACAGAACTATAATTTGGGTTTCAATTTATTACTAATTGAAATTAAGTTTTCACGTTTGAGACGGCGAGCGGGTTAAGCAGGCGGGCAGCAGCCCAAAAAGCAGGCAGCCAAGAAGGACGAGCAACGAGGGTATTTAATGGAGGAGGAGCAGACAGGGGAGACAAGACAGGAACGGACGGGGGACAAAAGGGAGCCCGAGGGAGCCCAAACGGGCAACGGGAAGGTGCCGTCCGACACCCAGGCGGAGCAGGGGGGCCCGGAGGCAACCGACACGGTGCCGGAGGCGGGCCCGAGGACTGGCAGCGAGGCACCGGGGGGGACCCGGAGGTGACCGCCGAGCCCGAGCCGAAGGACCTGTAGGAGACCCCGGAGCCCCCGCTAAAGCGAGTGAGGGCGAGCAAGGGGGCAGGGCGGGCGGGAAACCTATGGCCCTGTCCCTTTCAGGACACGGACAAGCGGGGTCCCACAGGGCATTGGTCCCGGAAGGGCCTGGGAGCGGGAGTCCAAGGGGTCCCACTCCAGCTCCTCCTCCTCGCTGGAGTATGGAGCCAGGACCTCCTCGAGGACAGGACTCTGGGTTGGAGTCACTGTCTCCGATGAGGCCGCGGGCTGGTCCGGCGGCACGGGCTGGTCAGACAAGCAGGGCTGGACGGGCTGGACCAGCAAGTAGGACAGGACGGGCTGGACCGGCGAGATGGGCTGGTCAGGAGAGATGGGCTGGACGGCCGAGCGGCCAGCGGGGGGTGCTTCGGAGGGCGCGGGCGAGTCGGCCAGTAGGGGGCGCCTTGGAGGGCGCAGGAGAGTCGGCCAGCAGGGGGCGCCTTGGAGGGCGCAGGCGAACGGCCAGCAGGGGCGTCTCGGCGGGCGCGGCTTCGTCCACGGGCGTGCGGTCAGCAGGGGGCGTCTCGGAGGGCACGGCGGCGTCATCAACCGTGGGCGTGGCGGCGTCATCAACCGTGGGCACGGCGGTGGCAGCGACATCAACCGTGGGCGTGGCTGGTGGGACAGTCGCGGGCAGAGCAACCACCTCGGGTGGTAGGAGGTCGGGTACCTCCTCGAGGACTTGCGGGGTCATAGACGTAGCGGGGGAAGCGGCTTCCCAGGCTGGGACCAGAGAGCAGGCTCCCAGGAACAGGGTCGGGGCACTCTCCTGCTTCCCCCGGTGCCACTTTTTCTTTCGCCGCTCCCGTGTTGTTACGCTTGGTACCGAGCCAGCAGTAAGGGGTGAGTCGGGGGGCCGCTCAGCGGCGGCATACCCCAGATGGGGCAGCCAGACGGCCGCTCTCTCCCTCAGCCGCTTCAGGAGCTTGTTTACCTCGTCCAGCAGCTGTTTCTCATCGGTTTGGAATCTCCGATCCAAGAGTTCCCAGCACCTGTCCACCAGCCCGCGGGCTACTGGGTCCTCTCTCCAATCGAGCAGGTTAGTCTAGTAGATGACTTCTTTCTCCATGGGGAGAACCTCCCCAGGAGCACTGAGCGTATTCATGAGACTTGTCAATCTGTCACGTTCGAGACAGCGAGCGGGTCAAGTGGGCGGGAAGCAGCCCAAAAAGCAAGAAGGCAGCCAAGAAGGACGGGCAACGAGGGTCTTTAATGGTCACAGGTAGATCACACGAGACATTACATCAATGACAAGTCTGATGGGACTCAACTCAGATGCGGACTTAATACACAAGACAAGCTGCATTAACAAGACACAGGTGATTACAATCGGGGAATCACATGAGCTAACGAGGTGGGCGTGGCACACAGGAGGATCGGACGAAGCTGGGCGTGAATAATATATCAATATACTGTATATATATATATTTGTAGACAAATTAATAAAGTGATAATTTCAGTTATAAAATCAAAAAAAGAGCGATATTTTTGCTGAATTAAGCAAGTGTCCCAAGACTTTCTGTGAGCACATACATTTTGTTTTAATCTATGAAATTTTTGTGAATTTGCTCCACGCAAAAACCCTACAAAAAAAATCATCAAAGGCCTGTGACATTTCAGAATCAAAAATGTTATTCCAAGCACCAATCATCAAATATCTCCTCATAAAGATCTAGAAGATGTTTTACTTTTAAGTGTCAAGTACAGAGAATAACATCAGCAAAATAAAAACTGGGCAGCTAAAACTGCTTGCATGATTTTCTAAGTGCTGAATGGCCTCTGGGGACTATCCTGACAGTTTAGAGGAACTTGTTTATAACCATTCTGTGAGGAGCTACTTAATGTTGTGGGATGGGTTTAAATTTGAACACTTTCCAGCCCATGCTTAATTGGCTATTATAGAACCCCTGAGAGTCTGAATGTTGGCAACTTGTGGATAAAAAAGCTCATGAGAAAAGAAATTACATTTTAACCTTTTGAAGACTATCACTGGACTTAAATGCAAGCAAGGATTGTATCAAAATTTTGACCAATTTAATAACAGTAATATTAAAACTTTTAATGTTTGACTTGTTTTGACTCCTGCCCCTGGATATTTCACATTTCCTTGAAGTTGTCACTGCTGTTTATATAGAAGTATCCCCCAGAAAAAAACATAAAGTTTACCATGGCTACCTGATGCTTCTGCCACCTGCTTTCTGGGGACATTTCCTGACTGCTTATAGAAAAGTTATTGAAAATATCATCAAAATATGTGCAAAAACTGCTGCTGACTCACATGTTTCATCTTAGATTTACATAATCAAACTGTAAATGCATTGACAGCCTTTTAACTTGAATGGATTTTATTCATGTTAAGTAATCATGTATACAAGACATTATACTGAAATACTGATAGTTCACATGTGTGCATTATACTCTCACTTGCTACTTTTGTAGGCATTGGATTAGCTGTATTTTAATAATTTTAGCAACTAAAATGGCAAGTACCGTAAGGCCAAGCGGAATAAGGTTTTGGCAGTTACTGAAGCACAAACTTGGGTATGGGAGGAGTTTGATGAGGCAATGGAAAATGACTTTCGCTCGGCCTCAAATAGATCCTGGCAAACCATCAGGTGGCTCAGGAGAGGGAAGCAGTGCTTTATCCATGCTGTTTACAGTGGGGATGGGGTCCTGATGACCTCAAATGGAGATATGGTCAGGTGGTGGAAGAAATACTTTGAGGACCTCCTGAATCTGATTCTCCTTTCTTGGAAGAGGTACAGCTAGAAGACTTAGAGGAAGACTTTACCTATCACGTAGGCTGAAGTCACTGAAGTAGTCAAAACATTCTTCCGTGGTAAGACTCCAAGGGTGGATAAGATTCATGCGGTGTTCTTCGAAATTCTTGATGCTGTTGGATTGTCTTGGCTGACACACCTCTTAAACACTGCGCTGATGTTGGGGACAGTACCTTTGGATTGGTAGACTGGGGTGGTGCTCCAAATCTTTAAGAAAGGGGACCGGATGATATGTTTCAACTTTAGGGGGATCGCACTCCTTGTCTCATTGAGAGGATCTAAGAAGGGGTTCTGGAGAGAAGGGTCCATCCATTCAGGAGGAACAATGCAGATTTCGTCCTGGTCATGAAATGCTCGACCAGCTCTTCACCCTCACAAGGATACTGGAGAGTTCATGGGAGTTTGCCCAACCAGTCTACTTGTGCTTTCTGGGCTTGGAAAAGGCTACAGTAACTATCATGACTCTTGTGGGGTCCTGTGGGGTGCTTCAGGAATGTGGGGTACAGGGTCCACTGTTGTGGGCCATCAGGTCCCTGTGCAACAGGAGTTAGAAATTTGGTTTGCATTGCCAGTAGTAAGTCAGACTCATTCTTGCTAGATGTTGAGTTCCGTTAGGGCTGTCCTTTTCCTGTTCATAACTCTTATGTACAGAATTTCTAGGCACAGCTGAGGCATAGCTGGAGTCCTGTTCCGTGACCTCAGGACCATGTTTTTGCTTATTGCAGATGATGTGGTCCTGTTGGCTTCATCAGGCTATGGCTTGCAGCATGTACTGAGGTGGTTTGCAGCTCATTATGAAGCACCCGGGATGAAAATCATCACCTCCAACTCTGAGGTCAAGGTTCTCAATCGTAAAAGAGTGAATTGCCTTGTCCTGCTTGGGGATGAGTTACTGCTTCAAGCACAGGAGTTTAAGTATCTCAGGGTCTTGTTCACAAGTGAAGAAAGAAGGTAACGGGAGATCGGAAGATAGATTGGTGCACCTTCAGCAGTAATGCAAATGCTGTACCGTTCTGTTATGATAAACAGATAGATGATCCTGAAGACAAAGCTATCGATTTACCAGTGTGTCTATTTTCCTAACATCACCTCTTGTCGTGAACTCTGGGTAGTAAACAAAAAATGAGATTGCAGATGAGGTAGTTTTCTCTGCAGGGTCACTGTGTTCAGCCTTAGAGAGAAGGCGAGGGGCTCGGACATGTGGGACGGGCTCAAAGTAGAGCCACTGCTCCTCCACTTTGAAAGGAGCCAGTTGAGATGATTTGGGCATCTATCTAGGATGCCTCCTGGACACCTCCCTGAATAGGTGTTTTGGGCATGCCAAACTGGGAGGAGGCCTGAAGGTGGACCCAGGACATGTCTGAGACATTATATTTGTCAACTGGCATGGGAACGCCTTGGTATTCCCCTGGAGGAGGTGGCTGGTAAGAGGGAGATCTGGGCATCCCTGCTTAGTTTCCTGCCCCCACGGCCCAGCTCTGGATGAAAGGCAGATAACAGATGGATGGTCAATGATTTGTATAATGCCCTATTTAATGGGAATACCTATCACCTATGTTTGTTTTTAAATCTCTTCACAATCTTGCACCGCCTTACCTCAGAGCTCCTCCACCCCCCACAGTCGCCATTGGGTATTGCAATTAATTGTCAATAACAGCATACCACCATGCTCTACACAGGTACTTTGCACCTTTGCATAAGCATTTTCTAAGTTTATAGGTAGACAAAATAATAATATAGATTACGTGCGTGTTGCATATGTGCATTAACACGTAAGATGAATTAAATTCTTTATTTGCACTGGAATCCTTCTCTTTGCCTACCCGATCTTGCTCTCTATACCTTGGGGGGGTGGGGGGGGTCAAAGAACAGCACCCTTGGAGCTGGGGGTTAAGGGCCTTGCTCAAAGGCCCACTAACATGTGACTGATCTGCCAAAGACAGGGCTCAAACTGAAAACCTTCTGACCACAAGCACATAGACTTGGCCCACTGAGGCACTTACCTCTCCCAAGATATGTTTTTTTTTCTTCCATCAATTGCAAACATTGAACTCCGTCCAGTGTGTAATGTGATCTCCCCGATGGTAGTGTTATAGTGTGATGACTAGAATTACATCACCATGTGGGCACTATATTATCACACTATAACACTACCATCGGGGAGATCACATTACACACTAGGTTATACACCCAGTAAGTGCCTATAAAGTGGCAACAGACGTGCACAGATTGGACAAGAATAATGTACAACACAGCTATGTACATACACAACAATCGAGGACACAACAGTCGGGGACACAACACGACGACATACAACAGAAAACAGACAGGGACTATGTACAGTTTTCCTGTGGAGCATGATGGGAGATGTGAATGAGCTGCCCTGTACAGGAGCCTGCTTGCCAACGCAACAGTATGTATCTAGCATACTTAAAATGTATCACTTTTCTTGAGAAGTCAGTCACATGGTACCCACATCGTATTGTGTGCAATCAGACCTCTCTTGCACTTAATTCTGCTGGTTATGTATTACTTAGACTCTTTGTATTGTTTTATGCGTATTATGTAGTTACAGTAAGTGGCCTCTTTAAACTGATCTATGTACATTGATGTGAATTGCAAATAATGTATGTTATTCCCACCAAGTGAATATATTATACTTTAATTAGTTCTAAACTGTCTGAAATCGTTATATCTATTAAATTCCTTTGTAGTGGTACATTACTGCTGCGATCCCTAGTCAGAATTAGTACATATTAGAGAATGTAAGAGCATCGTGCATTACAATCTAATGACTTTAACATTTTGACTAATTACTTGGGTCAGTTATACTGGAGGTGAGCAGCTACATACTATTATAGATATTATTATAAACTGTCTTGCAGCCTCTGAGCTGAATCAATCATTCATACAGAAACTATGTCAGTCCATGGGGTGAATTTATAAAACATGCCGGCTTGCAGCCTCTGAGTCGAGTAAATCAAATATATTGGAACTGCGCCATCTCCCGAGTTGAAACAATACTAACACTGATATTGCTATAGCTGCTCGGCAGCCCTGGAACCAAGATCAAACTGACTTTATGTCACGTCCGTGGAAATCGCTGAGTCGGCTGAAAGCAAATCCTGTGTGACATCACCGCCTGGAAAGAATGAGCTCTGTTAAAATTAAGAAAAAATCTTGCAATAATCAGAACAGCCTTAAATTAACTAGGGATCACAATGGAAGTATTCTAAAACAAATCCTAAAATAAATAATTGGAGGTAAATTTAATGGACCGTGAGTCAGGAAAAAGCATTGTAATGGCACCATGCTGGAGGTCTGAACCCTTGCGTTTCCATGGCAATGGCCAGCTTTTGTCCATGAGAAACCCAATTAATGAAACCCAGTTGACCCTGATTGAACTAATTACACTGTTAGAGATGTCATAGGGTCAGCCCCATTGAGACAGGACAACAGTAGCAGAGATGGGAAGGCTCAATCACCTGCTATCTTGTGCTGCCTCGTGACTGATGTTGCCTCACAATCTGATCCATTATGAATTCATGCCTTTGGTTGATTTGTAGGGTATAATCTCTCATTACTACTACTATTGCACATGTACACATTTGTACTGAATTACTTCATCCATCTTCAGATACTAATCCTGAGTCACTGGGGGAGCCTGGGGCATTTTCTAGGCAGCATAGGGTACCTGGACGGTGTATGGCCTGGCAGGATGGCGAACCATTGCAGGACACATACTTGTGCATACATCACAGGCAATTTTTAGATACCAGTTATTCTAACTGCATGTCCATGAGCTGCTGCTCAAGCCACCCACTGCTGACACAGATGTATAATTAAGCACGCAGTTATGCAATCTCTTGCTACAATAATTATTGGCAGAATGGGTGGTTGTTGTACAGGGAAGGTTAGTGACTTTCCATTTGGCACAATCATGGGACACCATCTCTCCAACAAGTCAGTTTGCCACATTTCTGCCCTACTAGAGCTGCCCTGGTCAAGCTTAAGTGAAGTGTTTGTGAAGGACAAAACGTCTGAGAGCAAGTTCAGCTGTGAAGTGGTCGACCATACAAGCTAACAGAAAGGGACCTGATCATCCAACATCAATGTCCAACCCGAATGGCAGCAAACTCCGCAATGTTCCAATATCTAATGGAAAGCTTTGGCCGAAATGTAGACTCATGGGAGACATCTGATTGCTTGGTCTCGCCTCCTCTAGTTGCTTAGACCCACCTCTTCTACAATCTGATTGGTCATTTCTCTGAATCAATCACTTTTCCTTCTGCCCTCAGAACATTTTTGTGTAAGTAAATCTTCCATGAGCGAAAGGTAGAGGCTTTGATAGAAACAATGAACTTACCAAATTCATATTAACACCTTTGATTTCGTAATGAGATATCGAATATGCTGGCATCCACAAGCTTTTGGACATATACAGTACAAGCATACGTGGCGCTGAACAAGTGTCTGCCGTTACCTGCAAATGCAAGACTACAACGTTACCTGATGAGCCACCATGCCAACCCATATTCTACTTATATGTATTTTATTTGACTGTTAAAATCTGTTTATACTTGGCTATTTATTAGAATGATTGTTTTGTCTACTTTTTTAAAGGGTATAAAATCAAAGCCTTTTCTCGTTCTGACTTAAGCTTGTTGGTAATCGGTCAGTGGCACAACACCATCAACACAATCTCTTCTGCCATTTTTTTAATGTCTAAAAATGAATGTCTTACAAACATTGCCACTGCTGTCTTTGGGGAATGAAGAAAGGGGACAAGGATGTTTGTTTTTGCAAAGTGATGAGTCAGTCCAGTGAGACTTGACATTGCGACAGTGTCAGTGGTGCTGTAACAGCTGGTGCTACAACAGGAGGTTCTTCAACAGTAGGAAAAGCAGTAGTATGTTAACAACCAAGTTTGTGTACATTGGCATGTAGCTGGGGGGTGTGGGGAGGTTTTAATGAGGAGATGGCTTTGATTCACTTAATTTTTTCTGCTGTGATTATGTGTGTGCATATGCCTTCTTTGGTCACCTAAAGGTCCTCCCAGACTGAACACCCATTTCCAACTCCTCAGTCCTGAGCCTGTAAGGAAGCATCCTGCTAATGACTAAGCTTGGCTCCTTTTCCTTGTTCTGTGAAGTTCTGTTTTCAAGCTGAGTTAATATGATCTTCTAATAACTTGCAGTGATGTCTGCAGGGTTTTGAGTCAATGCACATTTCTGTCCATTTAAATACCAGAGAGGTCTGGAGAGGATGCAAAGTTCCTCTCCAGAGAAACATGCTATGTTTTCATCACATGTCAAAAGACACAGCAGATACCAATAAACAAAGATCTATGTCATATTACATGCTTTTATTCAATAACAAATGGCAAAAGTTGAGGGAGTATTCCAATTGTAAATATTCATGGAAATTTATCTGAATAAAGAGTTAGTTCAATGGCTAATCAAGACATCATTGCCTTAATTTTCTAGTTCAAAAACATAAACATATAACACAGAAACATGAAACCCAGTACTTCCTGTGTTAGAGTATTTTACTAAATAGCTACCTGCTTGGGCATTTTGGTCTCCTGCACTCATGTTTTTCAGCTCTTGATGACACAGCTCCACACCCAAGGTTTTTCATGTGAATCCCAACAGTAACCAGCTAACTGATGCCTCATGATATTAATTAGCTTTATATTACAGTTTGCCTTTTAATGAGTAAGGAAATGCAATCATCCTTGGCCTTTACAGAGGTTTTAAATAGAAGCTGATACATCCTTATCACCTTTGGGACACAACCAACACAGTTGTTACAGAAAATTAGAGCAAACATTAAAAAAAAAGCTTTGGTTTCTGTAAATGTTAAGATTTTAAGAGACTCTACATATGAATGTATACACAAAAAACATATAAGGATTTAAAATAGTTCTTACAGTACATTTAAATTTATTATTAATGCTGAAGAAGATTAATCATTTCAACATGTAAATTATTAAGGTATTGAATAAAATCTTTATGTAAACATCTTTGAAAATTTCAAATCTACTTTTATACTTTTAAAGATTGACCCAAAAAAACAATATAACTTAATGAATCACAATGGATTTTCAACAATGTCTTACCCTTTTTTTGATTCTCTGGTATCAGCCCTTTCTACCATCATCTCAATCTCATGACTCCTTTTTTCATTTTATTGCCATTACAAGCTGAAGGTCATCGAAATAATGGCCAAAGCCCTTTGTAAACAATTCTTCCAGGGGAAATGCCTTGAGGAATTTCTTGTGAGGTCTGATCATGTGGTTAGTTTTTATCTAAAGGGCTTATTATGTATCACAACTGCCGAATTGTTGGTTGATTGGAACCTCTCCAGCAAAAGAAAAATAGGAACTCATAATTTTCCCTACTTTGCTGCATTTTTCAAAAGGGTCATTTGTGTAAATTAAATTGTGATCAGCTCGCTGAGACATAATCACCTTCGCAATCCCAATTCCCTTCACAAAGACATGAAACCAAGCTATGACTCTATTAAAAGTAACTGCTTCTAGCCTATAAGGTTCAGTAATTAAAAAGCGTATCACTATAAAATGATATCAGGATCTACAAACCACCCTTAATAAATGTTCAATACATATTTATTAATGCACCAATGCCTTGCTCCAATAGTTATTATTTAATGAAATTTATTAGCAACAAAAGTCACAGGCCAGTTTGGCCAACTGTCTCAATATATGAAGTGCATTCAAGCATCTGTTACAGTACCTCAGTAGTAAACTGTGGTTTTCATTGTCCACAGTTCATATCTGACCATCTCTTTCTAATTGAAGGATGACTGTCATGGCCACCAGCCAATCTACCTCCGGATCCGATATCCAGGCCAGGTCTACTGGTTACCCTTCCTCGAGTTTGTATATTAAACACACCTGGAACTTATTTCCTTTTTAGTCAGGCAAATAATGCTTTTGTCCAGCACACCTCAGCGTGAGCTATTGTCTGTTTGACTCCACACTGTTTGTTTCCTTAGTTCCTATAGTTCTCTGTTTTGCCCCATTGCCTGATTTCTTGTCTTGCTTTTGCTTTATATATCAGCTTCTGATCTGTCCAAGTACAATAGTGACTTCTGACTTACATGTTCTGTCTTCTGACGGGTTCGGACTGCGTTCGGGCTTTGTCCAATAAATGGTTCTGGAGCGCCCTGCACCTGGAGCTTGGCATGATTCATTACAATAACACAAACTTAACTGAGGGTATATGGATTAGAGTGAGACCCCAATTGTGAATGCTGAATCCTGCAGAGCTGCATTTTTTTTTTTTTTGGGGGGGGGGGGGGCAGAATTCCGTTCATCTTTTATAAATCTTATTCTGTACTGCAGTGAGCTTGTGTTCACCACAGGAAGCACAGCAGATCAAGTGGGAGAGACCCTGGATGGGATGTGGTTTTTGTATATGAATCACCTGAAAATGATTGAGTCTTATTGCATATGATGTGCTGCTTGTGACACCTCCCTCATCTTCAAGTAGATTAATCTTCTTACTGCTTGTTCTCTGATTAGGAGAAGCTACTTGCACTTTGTAAGGAGCCACCATGTCTCCGGCGTTGGCATGGAGAGCAGACGGTGGGATATCCTTATCAAAGGGCAGCAGCCAAAGATTTTTATAAAATTGAGTTTCCCCTTGTGAGGACCTACAAATGGTCAGTTGAGGTTATCTTTGTAGGGACTGAAAAATGTCCAATAAGTACCAGTCCCCACAACGTCAAAATTATAGGTTTTTGTCACATTGTGGGGACACACACACACAGACACACATAGAGAGAGAGACAGAGAAAATGAAAAGGTTTATCAAATAAAATCTTTTACTGTATGTCAAAAATTTTGTGGTTTAAAGCATAGTGCTGTAGGACTGAAAACTGCAGGTTATTTCAAAACAAGTACATCACCTTAAAATTCTAATTATAAGTTCTGTGGCTCAGGTAGTGACTTTAATTGTGTTCAACTGACTTGTTAGCGTAAGACTTAAGCCACAATAATCAGAAACGTCATATGTAAAGCTACCATCCTGAAGCAATCTGAAGACAATTCAGCTGAAGAGAACAAGCAAACTTAATCAGATAACATTTTTGCTGATTAACACAATTAACAGCTTAAAAAAACATCCAAATG
Organism: Mormyrus lacerda; assembly: GCA_015163995.2. NCBI lineage: Eukaryota > Metazoa > Chordata > Actinopteri > Osteoglossiformes > Mormyridae > Mormyrus > Mormyrus lacerda. Next base: position 1,012,169 of record JAABNX020000119.1, on the reverse strand, counting down.
TAATCCTTATTAAGATGGGTAAGCCTCAAAGCACATATTTTGTAATGTAATTTGCAGGTAGAGAGCCAAAATCATCTTGGTAAATACACACTGTGCAGGGAAAAAGTACTAGGACACACCTCTGAATCATTGAATTCAGGTGTTTTATTCACACCCATTGCAACTGGTGTATAAAATGAAGCACAGAGCCATGCAGTCAGGTTTACAAACATTTCCAAAAGATTGGGATGTTTTGAAGAGCTCACTGAATACAAGCATGGCACTGTCATAGGATGCCACCTTTGCAATAAGTCAGTTTATGAAATATCTTCCCTGCTAGATATTCCATTGTGAACTGTCAGTGGTATTATTGAAAAGTGGAAGTGTTTAAGTAACAACAGAAACTCAGGCATGAAGTAGCATGTAAAGTAACAGAGTGGGGTCATCAAGTGCTGGCGGTATAGCGTGTTAAAGTCGGCAATGCTCAGTTGAGTCTAACTGCTGAGTTCCAGACTTCCTCAGGCATTCACCCCAGCATAAAGCTGTGCGCTGGGAACTTCATGGAATGGGCTTCCAAGACTGAGCAGCTGCATGCAGGCCTCACATTAGGAATGCAATGGCAATCGTCGGATGGGGTGGTGTAAAGCACACTGCCACTGGATTCGGGAGCAGTGGAAACGTGTTCTGTGGAGTGATGAATCACACTTCTCTGTCTGGCAGTTTGGTGGGTGAGTCTGGGTTTGGCACTCTTCACACTCCAAAAGAGTGTTACCTGCCTGACTGCATTGTGCCAACTGTAAAGTTTGGTGGAGGAGGGATAATGATATGGGGCTGTTTTTCAGGGGTTGGACTAAGCCCCTTAGTTCCATTAAGGGAACTTTTAATGCTTCAGCATACGAAGATGTTTTGGACAATTCTATGCTTCCAACTTTGTGGGAACAGTTTGGGGAGGGCCCTTTTCTGTTCCAACATGACTGTGCACCAGTGCACAAAACAAGATCCATAAAGGCATGGTTGGGTGAGTTTGGTTCTGAAAAACTTAACCGGTTTGCAGAGCCCTGATGTCAGCCTCAGTGAACACCTTTGGGATAGACTGAAACACATATTGCGAGCAAGGTCTTCATGTCCAACATCAGTGCCTGACTGCACAAATGCTCTTCTGGATGAACGGACAAAAATTCCCACAGACACAAAATCTTGTGGAAAGCCTCCCCAGAAGAGTGGCAGCTGTTACAGCTGCAAAGGGGGAACCAACTCCATATTGATGTCTATGGATTTAGAATGTGATGTCATAAAAGTTCCCATATGTGTAATGGCCAGGTGTCCCGATACCTTTGTCCATATAGTGTAATTTTCTGGTCTGCTTAAAAAAGTCACCCCATAAGCTAGAGCGGGACTCAGAAGATCATGGCTGTATTATTTTTTGCCTCACATGCAAACTTGCATCATTACTTTTTGGGGTTTCCTCTCTGCCCCCTGGCTTTGAAAACATCCAGTGACTATGCCCGTAAGTAGTCAAGTAAATAACTTTTAACGAGCGTAATCTTCAAAGATCAACCAAACAGATCACAGGGCAGTGGTTGATGCCATGGTGAATTCTGGTGGATCAAAATTTTTACCATGGACATGGTATACCATATGAAAATGTGGTCTACATAGTTTTTTTTCACTATTCAAAACAATTTGCCACAGAGCCAGACGAGTCTTGCCTCATTTGTTCCTGTATGAACAGGTCGATGATCCCTGTCATGAAAGCTTTGGCTTCATAAGCTGTTGTTGGAGATGACTGGACAGAAGTGTTAATTTTGAGAAGTCCCATAGTTCCATTTTTCATGCAATTATTTCACCTTCCTCATCCCCGTCTTCTCATAAAACTACAATAACAGTCTGAGAAGCAAGTATGCAACCACTGAACACCTGTGTTGCATAACCCAACGTAACCCATTCACATTAAGTTTTAAAACAGGCAAAAACTTAATTTCCCAACTTCACTAATGTTTTTTTACTTGATGTGTAATTTGTAAAACATATTTCTTCAATGTTTTTAAAGTTCAGGAGAGGAGATAAAAGCAGAATGGAATAAAGGCAAACAATGTCAACAGTGTCTGTGTTTCCTGAAATTCAAGGACTTTACATAATAGCAATAACTATTCAGTGTATGCAAAGGGTCAGACTAACTCCACAACAGAAAAACAGCCCTCAATCAAACCTCCTGTTGGAGGACATATCAAATGGATGCATTTTAATGACAGCTAAGAATAATTGTATTGAAATATTGAATTGTATTTACATGCATGCATATAAATGTTCATATTTACTTACATAATTGTCTGCTGCTTCTTGTACATCGGTAAGCATAGAGAAAATCATGTAACCTTGAGAAACAAAATAGCCGCTTCTTATTGTGTTCATAAAATACTTTCCCCATGCTCCCCTGAAATGGCTGAGGGCCTACAGACATCTGAGAGGCATCTGAAATTGAAACACTGTCTCTTTCTGCTGTGAAATGGTTGTTCTCTTCCTAACGTGCCTTACTGTTCCTGCCTCTCCCTCCACACATTGCTGGACATGGTGTTTGTGGCAGCGTGGGCCACCGTCACACTTTGTCCCCTGGCTGCAGGAGGGGGGGTCTGGAGCGCCCAGTTTTGGGACGTGAGTGTCCTCCAGCAGTTCCCACACGCCACCACTCCCACCCTGCCCCTCATGGAAATTAGAATCATTATTATCCAATTAGTCGAGCTAATGACACGTCAGAGAGAGAGCCATGGGGCCAAGTCATTCGTCTCCCCCCACGCTGCCGACTCACACCACCCCCCCAAACCCCTCCCGCCCTGGCGACATTTCAGGAGTATTTCCCATTTCTGCTGGCTGCACCCATTCGGTCTTTCATTTCCATCTTGTCTCTTCCAGCTCCTGTAGTTGGGGTATAAAACATTCCACATCAGTGAATGCACTGATGTTTAAAATGGGTGGAAAATATGTAATTATCATAAGTTTTCCTGACTGTTTTGCCCAGAGCAGCGAGGAAAAATACTAAAGGTTTCAATTTAATTTAGTTTTGATTAGCAAAATGAATGGTTCACAAAGGAAAACACTGTCCTGAAAACCTAAAAAAATATGTTGAACAACATATTCTGGTAATTACAAGGACAAGTCATAGCATGAATTACAAACCAGAATAAAAAATTTATATGCACATAGCAATTCTGATGAAGTTTTTAGTTTCACCGGGGCACTGTAATAATCTTCTTCTTATAGGCTTAACAAAAACAGTTTTTTTTTCATTATATAGGCAGCATAGAGTAATTGCAGTTAGGTGTCTTTTTTAGGCAACTGATCCCATTCTGGCATTTGAGCTTGGTGTCATATATTTACACCAATGCAAAACCTGTACAATGGTAATTCATTGCAGTTACTATCATTTTTTTAGTTTTTAAATACCCGTGGTCACTGTTTCCAACGACACAACAGCACTTCACCTCTTAGGACCCTAACATACTGCAAAAGCAAATTCAGCTCCTTTAGTGCTGTGCAGCCATTTTGGCATCCCTGTCACTCAGGTCCTCCTAGAACATTACGGTGCAGTGTGAAGCGGAGCTTCAGCAAGTATTGGCAAATTCTGAAGTTGCTGATTTCACAGGCAACAGCGGAAAAAAAAATGTAATTGAATCTACTAGTTAAGGGATCTAGTGGCGGACAGCAAGAGATCGAGGCTGGCAGAAGTGATACAGGCTCAAAACCAGCTGGAGAGCTCCAACTTTTATTTTTCATGAGGAAAAAAATGCATAAAATATGCAGGGAAAATAGTCTGGCTTTTCCATGGCACGTTACCATAGCAACTACTCCTAAAAATGGGCCACAACAAAAAAACAGAGAAATGCCAAACGTGTAAATGTATGGAGGCTGAAAAGTATGACTGATGACTCTGTTAACATCAAATTTCAGGGCTTTTAAACATTTTACCACAAAAAAGGATTTGGCACACGCTGTGAAACTCATTGCATATTAAAAATGCTCAAATTATAAGTGAGAACAAGCGACCTATATTGTACAAATAAAATACTGAATTTGTGATGAATTTGCATTATTGATTTAGATTTCCAGTACACAGTCTATAAATATACTTTGACAAAAAAATTACCTTTTACCCCTAACCATAAAACAAATTTCAATAGATTTTTTTTTTTTAAATCATCAACAGCATGAGGTGGTTAGAGGTGTTTACATATCACAGAAACACTGTACAGCCTGATGAAAGTTCTGGCTAACTTTTTGTTTAAGTGAATTAAAAGAAATAATGGAAAAATGTTTTCGAGGTTTCTCTGCCAGGAACACATAATCGCACAGGATCATAGTTAAAAAAAAAACAAAAAATAAACAACCACCTTCTTTTTACTACAGATTAAGAGATCTGGATTTCCTTGGTGAAAGATCAGCTTATTTAACAGTTTATATTCATACGATCATTCTCTACAAGGCCAAACTCATATTTTAATATTGTTTACATTCAGCAGGGAGACAAACTTTATGGGGGGCGGGGCTTCTTTCTGTCCAGCATCCCAGGGCAAAACATGGGAGGTAACATGAAAAGCATGAAAGCTGAAAGGGCAGCAGAAAGCTCCGACGTACGCTTCCAAAGAAGCCCCATGAGTGCAGTGATATTAGCTGCTCTTATGATCATCTTACCACCCCCTAATCCCAATGCCTTTTGTCTTGCAAATTAGTCAATTAAAGCCTCCTGTTTTCGAAAATAATTAAATCAATGCTAATAGCCGACTTAATTATTCTATTGTTCCTTGCACAATTTCCCTGTTTTTCAAGTGGGTCTCGCCAACTACATATTGTCAGACTTTAAATGATGCAGTGCATTAGCTGAGCAAAGTGGGTTACCTTAATTGCAAAATGAATCTATTGTCATTTTAATGGGGGGTGTCGTTCGTTTTTGAAGCTGTGCCTCTTAATATTTTATTTCCTTTGTGTTTTCATGTTTTTTTCTGCAATCCCTGAAGGTGACAAAATCGAGGGTTATCATTATTTATTTTATTGGACTTGACTGAGTTATATGGTTGCACTCAATAACAGTATTCCCCAAAGAATCCTGTTTCACAAAGCAGGATTTCTTGCTCAGCCAGATCACTTGTCTGACTTAAGGTATGGAATAGTCTTCCTGATAACGTAGTGCAAGTTGAATTCTTAGGTTCCTTTAAATCAGAGCTAGATAAGATTTTAACAACTCTGAGCTATTAGTTAAGTTCTCCCCAAG